>OY754986.1:295041-895041 GCA_963576475.1 Molanna angustata
CGTCTCTATTGAGATAATTAAAAATCTGTTAAAAAATGACATTAAGTATTTATCAGATGAAGGAGTTCAAGAAATAAAATATAACAAGTAATATGTAATTTTACAGTTATAATGCTACATATAAACTAATATATATATATATATATATATATATATATATATATATATATATATATATATATATATATATATATATATATATATATATATATATATATATATATATATATATATATATATATATATATATATATATATATATATATATATATATATATAATATATATATATATATATATATATATATATATATATATATATATATATATATATATATATATATATATATATATATATATATATATATATATATATATATATATATATATATATATATATATATATATATATATATATATATATATATATATATATATATATATATATATATATATATATATATATATATATATATATATCTACTATTTTATTTACCAACTAATGTCATGAATTTACAAATTCCTATTTTCAAAATCATTCATATACATACATACATAAGTAATAACAATGCAGAGATGTCTCATCTATAGTATGCTAAACTCGCTTCTTTTTCGGTCTACGGTATCCTAATATTTATCTACATATATAGTCAATCTATGAAAACTTTTTATTTTCAATGTCTAATTTTAAGAGTAAGTTGCTCGATACTATAAAAAATTGTCAACCTAGAACAGTTGGTACAGTACCAGTACCTGCTTATATACTTAATACTGTAAAAATTGGGTTGGACTGCAAAGAATTTTTTTAATAAAATAACGTCACATGACTTTTTCTAAATACCTCTTTACAAAATTCCACGGCAAGTCACCATCAAATACCACGTCTCCGTAATGTCTAAATTTTGTAACTGTTATAAACTAACCGTACAATATAATATAATGTTATGTTCCTACAAGTTAGATACTACATAATAGTTATGTACATTTATGACGAGGAATTCTAATCCAACCCTTTTTTGTTTAAAATTACATTCAGGAAGAATTCGAGTTAATTTTAAGTCAAGATTAAAAATTAAAATAAATACCTACCTAAGTAAAACATTTTTTTGTTTCTACATGCATAGTTCGTTTTACCAAGACTATTATACCCTCGAAGGACAAAACAGCTGTAGATTCCGTAGAATAAATAGTTTCTTCTTCGTCTTTCTCACGCGTCATCACCTCTATGAGGGTTGACAACCATCATGGCTATCTCCACTTTCTCAGGTGATGCGAACATGACACTATTCGTCATCCTGGTCCTCTTGTACCTTGCATAACGATTGAGGCCGGCCTCTTAGGGGTAGTGATATGAAATATGCCTTATAGTAGTTTGTTTCTAGTTTCGTCCGACGAGCAGCCGCTCCGTGGATAATCAGAGCTTGAAGCTCTAAAGCGTTCCCAATGAAGTGGTGAAGAGACCAGGGGCGTGCCTAGAACCTTCAGACTACGCAAACCCTGAAAAAAAATTGGGAAATGTCGAAAATTAGCGTCATTGTTCATACTATTGGCCATGAAAAATATTTTTAAAATCACATTCCAAAATAATATTTACATTCGTGGCCCTGTAAAGCATTGTATATTGTATCTATACACGGTTCAATGTAATCTTGTAGTATGGTTGCAATAAAACAATAAAAAAATATTAGGTCTTGAATTCCTTAACATAATATTCCTAGGCAAGCCAAGATTTTCGGCTTCTATAAGCAATTCCGCTACTGGCAAGAGACTGACTGAAGACAGGGCGGAGTGGAGTAGAAGAGAGGAGCCATAGCTGTTATGTGTTATGCCATAGCCATCCAAGGATTGCAACTGATAAGAAATTAATGGTGTAGGTGACTAGGAAATTCCTCTCTCAATTCTTCTCGATCCCTTGAATCTTTTACTAACTGCGGGAATTGAGGAGAGTCTGTCAATTGTATTTTCTATATACATGCATATGTAGAATTAAAGCAAATTGTTTTATTTGCAATGTTAATTAATAATGGAATTCCAACATATTTTGCTGAAAACCAGCACCACTCCAGTGTCCAACCTGGTAGTGTGCAGCTCAGCTGAGTAATAACCTTTTTGCTGTCCAATTTTCTATACAACATTTGAATATTTAGTGGAGTGACTTGGCAATGAGGAGAATAGCGTTGGCCCCAATCCACTCGTATATTTGTGTAAAATTGATACATAAAATAAAAATATTACATCAAAACAAACTATACACCAAATTTATTGTTTTTATTTGGTTTTATTGTGTGCAAATTTATTGTGTACCATACACCTATTGTCAGTTTTTGTTTGAATTTTTTATTTCCCTTTGAGAGGCCATTGAAATATCTAATTCCTAAAAAGATGTAGGTAATTATAATAATGATAGTCCTATCTTGTTAATACCACACTTTTATAACTTTATGTCAGTCTAGGCGCCCCGCCCCGCCCCAGTGAACCCCTCTAAGCCGGCAAATTGCACTCCGGGCCAATTGCTTTGCATTAAACTTTACACTCTTGGCAATTCAATGTAAGTATCCAATCTGTATTTAATACCGCTGCTAGAGTTATCACGGGTGCTTCTAAATACTCTCACATCTCACTTAAAAAATCTTCACTGGCTCAAGTGCCCTGAAAGGATAGAGTACAAGATATGCCTAACAACATTCAAGGCAATACACGGTCTGGCCCCGCAATACCTATCCGAAATGTGCACTCCGCTCACCTCAAACAACAGACAGAAATCCCTCCGTTCAGCTCAAAGCTCAGCAATCGGTAAACTAAACGAAGTTAACCGAGTGCACAAATCAAACTTTGGTGATCGTGCGTTCGCTGTTGCTGGTCCATCCTCATGGAATAAACTTCCATACCGACTCAGACAAATAGACAATATAAACACGTTTAAAAAACAACTTAAGACACACCTGTTTAATATTTCACACAATAACACCTCCTAAATTTGAATTTGTATATAATGTAATGAAACCAACTTAATAACACTGTAATTAACTGCTCCGTGACACTTCTCAACGTTTCATGGCATTAGATTCAATTAAATAGAATATACTAAGTATTGTATACATCGTTTTTATGTTTATTTTTAATTTAATTTAAGATCAATAACCTAGATTTTAAGCTTTTACTAACATGAAAAACTAATAGTTACAAAGCGCCCTTGAGGTGAGTTTTCACGAAAACGGCGCTATATAAATTATCCAACCATATATAAGTACCTACACAATACATGTGGGGAAGTAGCTGTTCTACAGAGACTCGACATATTATTGGGTTCAATGAAAAATAACTACACATCTTTGAGAGTCATTTTCTTGAAATTTATTTTTTTATTTATTTTATTTACGGCGTTTGCCATTTACATGAAGTTTTCACAAAATATACAAAATATAGTATGTACATAGTAATGTGCGAAAATACATACAAAATAAAAACATACATATCCAATCTATAAACAATGAAAATAAAGCAAAAAGAAATATAAAGAAAAACTTATATAAAATAAAAAAATAATACCTACATATATAAATACATTCAAAAATTTAACCTAAATAAAACAAAATAATAAGCAGAATAACAAATTTAGGTATAAAAGAACAAATGAGTAGGAAGAATAGGAAGTATGTTTGTTATCAAAATGTAATTTAAAAAAAAAGAAAATATCTTAGTTTGAAACTACGTTGAGTATTATTATTAAGTTATTTTATTTAATTTAATTGTATGCCACAAAGAATTAGCAGCAAAGTATGAAGATATGAATCAAAACGATTGATTTTGTACATTTACTTATCGCTGGAAGTAAAAAAAAATAATATCAATCACAAATATTTTCCTTAAAGTTCCCTACAACGAGGCTGCTTACGAAGTTGATTAAGATTAGCAACAGACTTTAGAAAACTCATAGATTGAAATTAACTGATTAATTGTGTAAATTAATACAAAAATAAATCTTAACATTACCTACTGATTTAAACATTTTTAAGATGAAGACAATATAATAACGTATTAAGATCTTGGCATGAGTAGTGAGTAGCCCTATCTGCCATATTGATTTAGGAAACCTCTTCATATAAATATAACAAGTCTATCTAGTAAGTAAGATATGGTTGTGGAGTGAGCAGCGGCATAAGATATTTAAGAAATAGTTCTGTTGTTATTACTCCAAGTGTTGCCAAATAGTTTGTGGAAATGTATTCCATTTGTGGAACTGTGGACGGGGTATCGCTGAAGATAGTACCTACCTATATTAAGTCGGTCGGTATTATGGGAGTGAAGAATAAGTAGTAAGCCAACTACTTGGCTAAGTATTTGTCCTCATTACAATATATACATATGTACCTACCTCACATATATTTAGAGGAACCTGGTATAATGGAACTGGTACTCTCGTATGCAAAGCATTTCACCAATGCATTTGATTAGTATAAACTTGACTTGAGAGGGCATACAATGCTAAATCTAAATCGATCTAACATTATGTTGTATTAAAACTGAGTATACAGATGAGATTGCTCGTCTAGAGCGAAACCAGTAATTCAAATTAAACCATGTGTAAGAAATGTATAAATGTGTTTTATTTTAATATACTAGTTTCATGTAACACATGAGATCCAACTGTCGATAGCGATAGTATGTATAGTTGATAAATAAGTACCAAACTATAAACCCATAAATCCAAATTATTGAATATTTTAAGATATTTTGTTTTCTATACAATGCATGTACCTAGGTATGTTTGTTAAGATAGGACAGTATGGAGGTCAGTCCTTTTTCCTCACCATAATATGAAAACAGTATGATGCTATGTACTTATGTATGTTTAGATATTAAAAGTATCAAACTATTAAGTCTTCTTAGATATTGTGTGTAGGCTACTGCCATACAAATTGTATGAAGCAATGTCGTCACTAAATTCAATTTTTATAAGAATTGTAAAAAAAAGTTTGAGATGTGCTAATACAATGCGAATATTTTTTATAGAAAATTAAATTATCTAGTTGGGGTGTTTCTGCTTTTTTCAATATTTAAAAAAAAATTGGAAATATAGGCAGTTAAACTCATAAATTTATCATAAAAAAATATTTTCCTTAATAAAAAATCTTTTAGAATCACTGGAATTTTTTTGAAAAAACTAATTTGAGATTTTTTATTTTTCTATGTTTATATTAATTTTCAGCGTTCTAGCTCTTATGGTTTCTGAGATATATTGAAAAATAAACCAAAAAATCAAAAGTTGATAACCACTGACTGAAACAAAAATTCACAATTCTAAGTATAAAAGTTTTGTAGGCCTATAACTATTTATATATTCTGAAATTTTAGGCTTTGTGAATCCAGCGGATCAAAAGTTATTAGGGGGGGGGGACAGACACACACACAGACACACAAAACTCACATAAAATGTTCTACTCCGAATTCTGAGTAAATCCATGTATGGGAACATATTTGCTGCGAAGCCTCTATGTTGGTGTTTTTTACATGCAAAAAGTCCACTACGCCATACAAAATGTTCCTTCATACACGTATCTAGGATTTAAACTGCCTCTTCCTTCAATAGAATATCATTCTCTTGAATGAATCGACAGTTGGATGACTCTGACCAAGTTCTTTATATATGTCTGTATTGGAATTTTTCAATCGATTTTATTTCAATTTAAATCTGAATAAGATTTCCTCATATTTATTCAATTAATTTACCTGTTTATATTGATTTTTTGTGTTGTATGTACAGGTGTAATATGTTGAACATACTCTGTCTAGTGTAGCAGTTATCACTATTTTTTTGTAATATTATGTAAGTAATATAATAAATAAATTAACAAAAAGTATTATTTTAACCGTGTAAAGTGCGTTCATCCTTAATGTTATTAAAGATACTTAGTGATTTAGTGTTTATTTGAACCAAGCAGAGAAAGAAAGAGAGGTCGAGTGAGAGAAGGAAGATTGTGATTAAACTCTAACAAAAGTTGATTAACGATTAAACAATTTTATTACATTTTTGCCCAAAAAATAAATTAACTATCCAGAAAATTCTTTTACGTCTCTAACAGAGGAAAACTTTTAATTGACCTTTTATTGTGGTTTGTTGTGTTGAAATTGTTCAAATTATCATTACGAATTGAATGGCGAATTTCACGTGGGACAACAGAATGACGACAGATCATTTATAAACAGGATGAAACGGACAACATTTTAAGTGTCCATATTGTGATAATAGGTACCTACATTATTTCATCCTTTTTTTCAAATTTTCATTATTGAAAACCTAAATACATAATAATATAAAAACAATAAATATAAGAAAAAAAACAACACAATTAATAAAAATTAAAAATTATACAACATTTTTTTTATAAACCACCTTAATAAGCTGAGCCTGTTCCGAGGTGGTAGAAAAAATTTGCATTTTATTTATCACAAAAAAACATTTTGAACTGGTCCCATTTATTTTTTCTTTAACAATATTAAGAGGACATATAACGCTAAACATAGTGACTGAAAACATGATATATTAATACCGCCCAATGCAATATGAAGTTACGCGTTAGTAAGGGTAAATATCGCGTGCGTTTAAAAAGGTTTATACGTGATTTAAATTATCGGAAACCCCAAATTTGTTGATTTTTTGCATTTTAAGAACAAACCTTAGTTGAAATGAAAAAACTTTATCGGTCATTCACTTTGATTTTATGCACTCTTTAAGCTTATAAAAGATTTATTTCTTTACGACACATGGTTATGGAGTAATTTAACAAAAATGCTGTAAAAAAGGATATTTTTAATCATTTATTTATGGGAATTTAGGCAGAATTTTAAAATTGTGCGACGAACATTCACTAGAGAAATGTTGAAAAGTTAGACTTATACTATTATTTCTAGAAACATATTTGAGGTATATGATTTGAAATTGAGGTGTTTAGGTTTATATGGTCCCTTAAATAAAAATGTAAACTGTTGTTACTTGAACATGTTATGCCCTTGTTTTTTATCCATGTTTCTATTGTATTCTTAATTTCAAATATTTCATAAACTGTATGTCCTAAACTTACTTACTCATCCTCTTCTGAGTCCAGTGTTGGACAAAGGCCTCCCGCTTGGACTTCCACTGGCCTTTCTCCTGTGCCATCTGTCTTCAATACCGCTGCAAGATTTATTACTGGTGCTTCTAAATACTCTCACATTTCTCACCACCTAAAAAACCTCCATTGGCTCAAGTGCCCCGAAAGGATAGAGTACAAAATTTGTTTAACAACATTCAAGGCAATGCACGGTTTAGCCCCTCAATACCTATCCGACATGTGCAATCCGCTCACCTCAAACAACAGACAAAAATCCCTCCGCTCAGCTCAAAGTTCAGCTGCAATCGGTAAGATAAAGGAGGTTAATCGAGTGCACAAATCAAACTTCGGTGATCGTGCTTTCGCTGTAGCGGGTCCATCCTCATGGAATAAACAAACTCCCATACCGACTGAGACAAATAGACAATATAACGACATTTAAAAAACAACTAAAGACATATCTGTTCAACATTTCACATAACAACACCTCGCAACACTTGACTCAATCAAATAAGAAACTTTTAGAATATTTTGAAGAGTTATATGAAAGTACACAGTGCGAAAGTCTGACGAACAACAGAATACCGATAAATGAATGTGAGAATGACAGCGAGAAAATTTCAATAGAAGAGGTCAGAGAGGCAGTGAAGCATGCACGTACAGGAAAGGCTGCGGGATTTGATTGCATACCAACTGAATTCATCAAATATGGTGGCGAAAAGACGATGGAATGGTGTCATTGCCTCTTCAACAAATGTTGGGAGACAGGATATACTCCGTCAGATTGGAGAAACGCAGTGATTGTGCCCCTCTTTAAAAAAGGGTCAAAATTAGACTGCAAGAACTACCAAGCTATCAGTCTGCTGAGTTCAGTTGGAAAATTGTATGCTAGGATACTAGATCAAAAGTTGAGAAAGGCTACAGCAAGCAAGGTATGGGATGCACAAGGAGCGTTTGTTGGAGGTAGAGGATGCACCGACCAAATTTTTTCCCTTCGAATGGCGACTGAAAAGGTTCTGGCAAAAAACCAGAAGCTTTTCTGCGCTTTCATAGACCTGGAAAAGGCCTATGACAAAGTAGACCGTGAAAAACTCTGGAACGTGCTATCAGTGTATGGAGCGGGTAGCAGGCTGATAGGGGCAATATCATCTCTATATGAGGAAAGCCAAGCCTGTGTGAGAATTGAAAACTCTCTCACAGGATGGTTCTCCATTAATATGGGAGTGAAGCAAGGGTGCGTACTATCACCGTGGCTCTTTAATCTATACATTGACTACTGTGTGAGAGCACTAAAGAATGAGAACATTGGGCTGAAACTGGAAGGTGTGACTGTATGTGATCTAATGTATGCGGATGACAAAGTATTAATGGCTGAAAGCGTGGAAGACTTGGAATGTTTGGTTAAAATAGTATTCGATGGATGCATGCAAAATGGATTGAGAATGAATGCAACTAAATCTAAAGTAATGGTATTTGAGAAGAGCGAAAGACAAACAAAATGCGAGATACGAGTGGAGAATGTAAAATTAGAACAAGTGGATGAATATTTATACTTAGGAAGCATGTTTCAGCGTGATGGAAGATTGGAAAAAGATATTGAAAGGAGAGTAACGGCAGGTAATAGAGTGAATGGTGCATTAAGACCGGTAATGGCTGACCCAATTATTTCGAGGCAAGCAAAGCTCGCGGTACACAATGGTATCGTCGCACCGACTCTAATGTATGCTAGTGAGACATGGACATGGCAGAAGACGCATGAAAGTAGAATTAACGCGGTTGAAATGAGGTCACTAAGACGAATGTGTGGTAAAACGATGTATGATAGAATAAGAAATGAGGATATTAGACGAGAATGTATGTAACCGACACCCTCTCGAGTGCCAATAACAAAGTTTTCAGAAAAGGGGGTGGCTCGCCTTCTCACCAGGACGTGTCGGGTAGCTCACTACCGTACCTCGGCGATGCACAGTGGCATGTATCGCAGAGGGGAGGTCGAACGCTCTGCTCGTGGTAGTGCAGATAAGTTGAAGTACAGGGTACAGCGGCAGCAATAGTCCAGAATCCAGGCAGGGTCAATCAGCGGTATCCAAGCAAGTCCAATCCAGTGTCAAATCGAGTCCGTGAAGATCAAGCAAAGCAGTCAAATATATATCGATGGGTTCAGGAACAGAGAGATAAACAAAAGGCGGTCGTCGAGGCGTACAAAGTGTAAGTGTTTATTTACAAAACATGACAGGTATTTATATGGTTACGAACAATGCAGTGGGAAATACCGCCGCTTATCGGCCGGCAGGCACGACATTGGCGTTTACAAATAACAATATACGCACACGACAGTGGCGTTTTACAATTGATTATTATCACTATTTATTCCTATTTATATATTTATTTATATATTTTCTCGTCCGTAACATCCTCCCCCCGTGTTGCTTCGCAGCACAAAGGCGTCAACGGACGAGAACCGGCAATGCTGCAACCTTTACTGCTGGTTTCTCGTAGTCCCCGGCGGCGGTCCGTACCCGCACGGTGCGGACCTGTCCATCCACTGCGGTGGTCGCCTCCACAATGCGACCTCGCGGCCAGTAATTTCGCGGCAGGGAGGCATCCATTATCACCACGAGGTCCCCGACCTTCAGTGGCGTAGCTGGTTCCTTCCATTTCTTCCGTTGGGCCAGAGTGGGAAGATATTCTCGCACCCACCGGCGCCAGAACATATCCGCCAGCTGTTGAGCCATCTGCCACTGTTTTCTAAGGCAGATCTCTTCCTGCTGCGCGGTATACAGTGACAGGTTTGGCCTCTGTCCAGATGATCCCACCAAGAAATGATTGGGGGTCAAAGGCTCCTCATCCTTCGGGTCGACCGACACATGTGTGAGTGGTCTACTGTTAATGCAGAATTCTGCTTCCGCCAGCGTGGTGAGGAGAGTTTCCTCGCGGGGAACCCGTTCCTTGAGGGTCTCCCGCAGCGCGACTTTCACTGATCTCACCAACCGTTCCCAGGCGCCGCCCATATGCGGTGCCGATGGTGTGTTGAATCGCCATTCAATGCGACGGTTCGTCAGCTCGCTTATCACATGCTTGTCGTTTCGCAAGCTCTCCAGCGCGTCTCGCATTTCCTTGTCGGCACCTCGGAAGTTGGTGCCGTTGTCACTGTAAAAGGCGATAGGTTGACCGCGCCTCGCGGTCATTCTCCTTATGGCCATAATGGTACCATCGCTGCTCAGTGAAGAGACGAGCTCTATGTGCACGGCGCGTGTCACCATACATGTGAACAGCGCCCCGTACCTCTTCTCTCTCCGCCGTCCCACTGCGACCATCATCGGCCCAAACATGTCCAGGCCGCAGTGCGTGAATGGTCTCTCATTATGGGCGAGTCTGGCTGGCGGCAATTGACCCATCATGGGTGGTGATGGTCTAGCGCGTGCCTGTTGGCAGTGTAGGCAGCTTCGTAGTACCTTGCGAACCGTAGTTCTCATCCTCACGACTGTGAACGACACTCTCAAATCGGCGATCGTTCGTTCGCACCCTGCGTGCTGAGCTTGGTCGTGGTAACGCCTGATCAGAAGGTGTGTATACGGGTGAGCTCCATCCAAAATGATAGGAGCCTGCACGCCGCGCGCTGTCTCGCCGAGCGCGCCCAGCCGTGTACCCATGCGTAACATGCCTAGTTCATCGACGAAGGGTTTCAAATGTGCCAGTCGGCTGCCAGCCGCAATTGCCTCCCCCCGTCGCAGCACCGCTGCATCTTCGCCGAAGCTGTCTTCCTGGCAGTGGGCAATCCATGCTCGTTCGGCCTGCACCAGCTCAGAGACCGTGAGCTCGGAGCCGGCCGGCCCTCGCCGTCTGCATCTCTCCATGAATCGCAACATCCAAGCTGTCGCCCTGATGAGTCGCGTCCAAGATGAGAATCTTGACACGTCAGGATGAGCTTCGTGAAGCCCATGTACTTGGACCGTTGTCATGACGCGATGTGGCCGCACCTCCAGGTCGGCGCATTCATGCTCCACACGCACATTCCTTTCTTCGGGCCAGTCAGTGGGCGGCCTCCTCAGAAAGTCCGGCCCCCTAAACCACATGCCGTCTGGCCCAAGATTCGGCATGTCTCCATCCCTTGTCCCAATGTCAGCCGGGTTGAGCTCGGTCGGAACCCACCGCCAACTCTTCGTGTCCGTGAGCTCGTCAATCTCGCCCAACCTGTTTGCAACGAAGGTTGAGTAGGTCCGTGGGTCCGTTCTCAGCCATTGCAGTACTGTCGTTGAGTCGGTCCAGTGGACCGTCTCGCTGATGTGTGACGTTAGCTCCTTCTTTATGGTGGCCGCCAGCCTTGCCGCCATCAACGCCGCCTGCAGCTCAAGGCGGGGTATCGATAACGGCCGTAGCGGCGCTACCTTGCACTTGCTGGTCAGAAATGCGACACGCGTCTCGCCAGGGCTCTCCTCCACCAAGTAGGCGACAGCGCAGCATGCCTTTTCTGAAGCGTCGCCGAACACGTGAAGCGTACGCTTCGCTCTAGCCTCCCACACGCAGCATCTTGGAAGGGCGGGTCGGCTGGCCGACATGCCAGCCTTGAGTGACTCCCACTCGCCCAGGATGTCGGGGGGTAATGTGTCGTCCCATCCAACGTTCGTCCGCCACGCTCGCTGCAGCAATATCTTCGCCCGAACCGTCAGGCAGGAGACGATTCCAAGCGGGTCGAAGATCCTCATGATGTCGCTTAGCAGCATCCTTTTACTGACGCGGTCATCATCATTTTCCCACAGGTGGTCGAAGGCGAATATGAACACGTCGTTCGTTGGGTCCCATGTGACTCCCAGTACTCGCTCGTTGGTATCGCCGCAGCTGTGGATCTCTACGGCGGCCGTTGCACGGTCGCTGTCAGCTATTGATCGCCTAACCAGCGGGTGGTTCGACGCCCAGTTCGTCAGCTCAAAGCCGCCTTGACGTAAGACGGCCGTGACGCTCTTCATTATTTCAATGGCCTCTCTAGGCGTCTCGACAGCATCCAGATAGTCATCCATGTAGAATTTGTTCTTTATTGCCGCCGAGGCCTCCGGGTGTGTTGCTCCATGCTGTTCAGCGATCTTATCACGAACAAACTGTGCACTGCTCGGCGAACACTTAGCTCCGAACATCATCGAAGTCAACACATAAGTGCTCACCGGTTCTTCTCGATTGGCCCTCCAAAGGAACAATTGTGAGGCTTGGTCCTCTCTTCGTATCTTCACCCGAAGGAACATCTCCTTTATGTCTGCGGCGATGGCAATTCTTCCCTCGCGAAATCGCAGGACATTGCCCATCAGAGAAGATAGGAAGTCAGGACCTGTCAGCAACATATCGTTAAGTGAAGTGCCTCGGTATTTGCTCGCCGCGTCGAAAACCACACGCAGCTTGCCTGGTTTGTTCGGGTTCTGTACAGCAAGGTGCGGTAAGTACCATACTCTGCTAGACGCCATTGCCTCACCGGGCCCTAGCCGGCGCGCGTAACCCTTGTTCACAAGGTCTGCGATTTTTTCCTTGTAGGCCTTCGCAAGTCCTTCGTCGGCCCGTAGCCTCGATTCAAGCTGCGTGAATCTTCTGGTCGCGCAGCTGCTGTTGTCGGGCAACGACACATCGTCATACCGCCACAGTAGGCCGGTCTCCCACCGACCGTCCTGGCACTGTCTCGTAGTGCTGTTCATAATTGCTGTAGCTCTCTTCACGTCTTCCGATACTCGCGGTGTCGCCGATACGCCAAGCGAGTCTACAGCAAAGTTCAATTTCACTAATTCATGCAGTTCTTGGTCGCGTGCTACTGCCGTGTTGGCCACTGTAGCGAGCGCGATCGCGGAGCCATCACGCCCTGACTCGCCGCCTCCATGTATGGTCCATCCAAGAGCTGTGCGTGATGCAAGGCGCGCATCACGCATTTGTCGCACTTCACGCGACACAATAAGATGGGCGTTATCTTGGCCTAGTAACACTAGCGGTGTTACCTCGCGGGCCGGCGCCTTGCTCAGCCTCGAAGAAGCATCCAATGCTGTCGTCGGCGGCAGGTTTAAGTCGCGCACTGTGTTGGCCTTGATGGAGTATGTCTGTCCGTCTCCGGCCACTCCCACCTTCACCCGCCGCGACTCCGTGTCATCCGAGCGCATACCGCCGGCCCCGCGGATCTTGATGCCGCGAACCGGTCCTGTCGCGCCGACCTTTGCTGCGACGGCTGCGTCGATAAGCGATATCGTCGAGCCCTCGTCGAGCAAGGCATATACACTAGCCTCGCCCGCTGGCCCGGTTATCGTCACCGGTAACACCTTCAACAATACATCACTCGCATGGTTGATGTGGTGGACGCTCTCAAACGCCGCACCATCCGATTGTCCGTGTAGCATAGCGTGATGGTATCGTTGACAGCTATCGACACTGCACTTCTTTTTCTTCTGACATTTCGGCGTCATGTGCCCACTAGCCAGGCACGCATAGCACAGTCGTTTGTTCTTTACATAACTCCACTTCTCGTTTAATGCCTTCGACTGGAACGCAGCACATTCTGGCAGCCGGTGCGACTCACTACACAATTCGCAGGTCGGCCCCGTTCTCCTTTCCTCCGTGAGGTGGTGGGCCACCGCGTGAGTGTCTCGGCGAGCGTCTCGTCTCGGCTGTCGTCCGGGCTGCAGACCTCCCAAGTTCGGCACCGCGTTGCACATTGAGTCCAGCCAAGTCGACAGGTCTTCAATAGTAGCTTGGTCGGTGCTGTGCCGACCAGTGAAAAACCACAACCACTGGAGCACCGACGGCAACTTCGCCACCATCTCCTCCAGGAGCTGGGGTCCTAGCAGATATTTTTCATCTATGCCCTTGACGGTGCATACCACATTGCTTATCGCCAGGGCGAAGTCCCGCACAGCGTCTATAGTGGGCGGCTCGGCGATCCGTGGCAGCCTTCGCATCTTCTCCAGCATGGCCGCCACAATCATCTGTGGATGTCCAAAGTTTTTCTCCAGTTTGTCGATTATTTTCGACACGTTTTTCGGGTCTGCTAACATCGCGGAGACGACATCCCGCGCACGCCCGGTCAGGGCGCGTTGTAATCGCAGGATGTTCTCGGCATCCGTCAACCCGCAGAGGCTCGTCGACTGCTCCCACTGGCTTTTAAAACTCCTCCAGTGCACGGCATCCCCCGAGAACGTCGGAAGATCCTTAGCCGTGGTTGTTCGGGCAATCAGAGCACTAAATTGTGCTTCCTCTCGATGAGGCGACGGGCAGCTGACACTTGCAGTCATTGCACGGAAGGCATCCGTCATAGCTGCCGCCATCATCGCAAATGGTTCAGCTTGCTTGCTTGCCCATTCCTGGGTACGCCGGGCGGCCTCATTGTCCACAGAGGCCCCTGGCATCACTTCATCCTCGTCGATCACACCGTTGGTAGCTTCGGGTACTGCGCGGCCGGCCTCAGCGTCGGCTCCATCCGCGCATGACTTCTCCATCTCCTCAATCTGACGTTGCCGACGTTGCAGCTCAAGCTCCTGTTGTTTCAACTTTCTTCTAAGTTGCACAATCGTATCCTCCGACGTAGAGCCTCCAGATATCGTCGACTCGTTCTCAGAGACCGACTTAGCCTCGACGTCTTTGGCAGCAGTCTTCTTGCTCCTCAACGATGGTGTCATCCTGACTCCTGGTAAGGGTCGATCCGCAGCACGAAGGACCAATTTGTAACCGACACCCTCTCGAGTGCCAATAACAAAGTTTTCAGAAAAGGGGGTGGCTCGCCTTCTCACCAGGACGTGTCGGGTAGCTCACTACCGTACCTCGGCGATGCACAGTGGCATGTATCGCAGAGGGGAGGTCGAACGCTCTGCTCGTGGTAGTGCAGATAAGTTGAAGTACAGGGTACAGCGGCAGCAATAGTCCAGAATCCAGGCAGGGTCAATCAGCGGTATCCAAGCAAGTCCAATCCAGTGTCAAATCGAGTCCGTGAAGATCAAGCAAAGCAGTCAAATATATATCGATGGGTTCAGGAACAGAGAGATAAACAAAAGGCGGTCGTCGAGGCGTACAAAGTGTAAGTGTTTATTTACAAAACATGACAGGTATTTATATGGTTACGAACAATGCAGTGGGAAATACCGCCGCTTATCGGCCGGCAGGCACGACATTGGCGTTTACAAATAACAATATACGCACACGACAGTGGCGTTTTACAATTGATTATTATCACTATTTATTCCTATTTATATATTTATTTATATATTTTCTCGTCCGTAACAATGTATGATTGAAAGAAATATCGTAAGTAAGATGAAAATAAATGCCCTAAGGTGGTTCGGCCACATAGAAAGAATGAGTGATGACCGTCTGACAAAAAAAGTATACAAGGCTGATAAAAGAGGAATGAAAAGTAGAGGTCGGCCAAGAAAGAGTTGGCACGATCACATAAATGGGATTTTGAAAGATGGAGATGTTAGAAGTAAGAATAATAGAAGAGCGTGTATGAGACGATGTATGGACGTGAATGAAGCGAGGAATGTATGTCAAGAGAGAGGAGTCTGGCGTTCGGTTCTCTCTGCCTACCCCAAATAGGGAAATGGCGTGATGGTATGGTATGGTATGGTAAGCCTTAAACGTCTAGTTTAATTTAATTGTCTGTCAATTTAATATTTAATTTAATGTAATTTAATGTTTAGTTTAATTTTAACTTATTGCTTAATTTAATTGTGTATCAATTTAATGTTTAATTTAATTAATTTAATGTAAAGCGCCCTTGAGGTGATTTTCCACGAAAACGGCGCTATACAAGTCATCCAACTATAATAATAATAATAATTCTAGACCCGCCACTTTTTTATGTCTTTGGATCATATGGTCTGGGGCTTTCCCATGCATCTGCGTCATATTCTTGGCCTCCAGTCTTTCACAACCTTTGTTCATTGTCCATCCGACATCAGAGATATATGGCCCGCCAAACTCCACTTTGACTCGGCTATTCTTTTGGCCACATTCGCTACTCCTGTGTTCTCCCTATTTCATTCATTAATTTTGGCGAGATATTCAACATTCTTCTTTCCGTCGCTCATTGTGTCACCGTATGCTTTTTTTTTTTTTCTTGGCCAAAACGGATGTTTCAAAGCCGTAAGTGAGCACAGGAAGTACGCAAGCATCAAAAACTTTGTTCTTTACGTGGATTGGGATATTTGTAAATTTCAGAACATTCGTTAATTCGTTGAACGCATACCATCATAGGTCTCTTCGTCTTTCTAGTTCAGCTTCTAAATTACCCCCTATTCAGTAACTATTGTAACTTAAATAGGAACGTACTAAAATTGTAGATTTTAGATTAACGGTCTTATTTCAGCGTTATAAAATATCAACTTGGACTAAATGGAATAGGAACGTACCTATATTGACCGGAACGTTCTTAAAAAGTTACTGAATTAGACTTATTTTGAATAATTATGAAAATGACAAAAATTTTATAACTAATCATAATACGTCTGATTCAGTAACTTTTTAAGAACGTTCCGGCCAAAATAGGTACGTTCCTATTCCATTTAGTCCAAGTTGATATTTTATAAGATCGTAAATCTAAAATCTACAATTTTAGTAAGTTCCTATTTTAGTTACAATAGTTACTGAATAGGGGGTATTAATTTTAGTATGTTCCTATTTTAGTTACAATAGTTACTGAAAAGGGGGTATTGTCTCTGTCCAGTTTCACGGTGTGACCAAGGTAGACATTCTACTCCTGGAACAGCAATTTTTAGGTGTTCTGAACCTATAGAAGACATGATTGTATTGACTGAGGTCTGTTAATTTCATTTATTGCTCTGTATTGGCAACTATAATAATATCTCATCAGCGAATCTAAGGTTGGTCATTATTTCTCCGTTTACATTGATTCCATAGTTGGTTTAGTCTAGCCCTCACAAAACGTCTTCTATTACCAGGGTGAATACTTTGCCAGGGAGATGGAATCTGCCTGTATTATTCCTCTTTTAATATTAGGCTCGTTTAACTGTATTGTTTTACTAAGTTGTTTTGTTTGTTCTTCTTCTCCTTCTATCTCAGCCATCTCTCCACTGCTGGATGTAGGCCTCTTCTAAGAGCTTCCACTCGTCTTTTTTTTGGCTTTTTGAACCCATCTGCTTCCAGCGACAGGGACAATATCATCGGCCCACCTTTTCTGGGGCCGGCCTATTCCCTTTTTTATATCCATGGTCTCCAATTTAGAATTCTGGGTGCCCATCTGTCCTTACCCTGTCTGGCAACATGAGCTGCCCATTGTCATTTAAGTTTTGCAACTCGATCCATGACATCAACAACTTTTGTCTGGCGTCTGATTTCTTCATTTCTAATTTTGTCTCTTAGATTTACGCCTATCATTTGCCTTTCCATGGATCTCTGAGTGCATTTCAGCTTATGTATGGTCCTCGCAGTTAGCGTGATAGTTTCCAGACCATACGTAAGCACAGGCAGGATACATGTTTCAAACACTTTTCTTTTCAGACATGTGGGAATATCTCTGTGGGAATATCTCTGTTTTTTAGGACATGTTTAAGTTTCCCAAAGCCTGCCCAACCTAGTCCGATCCTTTTGGTTATTTCTGGATCCTTCTGGGTTTTGTTTGTTATTTGAACAATTTCCATCAAACCAAGTACTAACGTGTTTAGGTATATGTATTTGATAATATTATTTGGGGTAAGTTGGTAAACTCGTGGTTAAACTTTATGACCTTCGGTAATTTATAAGTAATTTACTCTTTCTATTTTACAAGAGAATTTAATTGGGGTTTTGTTTTTACTGTATTTACTGTACATACATATATTGTAGGTGGATTTTGTTTTACTATTTTTTTTATTTCACTTTTTACAACAGTTAACTTCACCGCAGTATACCTACCTACATAGTACCTACCTACCATGTATACTTAATAGTACCTACCTACCATGCAAACTTAATAGTATCTACCTACCATGTATACTCAATAGTACCTACCTACCATGTTAACTTAATAGTAGGTACCTACCTACCACGTAAACTTAATAGTACCTACCTTTTTATTTACGCAGCGTCATTACAATTTTGATTTAACATGGCTACGAGGGGGAAACCAACTATTAAGATTCGGGTCCATTATACTCTTCCGAACGAAGAAGATATGACTGCTGATCCAAAGACACAGTTTTTAAATGTGCTTTCAGTTTGGATCTGTGAGGCGAAAATCTTTAGTCTCCAGAATGTGCCATATGCGTCTGTACTAACACATTTCGAATATTTAAAATTGATTTATGAGACAAAATAAATATATTCAACTAATTTACGATTCAATGTTTGAAATTCAATGTCGGATACAATATGAATAGGTAGACACCACATAACGTGATGATCCAACTGTCGATTCGTTCATGAGAATTCAATTCTCTTAATGGCTTGATAGGAACTCTCTGGCACTAAATACAAACAAAACAAAATACATTGCATACAGCATAACCTCCCGAAATAAACCTAGTGACGAACATAAACTAAGAATTCATGATAACTGTACCGAAAACTTAAGTGATCAACCAACATGTAACTGCCCGATCATTGAACGAACAGAGAGCATGAAATATCTAGGAATTATATTTGATGAAAACTTGAGATGGGACTATCACATTGACTGCGTGACATCTAAAATGAATAGATTAATATACTTCTTTAAATCAATCAGAAATGTTATTGACTTAAAACATTTGAACAATATATACTATGCTCTTTGTCATTCAATAATGGAATACGGAATTATTGGATGGGGAAGTGCAACGCCAACAATAATAAAGAAAATAGACATAGCCCAAAAAGCTATTATTAAAGTTATACTTAAGGTACCTATTCGAACGAATACTGAAGAGATTTTTACTAAATTCAAAGTTCCAACAATTACAAAAATACATGCAAAAAATCTGCTAATATACAAGCTAAAAAGAGAAGACCAATATACTATAGCTCACAACAATATAAACACACTAGATCAAGTACAACAAATACCTTAAATATACCATATATTAAAACAACTTTTGGACAACGTAGTGTACGATATTTTTCAACAAAACTTTTCAACAGTTTACCACTAAATATTAAAAACATCAGTAATGCAAAAGAATTTAAAAAACTATCACTAAGATGGGTTTATGAAACGGATGAAAAAATCCTTAAGGAAATAATTCTTCCAAATAAAATGTAAATGCACTATTACAAACAACAGAATAGACAATTGAAAAAAAAGTGAAACAAATAATTTATTTCCACAAATTTTGGTTGTGTGTGCATGACTCAAAATGAAATAACTAGTATTTACTTTGTATGTTAACTATGTATGAATAAGCTTATCCAACTGTCGATTTGTTCAGGAGAACATTGTTCTCTTAACATATCGACAATGTATCAAGCCAGAATACGCGAGAATTGTATGGAGAGGTCTACTTTTTTCACGGCTTTTCCAACTTTGAAGTCAAAAAACACCAACTTAGAGGCTTCGCAGCATATATGTTCCATACACGGATTTACTCAGAATTCGGAGTAGAACATTTCGTGTGTCTGTGTGTGTGTGTGTCTGTGTGTCTGTGTGTCCGTCCCCCCCTTATAACTTTTGATCCGCTCAATTTACAGAGCCTAAAATTTCAGAATATATAAACAGTTACAGGCCTACAAAACTTTTATACTCGGAATTTTGAATTTTTGTTTCAGTCAGGGGTTATCAACTTTTGAATTTTTATTTTATTTTTCCATATATCTCAGAAACCATAAACGCTAGAACGCTTAAAATTGGTACAAACATAGACAAATACAAAATCTCAAATTAGTTTTTTCAAAAAAATTCCAGGGTTTCTCAAACATTTTTTATTAAGAAAAGTATTTTTTTTATGATAAATTTATGAGTTTAACTGCCTATATTTCCATTTATTTTTAAAATATCGAAAAAAGCCGAAACACCCCAACTAGATAATTTAATTTTATATAAAAAATATTGACATTGTAGGAGTACATCTCAAATTTTTTTTAACAATTTTTATAAAAATTGAATTTAGTGACGACATCGCTTCATACAATTTGTATGGTAGTCACCTATACACAATATCAAAGAAGACTTAATAGTTTGATACTTCATCTCTAAACATACAATATACATATACCATCATGCTGTTTTCATATTCCGGGTAGGAAAAAAAGACTGACCTCCATACTATCCTATCTTGACTACCTAGGTACATGTGTTGTATAGAAAACTAAATATCATAAAATAATAAATAATTTGTATTTATGGGTTTGGTACTTATTCTTCAACTATACATACTATCGCTGTCGACAGTTGGATCTCATGTGTTACATGCAACTAGTATATGTAAATGTATCTATAAATAAACAACGTAATAGACAATAACATAAAACTAGCTCACCTTAGCCCAGGCTATGTCTAGTGAGGGGGCTAGTAACAAAGATACAAACAAAAAGATATGGCTTAAACTATGTAAGCACCAGTGAAGTGGTAAATTGATATTTATTGAAATGAAATAACTTATCCAACTGTCGATTTGTTCAGGAGAACTTTGTTCTCTTAACATATCGACAATGTATCAAGCCAGAATACGCGAGAATTGTATGGAGAGGTCTACTTTTTTCATGGCTTTTCCAACTTTGAAGTCAAAAAACACCAACTTAGAGGCTTCGCAGCATATATGTTCCATACACGGATTTACTCAGAATTCGGAGTAGAACATTTCGTGTGTCTGTGTGTGTGTGTGTCTGTGTGTGTGTCTGTGTGTGTGTCTGTGTGTGTGTCTGTGTGTCCGTCCCCCCCTTATAACTTTTGATCCGCTCAATTTACAGAGCCTAAAATTTCAGAATATATATACAGTTACAGGCCTACAAAACTTTTATACTCGGAATTTTGAATTTTTGTTTCAGTCAGGGGTTATCAACTTTTGAATTTTTATTTTATTTTTCCATATATCTCAGAAACCATAAACGCTAGAACGCTGAAAATTTGTACAAACATAGACAAATACAAAATCTCAAATCAGTTTTTTCAAAAAAATTCCAGGGTTTCTCAAACATTTTTTATTAAGAAAAATATTTTTTTTATAATAAATTTATGAGTTTAACTGCCTATATTTCCAAAACTTTTACAATTATCGAAAAAAGCCGAAACACCCAAACTAGATAATTTAATTTTCTATAAAAACTATTAACATTGTAGTAGAAGATCTCAATTTTTTTTTAACAATTTTTTTAAAAATTGAATTTAGTGACGACATCGCTTCATACATTTTGTATGGCAGTCGCCTATACACAATATGTAAGAAGACTTAATAGTTTGTTACTTCATCTCCAAACATACATACATACCATCATGCAATTTGCATATTCTGGGTAGGAAAAAGGATCTTCCTCCATACTATCCTATCTTGACATACATACCTACATATGTTGTATAGAAAACAAAATATCTGAAAATATTCAATAATTTGTATCTATGGGTTTATAGTTTGGTACATATTCTTCAACTATACATACTATCGCTATCGACAGTTGGATCTCATGTGTTACATGCAACTAGTATTTACTTTGTATGTTAACTATGTATGAATAAGCTTATCCAACTGTCGATTTGTTCAGGAGAACATTGTTCTCTTAACATATCGACAATGTATCAAGCCAGGATACGTGAGAATTGTATGCAGAGGTCTACTTTTTTCACGGCTTTTCCAACTTTGAAGTCAAAAAACACCAACTTAGAGGCTTCGCAGCATATATGTTCCATACACGGATTTACTCAGAATTCGGAGTAGAACATTTCGTGTGTCTGTGTGTGTGTCTGTGTGTCCGTCCCCCCCTTATAACTTTTGATCCGCTCAATTTACAGAGCCCAAAATTTAAGAATATATAAACATTTATAGGCTTACAAAACTTTTACACTCAGAATTTCGAATTTTTGTTTTAATCAGGGGTTATCAACTTTTGAATTTTTACTTTATTTTTCCATATATCTCAGAAACCATAAAATCTAGGACGCTGAAAATTTGTACAAATATAGAAAAATACAAAATCTCAAATTAGTTTATTCAAAAAAATTCCAGGATTTCTCAAACATTTTTTATTAAGAAAAATATTTTTTTTATTATAAATTTATGAGTTTAACTGCCTATATTTCCAAAACTTTTACAATTATTGAATAAAGCCGAAACACCCCAACTAGATAATTTAATTTTCTATAAAAAATATTTAAATTGTAGGAGAAGATCTCAATTTTTTTGTAACTTTTTTTTTAAAAATTGAATTTAGTGACGACATCGCTTCATACATTTTGTATGGCAGTCGCCTATACACAATATGTAAGAAGACTTAATAGTTTGATACTTCATCTCCAAACAAACATACATACCATCATGCTATTTTCATATTCTGGGTAGGAAAAAAGGATCTTCCTCCATACTATCCTATCTTGACATACATACCTACATATGTTGTATAGAAAACAAAATATCTGAAAATATTCAATAATTTGTATTTATGGGTTTATAGTTTGGTACATATTCTTCAACTATACATACTATCGCTATCGACAGTTGGATCTCATGTGTTACATGC
The DNA here is from genome assembly GCA_963576475.1 of Molanna angustata. NCBI lineage: Eukaryota > Metazoa > Arthropoda > Insecta > Trichoptera > Molannidae > Molanna > Molanna angustata. The sequence goes on from OY754986.1 coordinate 317,729, forward strand.
ATATAGTATTATCTTAAGATATTTTGTATCTCATATATACTGTATATTTTTGGATAGAAATAATTAAAATAAAAATAAAAAAAAATGAATCGACATTATTAAGCCAAGATGCGTGTACGAAGGAAAATTTTGTATGGTGTAGTGGACTTTTTGCATGCTAATAACACCAACTAGAGGCCTCGCAGCATATATGTTCCCATTCATGGATTTACTCAGAATTCGGAGTAGAACATTTTATGTGAGTTTTGTGTGTGTGTGTCTGTGTGCCCCCCCCCCTTATAACTTTTGATCCGCTCATTTCACAGAGCCCAAATTTTCAGAATATATAAACAGTTATAGGCCTACAAAACTTTTATACTCAGAATTTTAGTTTCAGTCAGGGGTTATCAACTTTTGAATTTTTACTTTATTTTTCCATATATCTCAGAAACCATAAAAGCTAGAACACTGAAAATTGGTATAAAGATAGACAAATACAAAATCTCAAATTAGTTTTTTTTTTTAAATTCCAGGGTTTCTCAAACATTTTCCAACTGTCGATTTGTTCAGGAGAACTTTGTTCTCTTAACATATCGACAATGTATCAAGCCAGAATACACGAGAATTGTATGGAGAGGTCTACTTTTTTCACGGCTTTTCCAACTTTGAAGGCAAAAAACACCAACTTAGAGGCTTCACAGCATATATGTTCCATACACGGATTTACTCAGAATTCGGAGTAGAACATTTCGTGTGTCTGTGTGTGTGTGTGTGTGTGTGTGTGTGTGTCTGTGTGTCTGTGTGTGTGTGTCCCCCCCCTTATAACTTTTGATCCGCTCAATTTACAGAGCCTAAAATTTCAGAATATATAAACAGTTACAGGCCTACAAAACTTTTATACTCGGAATTTTGAATTTTTGTTTCAGTCAGGGGTTATCAACTTTTGAATTTTTATTTTATTTTTCCATATATCTCAGAAACCATAAACGCTAGAACGCTGAAAATTGGTACAAACATAGAAAAATACAAAATCTCAAATTTGTTTTTTCAAAAAAATTCCAGGGTTTCTCAAACATTTTTTATTAAGAAAAATATTTTTTTTATGATAAATTTATGAGTTTAACTGCCTATATTTCCAAAACTTTTACAATTATCGAAAAAAGCCGAAACACCCCAACTAGATAATTTATTTTCTATAAAAAATATTAACATTGTAGTAGAAGATCTCAATTTTTTTTTAACAATTTTTTTAAAAATTGAATTTAGTGACGACATCGCTTCATACATTTTGTATGGCAGTCGCCTATACACAATATGTAAGAAGACTTAATAGTTTGATACTTCATCTCCAAACAAACATACATACCATCATGCTATTTTCATATTCTGGGTAGGAAAAAAGGATCTTCCTCCATACTATCCTATCTTGACATACATACCTACATATGTTGTATAGAAAACAAAATATCTGAAAATATTCAATAATTTGTATTTATGTGTTTATAGTTTGGTACATATTCTTCAACTATACATACTATTGCTATCGACAGTTGGATCTCATGTGTTACATGCAACTAGTTTATAAAGAAAAATATTTTATCCAACTGTCGATTTGTTCAGGAGAACTTTGTTCTCTTAACTTATCGACAATGTATCAAGCCAGAATACGCGAGAATTGTATGGAGAGGTCTACTTTTTTCACGGCTTTTCCATCTTTGAAGTCAAAAAACACCAACTTAGAGGCTTCGCAGCATATATGTTCCATACACGGATTTACTCAGAATTCGGAGTAGAACATTTCGTATGTCTGTGTGTGTGTGTGTGTCTGTGTGTGTGTCCCCCCCCCTTTTAACTTTTGATCCGCTCAATTTACAGAGCCTAAAATTTCAGAATATATAAACAGTTACAGGCCTACAAAACTTTTATACTCGGAATTTTGAATTTTCGTTTCAGTCAGGGGTTATCAACTTTTGAATTTTTATTTTATTTTTCCATATATCTCAGAAACCATAAACGCTAGAACGCTGAAAATTGGTACAAACATAGACAAATACAAAATCTCAAATTAGTTTTTTCAAAAAAATTCCAGGGTTTCTCAAACATTTTTTATTAAGAAAAATATTTTTTTTATGATAAATTTATGAGTTTAACTGCCTATATTTCCAAAACTTTTACAATTATCGAAAAAAGCCGAAACACCCCAACTAGATAATTTAATTTTCTATAAAAAATATTAACATTGTAGTAGAAGATCTCAATTTTTTTTTTAACAATTTTTTTAAAAATTGAATTTAGTGACGACATCGCTTCATACATTTTGTATGGCAGTCGCCTATACACAATATGTAAGAAGACTTAATAGTTTGATACTTCATCTCCAAACAAACATACATACCATCATGCTATTTTCATATTCTGGGTAGGAAAAAAGGATCTTCCTCCATACTATCCTATCTTGACATACATACCTACATATGTTGTATAGAAAACAAAATATCTGAAAATATTCAATAATTTGTATTTATGTGTTTATAGTTTGGTACATATTCTTCAACTATACATACTATCGCTATCGACAGTTGGATCTCATGTGTTACATGCAACTAGTTTATGATAAATTTATGAGTTGAACCGCCTATATTTCCATTTTTTTTTTAAATATCGAAAAAAGCCGAAACACCCCAATAAGATAATTTAATTTTATATAAAAAATATAAACATTGTATTAGAACATCTCAATTTTTTTTATCAATTTTTATAAAAATTGAATTTAGTGACGACATCACTTCATACAATTTGTATGGTAGTCGCCTATACACAATATGTAAGAAGACTTAATAGTTTGATACTTAAATCTTCAAACATACATACATACCATCATACTGTTTTGTGTAGGAAAAACAGACTGACCTCCATACTATCCTATCCTGACAAACATACCTACATGTTTTATATATAAAATAAAATATCTTGAAATATTTATTAATTTGTGTTGTTTATAGTTTGGTAGGTACGTATTCTTTGATTATGCAACTATTGTATAAATATGTATAATACATTTCGATAAGATAAGATAAGATAAGATAAGATATCTATCTACAACATAATATACAGTTCGATATCGAAATGACAATAGGTATCGTGTCCTATTTCGATCGATAAATCTATGTCGATAGCTGCCGCTATAAAACTCGTGTTACGCGCGTTAGCTGGTGAAACGCTTGATGAATTATGCAGATGGCTGTAATAAAAGGGGTATTCGCGGAAATGGCACCCCGTAATCTCATACATACATACATATAATATAATGTTGGCGTGTTTTTTAAAAGAAATAACCGGGTCAAAGAGTTACCAACGAGACAATACCAAAATTGTACAGTGTAGTATAATGGTAACATTAACCAACTTTTGATTGTAACCTTTAATTGAATTTACTATATATAGGTACCTACTATATATAATAATATGTAATTTTAAATTTATTTTGTTGTTAAAGGTAGGTAGGAACTTAACGCTGTGTTATTTATAATACCCCCTATTCAGTAACTATTTTAACTAAAATAGGAACGTTCTAAAATTGTGGATTTTAGATTTACGGTCTTATTTCGGCGTTATAAAATATAAACTTGGACTAAATGGAATAGAAACGTACCTATTTTGACCGGAACGTTCTTAAAAGTTCCTTAAAAAGACATATTTTGAATAATTATGAAAATGATGAAAATTTCATATTTTTCATAATTATTCATAATACGTCTGATTCAGTAACATTTTAGTAACGTTCCGGCCAAAATTAGGTACGTTCCTATTCTATTTAGTCCAAGTTGATATTTTATAACGCTGAAATAAGACTGTATATCTAAAATCTACAATTTTAGAACGTTCCTATTTTAGTTACAATAGTTGCTGAATAGGGGGTAATGTATCGTAAAAAAATAAGATATTTCATCAAAATTATAACAAGCATAGGTAGGTACCTAATGTTTTATTTCTAAAGTATATTTACTATTCGAAATAAGACGATGTTTTCGTGAAAAAAAATTTATAAAAAATTGTTATAGAAAAAATAATAATAAATTAAAATTAAAGGGTGAAAGTGTAAGTGTAAGCGAGACAAATTATGATGAAAGTAGGTAATAAATTTAGGTATAGGTACTATTTACTGAATAATTGTAAAATGTATGATTTGAAGTCTGCTTGTGATTTATGTATTATATCGAATTGTTTAAAGTGTGTATTGTAATTGGAGCAACTCCGCCTAATATAATTGTTTTATGAATAATTTGTGGAACGACGGTCGACATAGAACAAAAACTGAGATCTAAAATTGCGTGATGGGCAATAAAAATTTAATTTAGATAGTAGGTAAGGTGAGTACACGGTTATGGATCATTTTATGCAAGTAAATCATGTCTATAATTGTTCGTCTATTTTCTAAATTACAAACATTATGATGTATAGCAGATTGGCGGTAGTTGGGGAAATTAAGTTTACCACGATAATCCAAATGTTTGAGGAATTTATTCTGTACTCCTTCAATTCTATTGATGTATGTAATAAGAAAAGGATTCCATACTACTGATGAATATTCCAGCACACTCCTGACATACGCGTTATACAGAGTTTTAAGTGTAGTTTCTAATTTAAAGGGTTTGGAGATTCTCAAAATAAATCCTAACATTTTAAATGCTTTTCCTATTGTCTTTATGGAGATAGGTGGGGTGAAGGGTGTTAATTAGTTCGTAAAGGAATGGGTAAATAATTATATTCGTTACCACGATGTGCGCGGCGGGTGCGTGCGACTGCGTGCGTCTCTTGACCGGAGAAGAGTCAGACTCTGGCTCAGGCTGACTGGAAGACGGCTGGAACTGGCGATGATGTCATCGTTCCTCCGACTGCCTGAAGGTTCCGTGATGTACTTATGTCGGTTTTGTTACTACCAGAGATGCGGGGAATCCCGTAGAAATCTTGGGTGTCGCCAAAAGATGTGGTGACGCGATATAAGTAATAATATATGTATGTCCCCACATCACCCCCCTCCCAGTGACGAAGTCGCGATGTAAGAAAAATGTCTTCTGCATAAAGTTCACAAAACTGTCTTAAAAAAGTTATATTGTTCACAAACACATAAATGTAAGTACACATAGTTCACAAATATTACAATTGTCTGTAATGTTAAAAAAAACAAATGTTTGTAATAATTTAGCCTAATACGGCTCTGTATAGTAAAACATCTCAAGTGCGATGATATAATATGGCATCTTGTGTTGATGTTTTGCGTTATAGGTATAAGTCACTGGGTCGAACATAAAAAATGAGTTCTAAGGACGTCATGTACACTTGAAAAGTCATAAAAAATTCACTAGGTATTAGATATTTAATCATAAATTTACACAATGGGGTATTGTCCTGATGACTTCATATACGTACTACCATTAGTAAACAGATGATTTTTATATGAAATATGAAATCACTCGGCTGGCTTGTGAAAATATGCTGTGTATAATATATAATAAACCCAGTTGTTTTCTTTTATGAAAATAAGCACGTATGTAGGGAATGCGTTGTAAACTTTAAATCACAGAACACACAACTATGTGCTTGTTGCTAACTGAATGATTTTATGTTACCGGTGTCACTCGCGGAAACGGTCTGGAAAATGGGCTCTTCTTCCGGAACGAGTGGTGAGTTGAGGTTCTGGTGGTGGTAACATGGTTTCTGGGTCTGGGGATATGTTTGGAGCGATTGGCGGCATATTTGTTGACTCGACAGGTGGGACTTAAACTGCTAAGTAGGCTGGTTTTACCCGGTTAATGGATACCGTTATGTCTTTGCCACGGATATCCAGTGTGATGGTCTTTTCTCTGCGTTTTACCACCCTGAATGGTCCTTCATAAGGTGGTTGTAGGATGGCTCTGACCATGTCGTTACGAAGGAAAACATGTGTTGCTGTCCTCAAGTCTTTGAAAATGAATGTTTTCCGTTCGCTATGATGCTTGGCGTCTACCGGTCGGAGGTGTTGAAAACTTTCACGGAGTGTTTTCGCGAAGTTGGTCATATAAGCATTCCGTGACTGCGACTGTTCAGTCAGAAATTTTCCGGGTAGACGTAATGGTTCGCCATATACCAGTTCAGCTGAGGTGGTCTTAAGATCTTCACGCCATGCAGCTCTAAGTCCCATGAGGACTGTGGGCAATGATTCCGTCCATCGATCAGTAGGATGGCAACGGATGGCTGCTTAAAGTTGTCGATGCAGGCGTTCGACCATACCATTGGCTTCAGGATGGTCTGCTGTTGTTCTGAGATATTTTGTACCTGTCAAACTATTCAGTTGTTTGAACAGCTGTGACTCAAATTGTCGACCTTGGTCGGTCGTAATTCTCAGAGGTGTCCCGAAACGCGAAATCCATCCTGAGTAGAATGTGCGTGCCACTGTCTCAGCTTCCTGGTCTCGCATAGGGAAAGCTTCTGGCCATCTGGTGAATCGATCGACACAGGTGAGGCAATATTTGTATCCTTCTGAAGATGGCAGGATAACAATATCAATATGTACGTGCTCAAAACGTGCTGTGGGAGGAGCAAAAGTACCACAGGGTGCTGTCACATGGCGAGTGACCTTGTTTCGTTGGCACTGTGTGCATTCTTTTGCCCATTTTCTGCAGTCTGCGTTGATTGATGGCCATACAAATCTTTCAGTCGTTAGTTTTGTCGTTGCTTTGATGCCAGGATGAGCTAACCCATGAATCGAGTTAAAAATGGAAGTTCTGAACTTTTTTGTAATGAACGGTCTCAGTTTTGCTGATGAAGTATCGCAGAAAATGCTTACGTTTGTGCCAGGAATCGGTACTTGATGAAGTTTGAGTGCCGTTCCTTCTTGTAGGTACATTTTGATATCTTCTTTTACTTTATCTATAGATATTTTTAATTAGTTCCGATGATTTTGAGTTTGCTTTAATTTTTTTTTTCAATATCTGATCTGGCTTGTCGTAAGTGGCGACATTTCTCTTCTATCTTTGCCGTATGTTCTTTAAGTTCAAGTTCTTGGCTTCTTGCCTCAACAAAAACTGGATTACCAAGTTCATTGAGTAGTTCTGTCTTCTTATCTTCAAGGGCTCAAACCTGTTCTTTAGACACTCCATGACATTTTTTTAGATCACTAAAAAATTCCTCAATGAATGGTTGAAAAGATTCATTTGGATCTTGATATTTTTCCCAACATTTGAGGTATAAAACTTGTCTCAAAAATGATGGTTGGTGATGGTTCTCTACAATACACATTTTTTCAATCTCCATCTTAGCCGCTATACTGTCCTTAATCATAGCAAAGTCAACTAAATAAGAAAGAAATGCCAACATATTTGGGTAAGTATGCATAGCAGTAACAGATTTTAGCCAAGACTTTGATATTACCTACTCCTGGATATAAATTTTTTTTGGCAGTCATCGGCAACTTATGTACATAATTAGCTGTAAATTTTTGAGCCACTCAATGATTGAGCGAAATCCTCAATATGTTGCACCGGATACCGATCTGGGATTGTCCTGGCATTCAGGCTACGATAATCCCCGCAAGCTCGCCATTGGTTGTCAGCTTTAGGCACAAGGTGCAATGGAGATGCCCAAGGACTCTCTGATGGTCGTGCGATGCCAAGGCGTACCATCGTGTCAAATTCTTTTTTGGCGATTGCAAGTTTATCAGGGGCAAGGCGCCTGAGACGTTCTGCGACCGGGGGTCCTGGAGTTGTGCGAATGTGATGGCGTGTGGAATGGCGTGGTTCTGTAATGGTTCCACTTAGCCGCGTGAGGTCTGGGAACCTTTGCAGAAGTCGATGGTAGGGTGTCGTACCTGTGACTGTCTTGATGGAAGAGATGTTCCCCACAGAGGTGCGACCAGACGATGTCAAGCTTGTGACTTGGTCGATAAGTCTCTGGTTGCGGATATCGACAAGCAGGTTATAGTGACCTAACAAATCGATACCGATGATGGGACGTGTCACATCTGCCACGAAAAACCTCCAGGTGATTTCGCGGCGCAGGCCAAGGTTCAGGGTAAGAGTTATTGTGCCATATGTCGCAATAGACGTACTGTTTGCTGCAGAAAGTGTATATTCGGATTTCTCGCGCCGGCCCTGGACCTTTATGCGCGGAAAAACACATAAATCTGCCCCTGTGTCAATCAGGAACGAGAGCTTGGAATTCTTATCAGTAATTAACAAACGGCGTGTTGCAGGGCTGACGTCACCGGCCGTCATCAGTGAGCGCCCGTGTCGTTTCCCGATGGAGTTGTCAAGGCCTTGTCACAGGGCGCTGTACATTTACGAGCGTTTGTACCGAAACGCCGATGATACCAGCAAGTATCGTAGTTATAATTTGGGCGTGACCGTGATCTGCTGGCGGCGCGCGAGCGCGTTTGATGTCGCCGCGGAGAATTTGTTCGTGCGGAGTGGTATGAGGAGCGGTTTGGTGGGCGACGGTGATCCCAAGATGACATTTCCTGCTTTAAGATCTCCGCAATCTCGCTTCGGAGCGACGAGGCGAGGTTTTGGAATCGTTGTTCTGAAGTTCCCTCCGTTTGTGCGATGACCGGGGCGCGAAACTCGTTTGTTGCGTCCACCATGGCGTCAGCCAATTCTGCAACACGGTCCAACGGCGCGTCTTTCTGTGTGGCTAGAACCATCTGCATGGTGTTGGGTAGGCGGCCCAACCAGAGCGTGCGGAGTATCTCGTCTCCGACCGACGAACCTGCGAGCGATCGCAGGTGTCGCAGGAACTGGGAAGGTTTGCGGTCTCCCATTTCCTCGTGCTCGAGAAGACGACGCGTCTTCTGGTCCTGAGTAGAGCTAAGGCGGCGGATAAGCTCTAACTTGAGCTTATCGTATGCTCCAGTCGTCGGCGGATTTAAGATGATATCCCGTACTTCCGTGGCCCATCGCGGATCAAGAGCACCGAGAATATATCCGCCACATCTTTTCCATATGCGGTGTAAAAGACATCTTTTCGTCTAGAATGATACCAAGATCCCTTGTTTCTGTAACTTTATTTAGGGCACTATTGTCAATTGAATATTTGTAGTTGATGGGTGTTTTATTTCTGGTGAAAGTAATCACTAAGCATTTTGAGGGATTTAGAAGTAATTGATTATTTTTGCAATAAGAGGTTAATCTATCTAGATCAGTTTGAAAGTCTGCGCAATCCTGGAATGTATTGATCTTTTTGTATATCTTTGTATCGTCAGCGAATATTTTGTAATTTGTATGCTTAAAGCAACTGCTTATATCATTTATATATAGGATGAAAAGCAATGGGCCGAGATGGGACCCTTGCGGAATACCAGAATGGCAGATATTGAATTTTGATTGTGAACCCAAGACTGCTACAGATTGCAGTCGACTAGTTATATAAGATGAAATCCACCGCAGCAGATCACCATGTACACCGAAGAGGGCAAGTTTATGAAGTAGAATATTGTGACTGATTTTGTCGAATGCCTTGGAAAAGTCGGTGTATATGGCGTCTACCTGCTGTCTCTCATTCATTGTATCTAAAATAAAATCTGTAAATTCTAATAAATTAGATTCAACCGTTCTATTTTTTGAAAAAACCGTGTTGATTAATGTCTATGATGTCTTTAACTACCGGAAACAATTGATCAACGACAATTTTTTCCATCAATTTGCTAAATATGGATAATTTAGAAATAGGACGGTAATTCTCGATGTTTCGTTTGTCGCCGCTTTTGTGAATGGGGGTAACATATGACATTTTACAAACTTTGGGAAAAACACCTGTTTTCATGTAAAGATTGAAGAGGTATGTTAGAGGTGAAGCTAGTTGTTCAGCACAGTTTATGATAAAAATGGGAGATAAGTCATCCGGCCCTGAGCCTTTATTTTTGTCTAATTTTTTTAGATGATTTAGTACAATTGTCTTATCAAATTTAATGGTGTGCACATCTACTCTGTTGTTGAATTCCACTGTTGGTAGATCTATTGATCTGTTGATAAATACAGATTGAAAATAATCACTGAACATTTCACAGACTGACTGAGTATTGGTGCAAACAATATTTTTATAGAACATATTATTTGGGATATTTGTGCTTTGTTTTTTGGATTTGATAAATGTCCAAAGGTATGTAGGATCCGTATGGATATTTTCTTCCATTTTGTTAATAAAATCATTGTAACAACATTTTGCTGATGATTTTGATCTCAAAAGACCAAAAGTTTGGTACCTAATCTGTTATATTTCCGTTTTTTTTTTCCATTTTTTATGAAATTTCGTTTTCTCTTTAATAATTTTTATTAATGATTTGGTATACCACGGTGGGTATTTGGAAGCACATGTTAAGGTTTTTTTAGGAACATAAAGTGATATGCATTTATCAAGTTCTGTGTAGAATTTATTGGTAGCTCCTTCCATGTCAAGATTTTGAAATTGTTCATTCCAATTTATTTTTGATAAATACGAGTTGATATTTTGATAGTTGGCGATTTTATATAATTTTATTGTGTTAGGTATTTGCTTTATAGTCGGATCGTCACTCATCGGAATTTCAATATTTATTGTTCTATGGTGAACATCTTCTTTTACCAGTGGGTCTTGACATGATGTCACACTTACACTTCTCTTGTTAGTAAGAATTAGGTCTAATATTCTATTGTTTGAATTTCTAATTGAATTGCACTGATATAAGTCGTTTAGGGATAAGAATCATTACAATTTGATGGGGCTAGGAACGTGTCCCCTTCTATCTGCAGCCAATTAATATTGGGTAGGTTATAATTACCTGCTAAAATAAATATATTATCTGGATTTTTGGTTATAACGTCGGAGCAAGTTTTTAAATGAGATGATAAATTGTTTGTCAGGTGTTGATTGGGGGATATATAAGTGCAACATATGTGTAATTTTTTATTGTGTTTTAAGGATATAGTAATCCATAAATCCTCCGCTATTGACGACCATGATGGTTGGTCACTTGTTCGCAGTTCGGTGCGTACGGCAACTACATAGAACTCCACCGTCAAGCTTGTGCGTTCCAGTATAATCTCTGTTCCTTTTATAAACATTATACCGACCATCGATGATCTCGCGATCATTTATGGTGTCTGTTAACCATGTCTCAGTCATTAGCAAAACATCATAGTCATAATTTAGTAGGTTATTAAGAAAAATGTCAGTCTTTGTTCTAAGTCCCCGTACGTTTTGATAGTATATATTTAAAGACATTTTTTTAATATTGTTGTTTTTATAATAGGTAATTGTATATAATGATTACAATATTTAAGGAATCTTTTAGAATGAGACAGGTGCATTGGTAAATTATGTGATATATTGATAATAATGTGCAAGAGAGAGATAATAATATATTGCTCGAGATAGGCATTCACTGTAAATGAGGCGCATCGCGGATAGTGTGTGCACGTGTGCGTGTAAGTATTTACAGTGGCGAGCTCGTGATAGCGAATGGCGAATCAGAGGTGATAAACCTTTAATAACAAAACATACGAAAAACAAATCAAAATAAAAAGTAATAATTAAGTTATCTTTTGCATGAAGACATATAAGTTTGTTTTGTAATCGGTGTCGATAGGGGCGACTTAGAGGTATTAAGCCTTTAATATTAAAATAAAACAAAAACAAATCAAAAAAATAAAAAATAATAGCAAAGTTAACTTTTGAATGAAGACAGGCTAGTTTAGTTTGTAATGGGTGTCGATAGTGGCGACTCATAGGTATTAAACCTTTAGTAATAAGATAAAACAAATCAAAACAAAAAAAATTAAAAATATTAGTAAAGTTATATTTTGCATGAAGACAGATTATCAACAACTCACACAGCACACCACATAATGATAACATTATTAAATCATACAGGTAAGATACATCACGTGCAGGAATATATTATGTAAAAAGCGGGTAGTAGGAGCAAAGTTTTAAAGAAATTAAAAATAGAATTCAAATAATATAGAGTCAATAGGCACACGATATCAGGCAACAATTGACAGAAGAAAACATGTAGGGTAACCAGGGGTTGTCAAACGTGGAATGTCGAAGGGGGTCCTCCAGATCTACGACAACTCTTTCGCCTTTAAAACTCTTCGAATGTCCTCCTCTGTTCTTATTAAAAAATATGGCGAAGCATCGTTCTGTCTTACCATAATTTTAAAGTCTTTCACCCAGACATACTTGAATCCAGCCTCGCGTGCCTTTTCCTTTGTCTTCGACAAAAGTATTTTATTCTTGAGAGTGAGGTGGTTGTTCAAAAATATTTGAATTTCAGGCCCAGTGAAACCCATATCTCTTGCCGTTATTCTTTTAGTCCTCTTGACAGCCGCCAAGAATTGCTCCTTTCTGTATCTCCTTGAAAAACGAAGAATTATAGGCTTTTCTTGGGTGGATTTGGTGGCCACTCGAGTTAGGTGGTCAACGTCATCAGGAGTGAAATTGAACCCAACAAGCTCTCCCAGCTTCCCGATAACCTCGAAAAGATTCTCATCCTTCCTCGCCGGTACGTTTCTTATCTCAACATTTTTTGCTCTGGCAAATTGATCCCTTTCATCATTTCCCTTTACTAGTTCCCCCAACTGTCTCTTTATGGATGTTATTTCTTCGTCGAAAGTATCAGCGCATTTCAGTTTTACTTCGACCGCAGATATCCTCTTTTCCATGTCACTACAGGAGGTGGAGGAAAACTCGACGGATTTTTTTATGTCGGAGACTTCATTGCTTAAGGATTTTACGGACAGTAATTCTTTTTCAATTCTTACTAACCTGGCCATTATTTCCTTCATTGTACAATCGGAACCTGATGATTCTGGAAACAATTTATTTTGTAGGGTTTTTGTTCCTGACGTAGAAGCCGTCATAGGATTTGGGGCCAGGTCCACTTCGTTGGATGTACTTGAGGACCTAGGGTCGATACTCCTGCACTCAGCACACTTCCAATGTGATCGGTTGATCGACGACATTTTTTTGAAATTTGCTGCTGTCGTACCAACACATGTAAAATGATATGTTTCATTGCATCTTGTGCATCGTAATGATTTTGTGGGCGAAAGTGGGTTAACACAAATATTGCACTTCATTTTGTTTGAGAAAACAAAACTTAAATGATATAAAGGGTAACCGCAAATAAAGATTGATAGTCCGGTCCGTTAAGTTACCACGGTTCCTTGTCACGTACACCCACACTATGGTAGGTCGGTATCGGTGATTTGTGATTGGCTTGTCCTGCACACTAACTGACAAGCAAAACTCAACCTTGTCGCTTTTGATTCTCACAGTGAAACTATTTTACTTTTTTAAATTACATTGATTTTTGACTTTCAATGAGTAAGATAACGATTCACCACAGATATTCGATACTAATCAACAAAACTATGAACCTTATACTGCAATCAAATCACTTATTCACACAAAAAATACGAAATATTATATGGATCAATCTGATGTTTGACGTTTCGTTTGATATGGCAGAGTATAACTGAAGTACAACTGGTTTGATATTTTTGCGCGAATTGAAAGCGGTGCCATTGTTTTTTGACATGTCAGAAACAGAAATTTTAATTTCTGTCCAATAACGTCCCATATTATGGGACAAAATAATTATTATTATCGAACCGCGATTTTTAGGATTTGGCAAAAATAAATGGGACTACAGGTAAACACATTTATTTATTATTGCTATTTTACAATAGGAAGTTGGTCAAAACACACAAAGTTTTCTCTCGCTTGCACGAATGTCAAATTTTGATATGTTTCCCGGAAAGATGTAAATTCAGTCTCATTTATTAATTCAAGATCACGTAATTCTTCATACAAATTGTGATATTCCCCATAAATATGCCTCTCTAAGTACACAATATTAGTTTCACTACTTTGCCGTATATATTTCTTGAGTATTCGCTTACGTACATCCATGACAGTAGCTGGCGGCAGAGGGAACGATTCGCGCACACGTAGGACAGAGTCGCCGCGTCGCACCGCATCGCATTGAATTCGCTTGTATCCGCACCGCATCGCTTCGCAATCGCGTTCGCTTTGAATCGCCTACGTAGGACGTAGCGTTAGTCTTTTCAACATTTCTCTAGTGAATGTTCGTCACACAATTTTAAAATTCAGCCGAATTTCCCATAAATAGATTATTAAAAATATTTTTTTACAGCATTTTTTTAAATTACTCCATAACCATGTGTCGTGAAGAAATAAATATTTTATGTGCTTAAAGAGTGCATAAAATCAAAGTGAATGACCGATAAAGTTTTTACATTTCAACTAAGGTTTGTTCTTAAAATGCAAAAAATCAACAAATTTGGGGTTTCCGATAATTTAAATCACGTATAAACCTCTTTTAACGCATGCGATATTTACCCTTATTATTTGCATGTTTTCAGTCGCTAAATTTAGCGTTATATGTATGTCCTCTTAAGATAAACATAAAGAACAACATCTTACATAGTTTAGCAATGAGGTTGACAAGAATGACGTGTGGGTACGCACGCATGTGTCGTGTTTCCTTTTATCATGTTATGGTATTACACACCTACACGCCTGTCGCTGGTTACCCCAGATTGTGAGACATGCCGTGATGGTATGAACGTTTATCCAATAATATTTAAAAATATTTAGATGGGTCGATGGCAGAGCGGTTAGCGCGCTGGGTTAGTAATCCAGTGGTCGCGAGTTCGAATCCTGTCACGACCGATTTCGTTCACCTATAGCATTTATTTGCTTATTTTAGGGAACGTAGGAAGATGTATATGTACTTGTTTAACAAGGACATAAGTATTCATTAAAAAAAAAAAACTTGATTGATATTGCAAAAACTTCTTTCTATCTAAAATCCATAACAACTAATGAACAAATACATACATACCAAAGTATATTTCCACAAAGTTTGATAATACTGACCGAACGTTTTCACCAACTTGGCTCGGCATTATCAAGGTCTTAAACTTGTTTGTTTTTTTGTTTTCCGTTCTTATTTTTTTATTTATTGTTTTTAATTCTGAGTATTTTTTTATTAATTCTTAAAATATTGTTTTCTTTATGTTTTTTCATACTTTTATTTTTTTCTATTGTTTGTTTTTTGGTCCTTTTTTTATTTTTCATATGATTTTAATTCACATGTTTGTTTTTCCTTGTAAAAAAATTTTTTGTCAATGCTCATAATATGAGCGTTGATATTGTAAATAAATAAATATTGTTACTTGTTTTTGATGTGAGGCACCAACTCAGAATAGTGCTTCCACTCTTGTCCCGTAGGAGCCGGGTAATAGAAAATACAACGGGAAGAATGACATCCATCATAGTTCAGCAACGAGGTTCACCATCACATTCTAAATGCACACAGTGACTTTTCTGGTGAGATGAGAGACCGGTGTGTGGAGGGTACACGCACGTGTCGTTCTAACTTTTTTATTGAATGCGCACGCTGGTTTTCCCACGCTGTAGGATATGCCGTTTTGGTATGAATTAATGAATAAATAAACGTGGCTAGAATTTGTTTCCGTGCTATTGGACAAGGAAAGGTTAGTATAATGCCTTCTGACTATGCGAGATGTGCGTGTATGAGTGTGAGTGAAGTAAAGTAGTGTTTGCTATGGCGATGCTTTTTGTAATATAACGGTGTTATTTTGTTATAATCGTGAAAGTATTATACTCGAAAGTATATACAGGGTGTACCTATACATATTTATTCAGTTATATTTTCTACCGACCGTTCCGTTAATGTGTTAGCGGAGCAGCCTGCCTACCTCCTTAATGGCCCGCTAAAGAGACCCCCTGTAAACTAAAACATCCTGTATAAATATATGGAGGTATGAATATTTTAATTGGCAAAACATTATTTTATTAAATCTTATATAATATTTTCTACTTTGTCCGCTGAACGTACCACACTTTTTTTTACAAAAAATAAGTTAATATAAATATATTGTAAAATTTTGACATTAACAATTGAGACGACAGTACCTATTTATTAATTTGTCGGCCTTCATGGCTCAGTTGGTTAGGTATCTGACTTCTGATCCAAAGGTCCCCGGGTTTGATTCCCGGTGGAGACACAGTTTTTAATTGTGTTTTCAGTCTGGATATGTGAGACGATAAATATCGTAAGTCTCATAAATGTGGCAACTTGTTATTGGGTGCGTGTTAAATCAATATTTGACATAGTACCTGTTAGTTGCCCGAGAAGTAAAATAAAGTAATAAATATTGTTTCTCGAGCAAACTATGTCAAATATACTTTAACATATACCTAATAAAAAGTTCCTAATTAAATATAACAAACACAATATAAAACTGTGTCTCCACTGGAAATCGAACCTGGGTTCTTAGGATCAGCAGCCAGATACCCAACACTCTGAGCTACAATTATACAATTAATATTAATGATTCTAGAGTTTTTGTGTTAACAGTACCCCCTATTCAGTAACTATTGTAACTAAAATAAGAACGTTCTAAAATTGTAGATTTTAGAACGTTCTTATTTCAGCGTTATAAAATATCAACTTGGACTAAATGGAATAGGAACGTACCTATATTGGCCGGAACGTTCTTAAAAATGTTACTCAATTAGACGTATTTTGAATAATTATGAAAATTATAAAAATTTAATAATTTTCATAATTATTCATAATACGTCTGATTCAGATTTTTTTTAAGAACGTTCCGGCCAAAATAGGCACGTTCCTATTCCATTTAGTGCAAGTTGATATTTTATAACGCTGAAATAAGACCGTGTATCTAAAATCTGCAATTTTAGAACGTTCTTAATTTAGTTACAATAGTTACTGAATACGGGGTAGTGTGGAAACCATTTTAAAAATAATAAGTAAATACATAATTTTCCACAATATTTTTATAACGACCGATCGTTATAAAAATATCGTGGAAAAATACTTGTTTATTTATTTATTTATTTATTTTAACAATTAATATTGTAGAATTCTCATAATTTTGAAGGTAAAAATCAAACCAGGGGGGCAAGTCTGGTCTGACCGCGCGGCGAAATCTAATCGTTTTGTCTTGTTATCAAAATATAATATACCTACTTGATCTAATTATTGTATGACACAGTGTATGAATGTTCATAATATTCACTCACCTATGGTGTAACCAGCGATAGGTGTGCGGGTGTGCATAACCTTATAAAAGAAAGCACGCCACGAAGTAGTGTTTTATAAAGAGACCCTCCCCTGACTTGGATTCTATCGGCCGTGTGAGCTTGAGTACCTATCAGTAGGTATCTACCAGAGTATAATATGATATCACTAGGAAGGTACGATACCAACATAGGTATGGGTAGGTTTGGACATGTACAACGTATAGGTAGGGGAGTGGGGCAGTCGCGATATAATGATCCAGATAGGACACGTCCTATTGTATGTACAAATATACCTAAGTACCTGAGTATATAATCCTAAAGTTACGTGCCGCTTTCTAGTGAATACATATTACCAACAGGATATCATATTTTATATTGCCTCATTATCCTCACTATCTACCACTCCCTCATTTTCCTTCATTCATACTGCTACATTATTACTAGGGAATTTGAAAAGTTACCTAGATATACAATGTATCTAGACTGAATTGTTACTCTCCACACTATGGAATAGTGGAGAGTCATGATTTCACAATTTTTAAGCGTATATTTTTTACTAGGTATAAATGAAAACACTAATTTGTGATCATCGTTCTTCATCTGTTCTTTCTGGCAATACTAATCGAACTGATAGAACTTTACAAAAAAAAGGTTGTGTACCAATATTTCAGTTATATATATACTCTGTTCAATTTCATTTTCGCGCACTCTGACGATGATCTTCAACAGATCGATACCGGTCAGTGCCAGTTTTAAATTAAATAGTGAATCTTAAACAAATAAGTGTTTTCATTTATACCTAGTATAATGGAGCTTCACCACGAATTATCCGTCGACAAAATTAACAAGTATATTTTTTACATCAATTTCTTAACGAGTATCATGTAGAGAGCGCACACTGTGAGTTTCGTCGTGATGTGTTTGTATGAATGGCGTACGACGTAAGGTGTATGGCGTACGGATTATCCTTTTTGTGTCCTCTCTACAGCCCAAACTATAAGTCCGATCGACTTCATATTAACATCATATGTATGTGTAAAGTGTATAGACCTAGAGCTAATTAGTTTTCCATAGATATCCGTTAATTTCTTTTCTATGACTTCATCTGTCCAAATTTTCAAAATGCTCTCACGGTCTGAATAATCGAGTTTTTTGTATACTGTTTGAAATTTCGATACAACAATAATACACTCATCAAAAATGCATTCAAGGACTGTCAAAATTTAAAGAAAAAAATCTATGGTTACCTTTCAAGAAGAAATAATGTCCGCTTACTATGGTGTAGAGAGTTTAGTGTTGGCCACAACCCACTCGTTTTTATTAATCTTAACATAATTTCCTGTTGAAATCAACCGAACTATATCTAGTGACTACAAAACATTTGGTTTTGTGCAACATGTTAATATTGTTGGTCGGGAATTTGGTTAAAAATCGATTGCGATTCGAATTCCAGTACATATAGAAAAGTGTAGTTAAATAATAGTTTTTTTTAACAGATTTTTTAATTATCTCAATAGAGACGAAGTTGGAATATTTTACTGTAGGAAAACCGGGAAATCAAGGCACCTACAGGGCTTACGATCTGTCATCGGCTGGTTTACGTGATCACTTTATGCGCTTGCGCAACGTTCACCAATTATGCCTTTTTAATGAGATCCCTATCAATTCAATTTTTGAAAGTTCTATATATTGTAATACTGAAATTCTTTTCGCTTGAAAATAAGGATTTTTACTACAGCCATCTATGTGTGAAATTATGAACAACATTCTTATTATTTTTATTTATTTTTGTTGTAACGCCATCTATTGAGAGAATTGTTTTTTTTTTTGTAAATAATGAAAAGCCACAATTCTTATATCTGAGGTGACAGTGCATTTTTCGCATAGAAGTCACCCCTGAATTGCGCCAGACTTATAAGGTCATTTTTGTCTTATTTACCTACTTAATAGGTTGTAATTCAAATTTATTAATTACGTAGGTAGGTATTGTACATAGCTTCTATTATTATAAGGTAAATACCAATATGGTGAGCAATAGACATTGCATAAAATCAGGAGCAAATCTAAAAACATCGATGAAATTATTTGTTCATATCAAACATGTATCATCACCAGCCCGTGATTACGAAATGCTAGTTATAGAATGATGCTGAATGTGCGTATGTAGGGGGCAGAAAAGGTTCTGCATAAAAACCAGAAACTTTACTGTGCATTCATAGACCTAGAAAAGGCATATGATAAAGTAGATAGAGAAAAATTGTGGAATATCCTATCAATATAAATTATGGAGTGAAGATCAAACTAATACGTGTCGTGGCATCATTATTTTTGTTTGAAATCATCATAAAATAATCTATACATTTTTTGGGTGACATCTTTGCGAGACACCGTCATCTCATTTATAATATTTCTTTCGTTGTTTACAAATAAACTAATTTCTTGATTTCTCAATAGATGGCGTTACAAAAAGGCTTTTCCGTTACTCCATAAATGGCAATAGTATAGTTACACACTTTCGTAAATTAAATATATAGAACTTTCGCAAATTACATTGATAAGGGAACTCAATAAGAAGGCATAATTGGTGAACGTTGCGCAAGCGCATAAAGTGATCACGTAAACCAGCCGATGACAGGTCGTAAGCCCTGTAGGTGCCTCGAGTTCCTGGTTCTTCTACAATATCCCAACTTCGGCCTATTGAGATGTTGAAAAAATTTTTGTCAATAAAAATACATTTATTCCACACCATCCCCTAAAATGTCATTGGTGTAGGTACATATTTTTATTCTTTTTACTTTTTACTCCTCACTAACACAAGGTGATATAGTGGGGAGTTATGATTTCGCAATTTTTAAGGGTATTTTTTTTATTGCAGATTATCAACTAGTATCATGCTGAGATTGTATTCTAAAAGTTTCATCACAATGTATCTGTGTGTGTGTGCTATGTACGGCGTGTTCATTTTTTACTTTATCGATTATAGACTAAAGTACTCATTCAATTCTATTCAAATTTTGCAAATATGTATATCTAATACTCGATTAGATCCCATTAGATTTTGAACGATATATGAATAGTGCTTCTCAATTTTTTTAACTGTCAAATATTTCAAAGTGACCCCAAGCTCAGGAAACTTAAAATTTGAAATTTTTGTTTTCAAATTCGTAAAAAGGCACATCACTTTCATAAAATGGCATTGAAGAGTTATCAAGTTTTCATAATAAAATATTTAAATAAAAAATAATTTAACAAACTCATTTCATGAAAATGTTGGAAATTTTTCATACAAAATTTGAATACTTTATAGAATGACTTGTTAGTGAGGAGTTTAGCGTTGGCCACAACCCACTCGTTTTATATATAAATGTTATATTTTTATGGTTTTATGTAGGTTTTCTATTTTTGTATATGTACCACTTTCATCCATAATTGTAACAGACGGTTGTCTGGAAGAAATTGCTTCTAGGCATTAAGTCCCCCATTTGTACTACGCAAATAAGTTGTGAACAATGAAGTTTTAAATAAGTAAATAGATAAAAATGACAGCAAGCAAATACACTGCTGCTGCCCAACTAGGAACCCCTGTTCTAGGGCTAGCATTTTACAATAAATTTTGAATTGTATTATAACAGTTCCACACTAGGTAAAGATGGAAGGATACACTGAAAAAAAGTTATGTTAAAATTAACTGAACTATAGTGACTACAAAACAATTCGTTTTGTGCTACTAAATATTTTGTGTGCTTAACCAAACAGTACAGTCACAAATGGATTAACTTTTATTACTGATAACAAAAGTTTGGCTAAAAACGCAGGTAGCCAGTTCGGTGGTCACAATTATTTTTTTCAGTGTCCATTGCGTAGGAGGAGCAAGCTTCTTAAAAACATTATTAACGGTATACATAAAAGAGTAAGAAGACCTTTACATATTCTGTAACATGCATTGCATGTTCTGTAACATGCATTTCTTGATAATATCATTGATATGTGTATAGTAAATCAATAAATCATAATAATATGTCTGTTATGACAACGTTTATAAATAATTTATATCATACATACATACATAATTGTTATGAATTCAAATTGACACATTATCTACACATATATTATGTACTTTAGTACATTATTAAATCAATATTTTGTTACAAATTAAGTTATTATTAATAACTTTGCTTGTAACTTGTTACAAATCTTAATTAATTAAAGTAATGTGTCTGTATGGCTGCTTATTATTGTTTATTGTATAGGTTCTTTACAGATCACTTGGGTTCATCGTTAGATACACGGTTCACAATATTATGGTCACAATAATTGATATAATACATTGAAATAACATGACATCATGGCTTAACAGGGTACAGATATAGCATACTAAAGAGTAAATAAAAAAATAAGAATATAGAGAAACAAAAAATATGTAGGTATACAAAATAAGCAATTCGGGAAAAAAAGTAAATAAAAATTGAGTGCTAGAAGGATGTAAAGGGCACCATGCTACTAGCACCATGTCCAATAAACAGTTATTTATCAGCGTTATTATTACAGTTATTTATCATTAGTTCAAGATATGGTTATTGAACCAACAAGGTGCCAGCAGTGAAAAAGAGAAGGAAGAAATACATTTTATTTTTAATTACTTTTTTAAATTTTTATAGGTTATGATATGTGGTCTGTTTTGAATGTTTTGTGTTGTCCCAAGGCTTTGCTGAAAACCAGCAGCACTCCAGGGATACCTGGTAGTGCACAGCTGAGCAATAGCCTTTTTGTTGTCCATTGTGGTTCAAAATTGTATATTTTTTTGTTTTTATGTGATGTAACAATAATGGTAACAAATAAACGGTTTATTATTATTATTATTATTTAAGATAAAAGTAAGGTACATAGCATTGAAAAATCAGAAAGAATACAAGAACAAAGTCAAGGACGACAAACCAAACAAATACACATATATAATAGTATGTACGTGTTCATAAATATCACAGATTAGTTGGATTGATGTTTAGTATCTCGTCAGTAGAGTAAAAAGCATTGTTAATAAGATACTTTTTAGCCTCTCTCTTAAAACCCAAAGCATATTCATCTATGTGCATATGTGGAGGTGCCAACTATAGCGACGAAATTACTATGATATATAGGGACTTCAAATAACTGGACCTTAGAATACACCACAGTTCACTTAACCAAGGTAGGATGCGCTCTCAAAGTTGTCATCAATCGCGAAATTTTCAACATATAAAATAATAAATAATGTTAAAAATCATACATCCACGCAAATAATATGTTAAGAAATATAATTGATTTAAAAGTATCCGGCTTTGAGAGGATACCGAGCACGGTTTTAGACGGAAATAAATTTTAAAATTTAACTGTACATAATTCAATTTATTTTTAAATTGAATGATTTATGATGATGACCTAATCTATGATAGCGGGTTGTGACCAACGATAACTCCTCACTACCAAGTAACACTACTAACTACATATTCAAATTTTGTATGGAAAATTTTCTGCATTTTCATGAAATGAGTTTGTTAAATATTTTATTATAATATCATTCTTCTATGCCATTTTTTAAAGAGATATGCCTTTTTAGCAATTTGAAAATAAAAATATTAAATTGTAATTTTCCTGACCTTGGTTTCGCTTTGAAATATTTGACAGACATCCTTCAAAATCTATCAGGTCTAAGGAATTTTAAAATATACTAATTTGCAAATTTTGAAAAGAATCGAAAGAATACTTTAGTCTATGATCGATAAAGTAGAATAAACAGCACCATAGTACAGTAGTACACAGCACACATAGTACAGTAGTACACAGCACACATAGTACAGTAGTACACAGCACACATAGTACAGTAGTACACAGCACACATAGTACAGTAGTACACAGCACACATAGTACAGTAGTACACAGCACACATAGTACAGTAGTACACAGCACACATAGTACAGTAGTACACAGCACACATAGTACAGTAGTACACAGCACACATAGTACAGTAGTACACAGCACACATAGTACAGTAGTACACAGCACACATAGTACAGTAGTACACAGCACACATAGTACAGTAGTACACAGCACACATAGTACAGTAGTACACAGCACACATAGTACAGTAGTACACAGCACACATAGTACAGTAGTACACAGCACACATAGTACAGTAGTACACAGCACACATAGTACAGTAGTACACAGCACACATAGTACAGTAGTACACAGCACACATAGTACAGTAGTACACAGCACACATAGTACAGTAGTACACAGCACACATAGTACAGTAGTACACAGCACACATAGTACAGTAGTACACAGCACACATAGTACAGTAGTACACAGCACACATAGTACAGTAGTACACAGCACACATAGTACAGTAGTACACAGCACACATAGTACAGTAGTACACAGCACACATAGTACAGTAGTACACAGCACACATAGTACAGCATATAGTACACAGCACACACAGATACATTTTTTTTTAATTTATTTTATTTATCACACCATATTTATAATGACAACAATAAGTAGATTACTGCTGCCCAACTAGGAAATCCTGTTCTAGAGCTAGCAGTTTACAATTTTTAATGACAATTATATGCATTATGAACCAGGTGATTTTTTCCGTTCCACACTAAATATGTACACAATCTCAACTTCCTGCAATCACAATCATTATCACAACAAACATATGGGCTCACACAAAACAGATCAACCAGATCCCAATGTCCGCCATAATACCTGTCATAAATACAATCTCTGACGTGATCTTATTTCAGAGCCATAGAAAGCGACTAGTTAACTATGTTGGTGTAATTAATATGAATCACATGGTTCCCAAATCAAATCAAATATTTTTATTTTACATTGTGAAGAAACTTTCAGAATACAATCTCAGTATAATACTAGTTGATAATCCGTAACAAAAAATAACCTTAAAAATTGCGAATTAATAACTCCCCACTATATCCTCTTGGGATAGTGAGGAGTGAAAAATATAAACTGATTTAAAAACTTTTTTGTTTAAAACTGTATTTTTAACCAACTTTTAAAGTTATATCCTACGAAGAGGAAGATACTATAAGAACATCTACTTGATAAAATCCACTGATAAAAAGTACGTAAGCTGTGAATTGAGGATTTTGGTGGCAAATAGATATATGTAGTGGAACAAGATGGAGTCTGGTCCATCAGTCTTACTCTGTTGAGATGCTGTGGAACTGACAGATGATCCAGTAGCGGATACTTGAGATAAATACTCCCAAGACAGGTATTAACAGCACTTCACCCATCTCTTCCTAAACATATTGGTACCTACATTATGTTCATGTAGTGGATTTATCAAACTTACCTTAGCTTATAGTGTATGATCCCGCGATTCTAGACTAACGATATTTTTAATCTCCACACTATGTAATAGTGGAAAGCCATGATTTCACAATTTTTAAGCGTATTTTTTACATCAATTTCTCAACGGGTATCATGTAGAGAGTGCGAACTATGAGTTTCTCTACAGCCCAAACTATAAGTCCGATCGACTTTATATGACATATTATGTGTAAAGTGCATAGACCTAAGGCTGATTAGTTTTCCATAGACAACTTTTAATTTCTTCTCTATGATTTCATCATTTACGTTTTTTTTGTGTCCTCTCTGCAGCCCAAACTATAATTCCGATCGACTACATATTCCTAATATCATATATGTAAAGTCCTGCATAAACTTAGTTAGTTTATAGTTTTTCACAGATATCCGTTAATTTCTTCTCTATGATTTCACCTGTCTAAATTTTCAAAATGCTCTCACGGTTTGGAAGTTCGAGGTATTTTTATACTGTTTAAAATTTTGATACAATATAAATACACTTATCAAAAATGCATTAAAGGATTGTCAAAATTTAAAGAGACAATCTGGTCTGCCTTATCAATGTGAAATAAATTTCATATTTATATGAAAAATGTATATAACAGAAGTAAAATAGCTTCTGTATGGGAAAATTGAGTGATCAACTTCATATTGATATTGTATGTGTCTCTATAGACCAGTGTATTTTTTACTCTCCACTTCTATCTTCCTTAAGGGGTAGGCAGTGAGATCCGAACACCGCATTCTTCTATCTTGACACATAGACATCGCCTCATCGACATTGATTCACTGTCTCATACGTGCTTATCTTGCTAGTAATGCAATTTTACTCAAAATATCTCAACAGGTATCATGTAAAAAGTGCATACTATGAGTTTCGTGACAATGTTTTTGTGTGTATGGTGTATTGTGAAAACTTTTGTCCTCTGAGAATCTTATATTTATTTAAGAATCTAATATAAATGTTCTTCATAAAAATGCATTTAGAGATTGTCGACCTAACAAGAAGAAAAACTGAACACTTACTATGTTGCGGAGAGTTTAGTGTTGGCTACAACCCACTCGTTTTATAGTGAGCCCGTACAAATTTCATACTTATACTTAAGTCATAGTAAAAAGTATGCTTTTTTTCTGTAAAGGATACCACAGTAGTTGGATAATATGAACCCTGAGTAGTGGTAGCTTTCGGAGATAACATCCTTCAAAGTGTTGAAAATTGCTATTTTAACACGTCAGTTAAAAGTATGAAGCTACAACCCACTTGTTTTTAAGTAATGTTTACCTCTCATTTGTATATTTTCTAATCGGAAATCGCCTGGAGGTACATAAATATGTCGATTGATCAAGAATAACAAGTCTAGTATATATTCAAGTTATTAATCCTCCAATCGATTAACAATATTATTTATATATGATAAAAGGGCGTATGCATTAACCTGTTTTGTTCAATTATTAATTATATGAATCATATAAATGTAATATTACTTATTAATTTCATCATATTGATTCCATGCCTAACTAACTATTTATTGTTGGTCAATATTACATTTAACAATGGTGACTTCATTAACCATAATATGACAACTTAGAATTTTTACAAAACTAATTAATCAGATAATTATGTACTTTCCATGTCTGGAGTGTCATCATGGTATTCGTAATATATAACAATAATTAATTATAATTTTTATCTACCTTGGGCATACGGATATACACAAATATTCACACTAAATTAACTTCTTATGTACGAAACACAAAAATTACCTTCTAATGTATGAAACACAAAAATTACCTTCTAATGTATGAAACACAAAAATTACCTATTAATGTATGAAATACAAAAATTACCTTCTAATGTATGAAACACAAAAATTACCTTCTAATGTATGAAATACAAAAATTACTTTCTAATGTATGAAATACAAAAATTACCCTAAAATGTGTGAACACAAAAAATATTGTATGTTGACAAATCTGTGATATACAATATTATTTTGCGAAGAAAGGTGAAATTTAAAACATTATAAAACTCAGTCCGTAGTTTTTAATATTCTCTTTCGTTTGCAATAAAAATCTACGTCATAGGCCTTGTAGTTTTTTTAGTTACTTACAATAAAAAAGAGAGTTTAATTGAAACTAATTTTATACAAAAAGTTTTAAACAAAATACAAATTTCAAAAAGTCACGCAATAGAATAAAGATGTTAAAATAAACCGTTATTTTTTTCAAAGATGTAATTGATGAGGGTACTGGGGAAAAGACTTTAAAAATTTACTAATTAGCCTAATATAGGTAGACTCTAATGGTAAGTTGGATTCAGATACGAAATCCCAGTGTTACATACAAATATATAATTAGGTATTTCAACTGATAAATCGCAGTTTCTAGCTTGTTTTTAATGCTATAAGTTGCATTTAATAAAAATGACCAAATTTGTATATTGCACAAAATTCACCTTGGTATCTTAATGGTGTTTTAAGTTTATGCCCATAATAGGTAAATAACAAAATATTATTTTCTGAAATAAAGTAGTGTCCCTCAAATTGATTGATTGATTGATCCAGTTTTGATGTAAAATTAATAACATTTTCCACACCTTTGTCCAACACATATATACATAAAATTGCAGTAATTATAAGCAGACGTGATGTCCAGATAAAGGTCACACCTTTATACGATTATATTCAATATAAATGCTTCATATTATGAACGTTATTTACTGATATAGATCTGACGAAATTATAAGTCAGCCATCGCTTTAACTATATTCAAAAATTACCATCATCAGTCACGATGGTGGTAATTTTTATTTTATTTTTTATTTTATTTTCATTTGGAAAACATACAGCAGTTAACATAAAATTTAACTATAAGAAAACTTAAACAATTAAAAATACTGCCAAGACAGTTTCCACAATTATTCATATAAAACAAATAGCATAGACCGGTACATAGGTACCTACTTATTAAAAAAGAAAATAATATTAAATTACATACAAAGCAAAACATATTTGGTTATAAAAAGTGGGAATAGGAAATAGGGAAAGGGAGAGGGAGAGGACGGACAGGGAGAGCAAATCTCATATACCTACATATCTCATACACTTCCATCTCTTCGCAGGTCTTCCGGGTAGTATTCTAATGTTGGATATTTCTGTCTTAACAACAATTGTCGCCCATGCGTTCGACGTGGATTCTCCAGAAGCGTCTTTTGTTACCTCCCCATCTCGTTATGTCCTCGACACCTCAAATACAAACTTGGGGGTCAATTCCGGTTAAACGGTGAAATAAAACCCCTCATTATTACCTATAACATGGATATAATTATATTATATGGACTTCTATAATATCTTAAGATTTTTTATTATACATAGAGTGATATGATATCTTAAGATATCATATCACTCTATATGATGCACTCGATCTCGGATGGAACGCCAAAAATTATTAAAATGAAAAACTTCATATGATAATTATATCCATGATATGGGTATTTATTGAGGGTATTTCACCGTTTGACCGGACTTGACCCCCAGGATTGTGATGGCCAGATCCACCTTCTACAAAATGCAAGAACTGCTGTGTAACGGAGATTTAAAGCTTAGTAGTAGGTACAAGATGGAGAGCTATTAAAGCATTATGTGTTGTCAGTACTGTTGTATGGAGTGGAAGGTTGGACTCGCAAAATCTCAATAGCAAATGAAATTTAAGGATTCGAGATATGGCTACACAGAAGGTTGATGCGCATCTCATGCTGCGATAGTCTCCAATTAAAGAGTTCTAAATAATATGATGTAGAAAGAGAGAGCCGCTGACCGCTGTCAAGAGAAGCAAAGGCGCATATTTTGGCCACATATTCCGTGGTGATAGATATGCCCTACTACAACTCACAGTGGAGGGAAAGATCGAGGGATGATGGAATAATAATAATAATAATAAATAATAATAAAGCCTTTTATTATTCCATTTCATTTACAATATTTTTTTGTAAGCATAATATATAAGTATTTTATTTAATTAGCAGTTTGTTAAATTAATGTATAATATTTAAACTTATTTCTACTTTCTTTTTTTTTTTTTTTTATGTATATATGTATGTTTTTCATGAAATGGATCCCTCTTGGGTATAGGCCTCCTCCAATAGTTTCCATATAGTTCTATCTTTGCCCTTTTCTTTCCAGTCCATTCCCCCCGTTGTTATTATATCATCGATCCACCTTTTGTACGGCCTGCCAACATTCCTTTTTCCTTTGGGTCCCGTCCATATCGTGGTTAGTAAAGTCCATCTATCATCTGTGAAACGCGATAAGTGTCCAGCCCATTGCCACTTTAATTTTAAAGCTTGTTTTAGCGCATCTGTTAATTTTGTCTTTTTCCTAATAGTTTCACTATTAATCTTATGTATTTTCCGCAATTTTAACATGCTTCTTTCCATTGCTCTTTGACATGATCTGATTGCTGTTTTTGTCTTGTTTGTAAAAGTCCAAGTTTGGCATGCATATAACAAACTGGGATTAATACAGGTCTCCATTACTATTTTTTTCATTTCGGAATTGAAGTCTCCTTTTAGTATTTCTTTCTGCGTCCAAAACTTTTTCCATGCTATATTCACTCTTCTATTTATTTCTTCTTCGTTTCTAGTGTTTTTGAAAGATATTAGTTTCCCGAGGTAAATGTATTCATCTACGAAGTCAATTTTCTGAGTGTCTATATTTATCTGTTTTTTGTATCCATTTGTCATTATTTTTGTCTTATTCGCGTTCATTCCTAATCCTACTTCCATACTTGCTTGGTTTAATTCATTCAGCATAGTTTCTAATGCTCTTGGGTTTTCGTTGAAGATGACAATATCATCCGCAAATCTGAGATGGCTCAAAAATTTGTCTTTAATGTTAATTCCCTTATTCTTCCAGTTTAGGCCTTTAAAAATTTCCTCTAGCACGGCGATAAATAATTTAGGAGATAAAGGGTCCCCCTGTCTAACACCTCTTTCTATTTTTATATCGTCTCCTCTTTTTTCAAGTTTAACGTTACTTATACTGTTCTTGTAGATATTTTCAATTATGTTTATGTATTTATTGTTGATATTGAGTGCATTTAATGATTTCCATATTGCTTTGTGGCTTATACTATCGAATGCTTTGCTGTAGTCAATAAACGCTATGTATAATATTTTATTAAACTCTTTATATTTTTCAATTATTTGTTCTAAGGAATGTATATGGTCTGTTGTCGAAAATCCTGAACGAAAACCAGCTTGTTCTATCGGTTGTCTACTATCAATTGTATGCGAAATTCTACTTAATAATATGGATGAAAAAAGTTTGTAAGTACTTGCCATCAGGCTAATAGGTCTATAATTCTTTATATCAAGAGGGTTACCTTTTTTGTATAGCAGTATGATGTCTGAATTGTACCATTGCATAGGAATAATCTCGGTGTCAATTATCATGTTGAATAATCTGGTCAAGTAAGTTGTAAGAATAGGAGCTCCTAATTTTATAGCCTCGTTAGTAATGCCATCCGGTCCTGGGCTTTTTTCAGACTTAAGTTGCTTTATATGTGTCATTACTTCTGCTTCGTCTATTTGTTTAACACTGACTGTATTACTTGATTCTGTGTTAATTTCATCTTCTATGTCTTTGTCATTGGTTTTGTATAGATCTCTGTAGAATGATGTTGCATGTGCTATTATATCATTTCTAGATTTTGTTTCTTCTAATCCTTTCTCAAGTTTCTGTATCCATGTTTTATGGGTAGATAATTCCTTATTGGCCCTTTTGGTACTTCTATGTCTAATTAAATTTTTCTCTATTATTATTTTTCTGTGTTTTATATAGTCCTGTTTTATTGCTTTATGCGTTTCTTTAAACATATTGCTGAGTTCTTTTTTTGTTTCTTCATTCTTAGGTTTGATTCTTATTAGTTCTGATCTTCTTTTTATTAGAATTTTTGTTTGTTCGCTTAGTATTTTGTTTCCTTTGCTTTTATTTAATTTTGTTTTTAATCCTTCTGATATAGCCTTTTCCAGCCTATTATAATAGTTTTGTACTTTATTTGTATGTTCTACTTCTCTTTCTAACGCTGATATCTGTGTTTGTAGCTGTTTAATATAAGTTTCTAATTCCTCTGGTGATGTAGGATGCCTTGGAAATGATTTGAAGTTTTTTCTGTTTCTTTTGGGAAGATTAAGATCTAGTGTTGCTCGCACTGGTCTATGATCAGATGGAAAATTAGTCAATGACAGTACCTCTATATTTGTTATTAAATCTGACTTATTACATAGAATAAAGTCTATTTCATTTTTTGTTTTCTGGTCTGGAGATATCCATGTCCACCTTCTACTATTTTTTTTCTTAAAAAATGTATTCATAATAAAGAGTTTAAATTCACAGGCATATTCAATCATTTTTTCTCCTCTTTCATTTCTTTTGCCATAACCATAAATACCCATAGTTAGGTTTTCGTACTTTTTGGGTTCTCCAATTTTAGCATTGAAATCTCCTATGACCAATGTAATACCATTTACTAGATTATGGGCTCTTCTTATATCCATATAAAACTTTTCTATTTCATTCTCATTTGATTTTTCAGTTGGAGCATAAACTTGAATTATTGATAATGCCTGTTTTCCAAATTTTAGCTGTAGCAAAGCTACTCTTTCTGAGATTCCCACGAAATTGGTGATATTGTTTTTATGTATTTTTTTTGATGATGGAATATGGGGCGTTAAATAATATCGTGGATTGAAACTATGTGTTTTATTTTTATTAATAACATTCTAATTGAATTCATAAATATTCATAGCAACATAATTTGAGATATTATTCAACATGTATACTCACCACACTACACCTTACAATATATTATGTAGTTTAGGACGTGCCAGTAATGGTTGGAACGTGCCCATCACATACTCCACTTAATATCATATTTTGATGTTGTTTAACATGTTATTGTTTGCGTAGTTTTACCAACCGAGGCAAATTTCTGTCGCGCAAACAATGGCACGTTCAGCACAAAACTGATAAGGTTAATTAAATTTTTTATTATACTATTGTACAGTACGAGGTTTTGCCAAGTCTACATTTTGTTGCATGTCAAATATCGACCGTAAGAAAAGAAATATTTTTTATCGATCTCAAATTTATGATATTAAAGCAATGAAAACAGATTTATAGTTCTTCAAATCGATTTTTTTACAAACAATTTCCATAAAAGTACACACTGTTTTGTATATTTATGTAACATTAACCCTGATCGGTTGGAAGAAATTGCCATTAGGAAATAAGCCCGCCAGTGTACTAATTATATGTACAGAATGTAAAAATAAATAAATAAATAACTATTTGAAAAATAATTATTTAACAAATTTCTAAAGCATCTAGACCAGGGGTGCTCAAACTTGAACTGCTGGCGATCTACCTCATTATTGTTAGACTACGACAGATCGACTCTTGAGAGGCTGCAAGTATGAGTGATGCAGGATTGTCGTCTAGGTAAGGTGTATCGTGCCATAGATATTAGTATTCCCCAAAATATGCATTTTTTTAGTCAAGGTATGTGTAGGTCTGCTCTAAAATGTCAATGAAAAACTAATTATTCAAAATTGCGAGTTGAATCGTGGCACTGCATATCCTCAACATAAGATGGTACGTAATTACTGAGTGCTAATTGTTTATTTTTTTAACATGTCTACGTAGGGGACACCAGCTATTAGGATTTGGGTCCATTTTGCTCTTCCGAAGAAGCGCACTACGTAGCGTTGGGAGGGGTTTGCAATCTAGAAAAGAGTTTATTGATTCGGATTTTAAAAAGACCCGGGTTGTACGAAGGTGGAAACACAGAATTCGGAAGATCGTTCCACAGTCGGGCTGCTGTATTAATAAAGGAGTTCGAGAAGCGACTTGTTCGTATATATTGAAGGTCCACTGTGAATGGGTGCTGCGATTGAGTAAAGCGAGTGACTCTGTTGCGAGTGGGTGGAGGAGGGACCAAAGATGCAAGTTCTTCTGAGTAATTCCCGTGGTAGTATCTATAAAATAAACTTAAAATACCGACTTTACGTCTGTGTTCTAGTGATTGCAATCCATCAGTCAGTGATGGATCATCAATCAGACGTATAGCACGCCTTTGGACAGCGTCGAGGGTATTCAGTAGGTATTGGGGGGCGCCACTCCAGAGGTGAGGTTTATTGTTATATTATAGAAAAGGCCTGAGATAAGCGCTTGCATATATGATAATTTATATTTTATATCAAAAAATATATATTGTCATATTATATAATATATATTATCATATTATATCAGTATAACAAAATACATTATATCACAAGATATAAATAAATTATCAAATGCATCACAATATCAGAAATACATCAGCAAAGAAGAAAAAAAAACATGACATATTTAATTTAAATGAAATAAACAATGAATCGACGCCAATCGGAATGTAAAGCGTTTCGATTGGCATCTTGTCAGAGATATAATAAAAAGTACAACATTATCAGAAGGCAGTGAATGGGCAAAGTTATACATACATTTCATAATAAAATATTTATTACAATCACAAAATATATTAATGTTAGATTAGGCCACTCTACTAGGCTGAATAGTTCTATATCTGATATTTTTTCCCTAGATCGACTCAAAAAGCACTCGCGATCGACCGTTTGAGTACCCCTGATCTAAACTACAGGAACCGACAACATCATAGTGACATGTCTCTTTCACAAATACACCACAAGTTAATGTCTTTGTAAAACTGTATTTGACATGACATTCCCGCACAAAATATTTAAGTGTTATTGACACCGATGAACTTCTTGTGAAAATTAAATTCGATTCTTCTAACATTTCCGTCTTTTAAAATACCGTTCACATAGACGTGCCATCCCTTCCTTGGGCGGCCCCGACCTCTCATTCCATTCCTGTCCGCAATGTATATTTTCTTCGTTAGGCATTCCTAATTCATTCTCCCCATGTGGCCAAACCATCTAAATGTGTTCACTTTCATTCTATTAATGACATCTTTCTATATCTTACATTATTTCCTTATGTCCTCATTTCTGACCCTATCATACATCGTTTTATTACAGATTCTTCTTCATTTATTCTGTTTTCGTGCGACCTCTGCCACGTCCAGGTTTCACTTGCATACGTCAAGGTTGGGACTTAGATAGCGTTATGAATGTTAACTTTAGCATCCTTTGATATATTGCGATCATTCATAACTTGAATATAGAATTATTATTGTTGTTTATATGTATGTAATTGTAACATTGTGGGTAGTACTTAATTACTACTATAGTACGCAAGTACTACTATTATTTTTTTACATTACTTTACTACCGACTAACACAACATAAAGATTATACCGTATTTATTTATTATATTCTTACTTAATTATTATATACAGGGTGATTATATCTGTCATACAATATTTATTTATTTCCTGTTATGTCAATAGTTATGTATACAAACAATATACCGACCGCCTGCCGTGCACGGTTGGTAAGTCTTTTGACTTCTGTGCGGACGTCCTGGAGTGTATCCTCGATAGAGGATAAATTTATTTAAATTAAATTCTCACGCTATTTTTGCTTTTCTTGGCAATACTCTCACCACTTGCGCAGGGTGCAAGAAAGAGTTTTCATTGTTATAATGAATATCATAGCTGAATGGTTGCTGAATAGCACTCTCTTATATCACGTACCTTCTACAGTGACAATTTTTTGCCGTTTTGCAATTTCTTCCAAACAAACAGATTCAAACAAAGTACGTATATGTGCTATATCGTTTTATATAACAAACTAAAACTAGCGCATTGTAAATAA
The DNA here is from genome assembly GCA_963576475.1 of Molanna angustata. Lineage (NCBI taxonomy): Eukaryota > Metazoa > Arthropoda > Insecta > Trichoptera > Molannidae > Molanna > Molanna angustata. The sequence goes on from OY754986.1 coordinate 352,035, forward strand.
AAAACGAGATTTAAAAAAAAACTACGTTAAAATAATAACACATAAGGCCGTCGTGCCTCAATATTGTAATAAATAGATCCAGTGGTCGCGAGTTCTAATCCTGCCACGACCGATTGCGTTCACCTATAGCTCAAGCATTTATGCTTAATTTAGGTAATGTATGAGGATTTATATGTACTTGTTACGAGGACATATTCATTTAAAAAATATCTGACTCCCGAATCCGGTTTTGATTCCCGGTGGGGACACAGTTTTTGATTGTATTTACAGCCTGAATTTATGAGTCTAGAAGGAGCCAAATTGTTATCTTGAGAAGGCAATACAAAATAAACGAGTGGGTTGTAGCCAACGCTAGACTCCTCGCTAACAAGTCATTCTATAAAGTATTCAAATCTTGTATGGAAAATATTCAGTGTTTTCATGAAATGATTTTTTTTCTTTTTTATTACATATACCAAAATTTACACAATTTTATATAAGCAACATAACAAATAAATTGGTTTGGTTTGTACCACCTCACTAGGCCAGGCCTGTTCCGAGGTGGTAGACTAGTTACATAATATTAATTACTCATGTCATTGTAAAATGTTATATATGTATAATGATTGTGTAGCCCATGGTCCACTTATTGAGTCCTATGTTAGTAGTTTTGTCGTGTATGTTGTTTTGAATTGAGAATTTGCTGACAATAGTTGATCCCTTTGTTATATAACCATGTTTGTATTGTATGTATGTTGTTATGAATTGAGAATTTGCTGACAATAGTTGATCCCTTTGTTATATAACCATGTTTGTATTGTATGTATGTTGTTATGAATTGAGAATTTGCTGACAATAGTTGATCCCTTTGTTATATAACCATGTTTGTATTGTATGTATGTTTAAGTCTTGTATTTTCTATTAAATGTATGTTCTTTATATCTTTTGCAACTAAATTTAGGATCTTTGGAGCCAAGTATTGATAATGTCTTTGTCCGAATGTAGTGTTTGTCTTCGGAGTGATTAGTTGATGTCTGTGTCTTGTATCGTGAGAATGTTGAGCAGTTATATGCAGTTTGTTAAATTATTTTTATTTAAATATTTTACTATGAAATCTTGATAATTCTTCAATGCCATTTTATGAAGTTTTAAGTTTCCTGAGCTTGGGGTTACTTTGAAATACTTAATAGTTTTAAAAAAATTGAGAAGCACTATTCAGATATCCTTCAAAATCTAATAGGGTCTAAGCAAGTATTAGATATACAAATTTGCAAAAATTGAAAGGAATGGAATGAGTACACACACACAGATACATTGTGATGAAACTTTCAGAATACAATCTCATCATGATACTAGTTGATAATCTGCAATAAAAAATACTTAAAAATTGCGAAATCATAACTCCCCACTATATCCCCTTGGGTTAGTGAGGAGTAAAAATACGTGAAAAAATCTTTTTAAAAAAAGTGTCTCCTATTTCATCATCCTGTATCTGAGTAAAGGTAAGTATATAATGTAAGTATATACAGCGAGTCCCACTACTTGTCAATATACAGTGTGTGCAGTACAGTGCTCTTAATGACCAGAATACCTTGACATTATGTCCAACAGATCAACGTTCATAATAATATGGAGTATATTTTTTTGTTCACTCAGCAGCGGATGAATTAAGGGCATCTGTTGTTGCGAAACAGCACTCTCCACCAACCATACCAGGCAGACATACAGACAGACAGCCTCGAGGCACTCACACTTGACAAATGATTTTCAATAATGGCATAAAAAATATACGTATTTCTACCTTGACAGATCCTGACGTATTCATTATGAGTAGGTACGTTCATATTAATGGACCGTGGTGGCATTCTTGATGAATGTTCGACAAATGTAATTTAAAGATACCTATTTATTTTGATATGCTTTTTAATCTCCACTTCTGTGATATTTTTCATCATTTATAAATGACAGTTATTCAATTAATGATGAGCGAATCCGAAATCAAGATCGAAGTGATCATGGTCTTGCACTCCCAGTCCTGAGGGGCAAGTCTGGTCCAACTGGCGAAATCAAAACCCTCACGATTTCCCATATCATGGATATAATTATTATATGGAGTTCTATTAATAAAGATACGGAGGGGACGGGAGAGTGGGGGAGGACAGGGATAGGATAAGGAGACAAATTTAAGTGTTATGTCTAAAGAAATGATTCCTCAGATTTCTTTTGAAAGTGGGAAGTGTTAATGAAACTCGAAGTTGCGATGAAACGTGATTCCAAAGACGAGCTGCTTGTACGGGAAAAGATGTGATTACGAAGAAATTTAAGGCCTTTATTGTAGACAGCAATTGCCTGGTGGTTCTGGCTCGACTTATGACTTCTGAGTTTGTAATCAAATCTGTCAAAGAGATTTAGAGCACTCGCGATGTAACCATATCGCTTGCTGATTAGAGTAAGTACCAAGAAAAGTATGAAACAGTTTGTAAAAAGTATGAAAGGCTGAGTCCATAAAGTATGAAACTGAGAAAAATGAAAATGAAAATTAAAAAAAAATATGTACATATTTCGTCCCATTAACAACATTGACGCTGCAAATTGACATTAATATGCGAGGAATCTAATTTACGAACTCCAAGTTCTTCAGAGCTGACCCTACCTAAATTAGGATAAGGTCAAGAAAAAGAAGATGAAGTATTGGATTTGGTTTAGAAATATTTAAAAAAAAAATTAAACTATCAATGTTTTTTTTTAAATGGACATGAATACTCAAATCCTCAGCGAGCGATATCTCTAAAACTCCTAACCTGTTCATAATACAAGGTTAAAAACCTTTGTTTTCTTTCAAGTCTCTTTTTTGAAATTTCTTCCTCTTCTTCCGATGGCTCTACAGCCCATATCGAGCTTTGGCCTCCATCAATCCTCGCTTCCAACTCCTCCTGTCTCCTGCTGCTTTCCTCCAGTCTTCTACTTGCAGTAATTGTTCTGCATCTTTTTTCACCTCATCCTCCCATCGCAGCCTGGGTCTGTCGACCTTCCTTCTTCCACCCGGATGTCCGTCTCAAGGATCCTCTTGAGTTCCCGTGATGACGGCATTCTATGTACATGCCCAGCCTGCTCAGTCTAGCATGTACAGAGAACCTAGGAGTCTTGTAGATGCTGTATATTTCATCATTATACCTTATTCTCCAGGCTTCTTCATCATTCACGGGTCCCAGTATTTGAAATTTGAAATTTTGAAATTTCATAATTTTTAAAATGTTGCAACAATGTGAAATCATTCCGTTGTAATGAAGATTAAATAGATAAAATATGCACAGACGTCCCGTTTTCGGTCGGAGTCAGCTAGTGATAATGAAACAAACATAGGTAGACGTTAAGGAGGCACCCAGACACAGAACGTGACAGCTACGACTTATCGACGTGACCAGCGATGGTATTTAGTGAATATATCATGTTGACGCCACAACATTACCATAGTCAAGTTTAATTCTCGATAAATAAATGTTGATATGTAATAATTGATGTATACTGTATAGGTTGGTACCTACTCGGTACAGCATCCTGACCTCAACTTGATGTAGGTACTGGACCTTGATGGAAATGCATCGTGTGTGACTCTCGTCCTACCATTTATTTATTGAAACAAGTACCTACCTGCATATTATCATGGCATATCCGACAGATCACGATGGACCAAAAAGATCGTAGAACGGCGACCGAAAACAAGCCGAAGAGGTGTCGGTAGACCCCAGGCAAGGTGGTCTGATGACGTCAAGAAATGTGCCTGAGGGAGATGGATGCAGTGTGCCCAAGACAGGGAGTTGGGGAGGATCAAGGGGGAGGCCTTATGTCCAAGAATGGAAGAAAACAGGCTGAAGAAGAAGAATAAGAAGAAGATATCCGACAATGCGGGGGGACTAGCGTCAGGCGTGCTGGTATGCACTTACCTTAAAAGAAGGAAGTACAACACATGCGTGTGTCTCCATACCTCAGTCTCGTCTCATCTCAAAAGGCACTACATCCAGAATGTGTGGTGAACCTCATTGGTGAAGTATGTGAGATTTTATTTTTACCTGTTGTATTTTCGATTACCCGGTTCTTACATACATACATACCATCACGCCATGTCTCTTACGTGGTTAACAGAGAGAACCGAGCGCCATACTCCCCCCGGTATTTTTGCACAATATCATGGCTTCCTTTACATCTATCCATCGTCTCATACACGCTTGTCGATTGTTCGATATATCTCTGCTAATTATATTTTTAATATATTTCATTTAAATATTTATTTTTTCATATTTTATTGATTTATTTATTACTTTCTGTACATATTTAGTTTTATATAACATTTATTTTTAGTTTTTTTTATATTTCTATGACACTACATAACTATGTATATTAAATTTAGTATATCAGCAATGACGCATTGATACGAGACATGGAATACTAATCCCCTTTATTCCCTCCCCACTACCCACAATCCCTACATAACCCATTATCTATATCCCTAATTTTGAATAACTTATCTTTTTTATATTCTTTGTTTTTTGCAGTTGTTAGGTATACTCTAATTTTTAATTTCGTTTTTAACTCACTCCACTGTACGCATGTTGCGGCACTATTTTGGCAAATGACTGATATTTGTTTATAAATTGCTGTATGTTTCCTCTAAATTAAATAAATAAGATAAATATAAAAAATTCATCAATATAATCTTTTAGTTAATGCCAAATCAAATAATACTATTTTACAACTCGCCAATTATAAAAATATACATATCTGGTATTGTTTCTTTATATTAATTTTATGTACAGTTTTCCCACGGTAATGTTTTCCCTCAGCTAGTTACCTATAATGTGCCAACCAACCATTCTTGCATTTATTTTCTTTTTTTATATCCATCAGTGGTTGGTACAACACACAGAATATTGTTATGGTTACCTATATAAGTAGGTAGGTACTTATCTATTTATGTGCATAACTCAACTGATATTCTCACCAGACGAAGAGAAAATTCAAAGGCATGTGACATTCGTGATTACATAGACTTGTATATTGCACTTGTCCACTGGGCACTACGATCATACAACCGTGGCTCGGGAATTTCACTTTTTTATATCATTTAATGCTCTATGCTCCCTTTTTTTGACAAATTTTTAACATATCAATAGAGACGAATTTGGAATATTATAGGAAAACTAGGAAATTAAGGAAACACACCAACAGGGCTAAACTTTCGTAATAGTCTCGTCTAATATCCTCATTTCTTATTCTATCATACATCGTTTTACCACACATTCGTCTTAGTGACCTCATTTCTACCCCGTTAATTCTACTTTCATGCTTCTTCTGCCATGTCCAATGTCCATGAATGTATGATTGAAAGAGATATCGTAAGTAAGATGAAAATAAATTCCCTAAGGTGGTTTGACCACATAGAAAGAATGAGTGATGACAATAAGTACATAAAGCTGATAAAAGAAGAACGAAAAGTAGATCGGCCAAGGAAAAATTGACACGATCACGTAAATGGAATTTTGAATGACGGAGACGTTAGATGTAATAATAACAGAAGAGCTTGTATAAGAAGATGCACGGACGTGAACGAAGCGAGAAATGGATGTCAATGTGAGAGGAGTCTGGCGTTCGCTTCTCTCTGCCTACTCCAAATAGTGAAAGGGCGTGATGGTATTGGGATGGGGAACTTTCGTAATATTTTTTCTGTGATTTTGAATTCATTGGGATTTATTGTCCGTAGATCCATCCGGACACTTGGATTAGTCAGTTACATTTTACAAATTACAATTGTGAATTTCAATCAAGATCGTCATTTCGATTCCGTCATTTCGTCAACACTATAAAATGCTCTGCCGACGAGATACGTCTTCGCCTCTCTCTCAAAATCAAAATCCTCGAGATTTTTATTGTCTCTCTTTTAAGGCAATATTTCGTATACAGACGAACACTTCGAAAGTTTTGCCAGTCTGTGTCCAACTGATCTATTTGGAAGCAGACTGGCAAAACATTCTATCGTACTGCAACTAGAGCTTAGAAAACGCACAGGTTCATTTTACCAATGTCGGATGAGCTGTCAAAGTTTACATTCAACAGGACAATTTTCAACACAAAAAGCTGTATTAAAAATAATAAGTATCATACAATTACTATCATATTAAGTTGAGAAATCTAATTTATTTGAAAAATATGATCAAATGCGAATACATAATAAACTTTTTCCAAACCTCAAATGGCAAAGGTGTTGATATAATTATTCCTGCAACCAATTTCCATTCAATTTGAAAACCAACTCGCTCTCGCGAGTCGCTTTTATGATTAAAGGCTGACTAAACCTTACCAAAAAAATAATAGGAATAGAGATTTACGTACCTACACATCTTACTAGTATTGCGTTGTCGTATTACATACATATTATTACATTCCGCATAATTTTCGGTTAGGTTTAGTTAGTCTTTAACGATAATAGCGAATCGCGTGAGCGAGTTGCTTTATAATTTGAATTTAAATTTATTGCAAGAAAAATTTTATCAACACCTTTGCCATTTGAAGTTAGGAATAAGTTTATCATATATTCGTATTTGTCAAGCCATTTGATCACATTTTTCAAACAATTTATATATGTCGACATATTTTTATCTACTTTTATGATTTTGAACACTATTTGTTATTTTTTATGTTTAAATTATCACGATTAATGTCAACTTTGACAGCTCGTCCGACGTTGGTAAAATGACCTGTGAGTTTTCTGAGCTCTAATCGTACTACATTACAAGACTGACAGTCATGGAGACGGGCTCTGCAGATGGCTAAGACCAGATCTGGATTGTAGAGCCACAGATAGATATACTTATATTTAATATCTGCAATGACGCTTATTGAAAAGGTGTGTAAAAATACATTTCCACGTCACATTTTGAGCACCTGTGGCCTAGACCATAGAGAGATTCGAAAAAATATGATCATTCATCTATAATGCGACTCGATAGAGTGAAAATAATCATGTCCGATATACCGTAATACAATTCCAATTCAGTACTTGGTAAGCGATCGTCGTGTGCGCATGTCTGTAGTCTATATGCCTTTCGTCGTCGCACAGCCATAGACAGTTCGAAAATCGTGTCAAAGAGTAACAATTCGATTTTCAAATATTTGTTTAGATCATTATTATTTATCCGAACAAATTCAAACATCGAACGGTAAAAAAAAGCAATTATTGTTCGTTGGAAGAAATAAAGTTCCGATTTTGAAATGTTGTTATCGATCACTATCCGCTACGGAGTAATAATATCGTAGATCATTGGCGGCCGTGTTCCAAATTTGAAAGTGAAGTTTTCTTGTTGTTTTTATTATTTTTTTGTTTGTATTTCATTCTGTGTTTGATTTCCGGTGTTCTGTTTTCGAAATAATATTATTGTTCGTTGTACATAGAATTGTGTTTGGTCTTAAAAGTTATACAATTCGTTCGTGTTGCGTTCACTTGTTCTTTAAATAGTGTATTTTGAAATAAACAATTGTGTTTTAACTTGTTTTTTTTTGCACTGTGGTAACGTATACATTTTTGATAAATGTTTTTTGTATGTATTATTTTTAACTATTCGAAAATATTAAGAAGTATACTTTAACGAGTGCTGTTCTCGAAATACTCAATCGACACTCTTGATAAATATCGAAAAGGCTTTGTATAATGGTAGCAAAGGAAATCCACGTTACAATAGCCAAACCATGCTCTATACCATCACGCCATTTCTCTATTTGGGGTAAGCAGAGAGATCCGAACGCCAGACTCATCTATCCTGATATACATTTCTCGCTTCGTTCACGTCCATGCATCGTCTCATACACGCTCTTCTGTTATTCTTACTTCCGACGTCTCCATCTTTCAAAATTCCATTTATGTGATCGTGCCAACTTTTCCTTGGCCGACCTCTACTCTTCATTCCTCCTTTACCTTACCTGTGCCTTACCTTTTTTACCAATATACTTTTTTTGTCAGACGGTCATCACTTATTCTTAATATATTACAATTGATATAAAAAAATATATATAAACAAATAATTTCGAGAGCACTGTTATATTAGTATTAGAATTCGTAATATCGTTAATTCTCAAATAATTTTAAAATTAATCCTAGCAAGTCTTCGTTCAAAGTCTCTGACCTAACCTAATCAAAAAATTGCTTGTTAATTAGGTTAGGTTAGGTTTTCATTTTTTTTACTTAAGTGTACCTACCTTTGATCGTTTTTTTATTATTCTTTGGTGGATTTTTAGTAATTGTTTTTTATCTATATAAGTTGGAGTTAATTTATGACGCTTTTTAGTAAATAAATTAATAATAAATTATAAAATATGTACTATTTAGTTGCCCGAGAAGTTTCACTATCGAATTCAATGAAAAAAAGTACATAATGTAATATATGATCAGTGCTCTCGAGACTTGTTGCAAAAACCGTGTTTATATTAATTGTGGTCAGAATTTTTTTTAAATTAATCGTTTTTTGGTGGAAAATATTGATCCGTGATATCTGAACTCTCTAATCAATGCTATTAAAACATAGATCTACAAAGTGCCACGTTGATAATGATAAAGCTGTCGCTCTCGAAACTAGTGGTGATGTTATATAATCTTGATTGAGTATTACAATTATTATGAAAACAGTTTGTTGCGGTACATTAATATGTAAATTATGATAATATTGTTTGTATTCATAAAGCGTTCAGTATAAATTTTATAATATGATTATTCAAAAATGTCTGAAATACCAGTTCCACATTCCTCATTTTATACTTAACATTTTTTTTTTTAGTTTTTAGTTCTATAATTTATTGTTATTGCAATAGAACGATGTATGACAGGGTAAGAAATGAGAACATAAGGAAAGAATATCATTAATAGAATGAAAGTGAACACACTGAGATGGTTTGGCCACATGGGTAGAATGAATGAGGAACGCCTGACGAAGAAAATATACAATGCGGATAGCATTGGATTGAGAGGCCGGGGCCGCCCAAGAAAGGGATGGCACGACCATGTGAACGATATTCTGAAAGAAGGAAATGTTAGAAGCGTGTACAATAGACGAACATGTATGAGACGATGCATGAATGTTGACGAGGCGATGAATGTGTGCCTGGATAGAAAGATATGGCGTTCGGTTCTCTCTGCCTACCCCGTGAGGGACATGGCGTGATGGTATGTATGTATGTATATATATGTATTGTTAAGTTTTGCGTTTCACCTACATATGTATGTTGGTATCAAAATTTCACATAGTTCAGCAATGAGGTTGACCACATAATATTTATATATAATAAATAAGTAATGCCTTTTAGGTGAGATAAGACTGGTGTGTGGGGATACACACATGAATCGCGCTTCCTTTACTAAAGTAATGCACACCCCCACACCTGTTGCTGGTTACTCCACATTGTTGGATATGCCGTGATGGTGTAATTGAATGTATTTTTTTTATATCTTACTTATACCTACATATCATCAGTGTTAATCATCAGTGTTAATACTATCTTTGTATGGTGAAGACGTGTTGTGTTTTTTTTTATTTGCAACAATAACATTTGAGTGTAAACAAATTTGGTATTGGGGTGACCATAACTTCAATATATTTTTTTTTTGTTTTGTGAACATTATCTGAAAATGCCTCAAAATCCTGTACAAACAAGAGCTAAAACTATGGAATCTGATGATCAGTATGATCGAATTATGAAATACTTGGATAAAAAATTGAATGAAATGAAACTAGAAGTCTTTGAGAAGATTGAGTTTGAAATCTCTACTATTAAAAAGAATCTTGAAACTGAGCTGAGTGAAGTCATAAAAAACATTGAATTCATTAGCAAACAATATGATGAAATGACTAACAATATGACTAAGATCTTGGATTTAAAAAAAAATGTAGATCATCTGGAAAACGAAAACTTGATAAAAGATCTGAAAATAAATAAACTAGAAATCCAACTTGCTGATCTTGAACAATGTATAATTAGTGAAAAGTGTGTTGAGATATCTGGACTTGATGCACTGCCTGAAGAGCCCCCATTGAAGACTGTTATTAGGTCTTTCGATGCGCTTGGCATTGAAATCGACCCTGATACTGTCGATAATGTTTTTGTTTACCCAGACAGATCAAAGGAAAAAAAGAAATTAAAAAAAATCATGCTACGGTTTAAGACGGATGAAGCCCAACAAGAGTTGTTAAGTGCTCGTAAGAAGGCAAGAGAGAGCAATACTTCAGTTTTTATTGGGGAGGTGATTACACCTTACTATAAGGAGCTTCTGTGGAAAACTAAACAATGGGCTAAAGATATGAATTACAAATATGTCTGGTTCAAGCGCAACAAGATTTTCATTCGCAAAAATTCTGAAAATGAATCGAGGATCAGTGTGATAAAATGTCTAAATGATCTAAAGAAACTCATATAACTCAAGAGTTATATGATAACAGGGAATAGAAATTAAAAAAATGAATGACTTTATTAATACAGATCTGGATAATGATGTATTGTCATTAACTATAAGTAATCCTCATACCTGTTTTGAAATGATGAAAAATGCAAATGTTTCAATAATTTGTTTGAATATTCGTTCTATTCAGAAAAACTTTGACCATTTTTGTGTTCTTTTGAGTGCTGTTGATTATTTATTCGATGTTATAATTCTGACTGAGTGTTGGCTTCGACATGAAAATAATTTACCATCTCTCCCGAACTATCAAGTCTATCAGACTGTAAATAATAAATTACAAAATGATGGAGTAGTTGTCTTCATTAAACAGTGCATTGCAGCAGATGTTTCAGAGGTGACTATTTATGGGGCAAACTGCTTGCAGATAGATTTGCCAGAAGACCTAAGATTTTTGGCAATTTACAGATCTCCATCACAGCATTCAGTTTCTGAATTTTTATGCTCATTAAATGGTCTCTTACTGACTAGTTCCAAAGAAAAAAATTTAGGAATTATTGGTGATGTAAATATCAATGTTCTGGATCATGACAATGTCAACACTCAAGAATATTTATCTCTAATCGCCTTGCATAAGCTGAAAGTTATAATTAATGATGCAACTAGGATTACTAATTCCTCAGAATCATGTATTGACCACATTATGTTAAGATCTAAATTTATTCATTCTGGCTTTATTTACCGGACAAGCATCACTGACCATTATGCTGTTATACTGAAATTGGAATCTTCTAAAATTTATAAACATACACCAATTAAAAATAAAAAGACTTTTCAAATCGATGAAACGAAGCTGACTTATAGTTTGAGTCTTGAGACGTGGCTACCAATCCTAGAAACTGATGAAGTGAATGAGGCTACAAACAATTTCATCCACTTGCTTCAACAACGCCTAAAGGAATGTACCATTACTAATATTTCTAAACCTAAAATAAAAAAACTTACTCCCTGGATAACTGCAGGTGTTATCAACTGCCTACGAAAACGTGACAGCCTTCATTTGAAAAGTAAGAAATCTCCAAATGATATTCAACTGTTCAACTATTACAAGCGCTACAGGAACTGGTGCGTTAGGATTGTCAGGACCACTCGACATTCATATTACAAGAATAAATTTGATAATGTTGGAGATAATATCAAGCAAAAATGGTCTATTATCAAAGAAGCTGTCAATTTGAAGACAAAATCGCAATCTCTTACCTCGTTAAAAATAAATAATGACTTAGTGGAAGTGTCTAAAAACTATGAGTTAGCCACAAACTATGTTAATAACTTTTTTAGTAATGTGGGGTTTAAATTTGCTGATAGCCTTATAAAATCCATTGGTAAATGTGAAAGTGATTTAACTCATGAGTTCAGGCCGTCAAAGGTTGTTAATTCTATATTTTCATTTAAAAAAGTTAGTGTGCTAGATGTTACTAAAACAATCAATCAATTAAGTTCTGGATACTCCAGTGGAGTTGACCATTTAACTTCATCTCTTTTCAAACAAAATAATTCAGCTTTGGCTGTGCCCCTTACCCATATAATTAACCTCAGTTTTGAGTCTGGCAATTTCCCTACACATTGTAAAAAAGCTAAAGTTATACCATTATATAAGGGAGGTGATAAGTATGACGTGAACAACTATAGACCAATAGCCTTACTCAATATAGTGTCTAAAATCATTGAAAAACTTGTCAAAACTCAGATTATGACATACTTGGAAAAGAATGATATTTTATCTGCTAATCAATATGGTTTTCGTGAGGGTAAAAGTACTTGTGATGCATTGCTCAGTGTTCTAAAATCTATAACTAAAAATCTTGATATTGGTAATAAATGTCTGGCTGTGTTCTTAGATCTGGCCAAAGCTTTTGACACTGTGTCGCACGGTTTGCTTCTTAAGAAACTTGAAGCTTTGGGGATCAAAAGAGAACCACTGTTGTGGTTTGAAAGTTATTTAAAAAACAGAACACAATTAGTTGAGGTCCAGGGATACAGAAGCACTTTTCAAAATATAAATTATGGAGTTCCCCAGGGAAGTGTGCTTGGTCCTATATTATTCCTGGTATATATAAATGATTTTTGTGATCTGAATGTCAGTGGTGAAATAATCACTTTTGCTGATGACACTGTACTGATTTTTCATGCCCCTACTTGGGATCAGACTTACAGCACATGTAATAAGGACTTGCTTAGGGTAAAGAAATGGCTTGATTCTAACTTACTTACACTGAACATAAAAAAGACTAAGTTTGTAACATTCAGTATTTCTAATAGAGGGGTGCCATCAGCAGAGTATTCACTTAAAATTCATAATTGTAAAGATTATTCTGACTGCAAATGTGATATAATTGAAAATGTGGATTCTATACGTTATTTGGGTGTTACGTTAGATAGATTTCTAAGGTGGGATGTACATATCAATAATTTATCAAAAAAGTTACGGAAACTAACATATATTTTCAGAGAATTAAGAAATGTAATTGGTATTAATGAACTTCAATCTGTGTATTATGCATTAATTCAGTCAATAATTTCTTATAACATATGCTGTTGGGGAGCGTGTTCTAAAACTGCTCTTGCTCCGCTTTGCATAGTGCAAAAAACTTTTTTGAAAATTATTTATAAAAAAGATTTTCGCTATCCCACTGACAAACTTTATGAAGAGACAGGTGTACTTAGCCCTAGACAATTATTTATCATACAAGCGTTGTGCAAGTTTTTTTTAAATTTGGATACAGCTACTAGATCACAACAAAATAGATTGACTAGAGGCAGTGTCTCTCTCAATTTGGATACAGCTACTAGATCACAACAAAATAGATTGACTAGAGGCAGTGTCTCTCTCAATTTGGATACAGCTACTAGATCACAACAAAATAGATTGACTAGAGGCAGTGTCTCTCTCAATTTGGATACAGCTACTAGATCACAACAAAATAGATTGACTAGAGGCAGTGTCTCTCTCAATTTGGATACAGCTACTAGATCACAACAAAATAGATTGACTAGAGGCAGTGTCTCTCTCAATTTGGATACAGCTACTAGATCACAACAAAATAGATTGACTAGAGGCAGTGTCTCTCTCAATTTGGATACAGCTACTAGATCACAACAAAATAGATTGACTAGAGGCAGTGTCTCTCTCAATTTGGATACAGCTACTAGATCACAACAAAATAGATTGACTAGAGGCAGTGTCTCTCTCAATTTGGATACAGCTACTAGATCACAACAAAATAGATTGACTAGAGGCAGTGTCTCTCTCAATTTGGATACAGCTACTAGATCACAACAAAATAGATTGACTAGAGGCAGTGTCTCTCTCAATTTGGATACAGCTACTAGATCACAACAAAATAGATTGACTAGAGGCAGTGTCTCTCTCAATTTGGATACAGCTACTAGATCACAACAAAATAGATTGACTAGAGGCAGTGTCTCTCTCAATTTGGATACAGCTACTAGATCACAACAAAATAGATTGACTAGAGGCAGTGTCTCTCTCAATTTGGATACAGCTACTAGATCACAACAAAATAGATTGACTAGAGGCAGTGTCTCTCTCAATTTGGATACAGCTACTAGATCACAACAAAATAGATTGACTAGAGGCAGTGTCTCTCTCAATTTGGATACAGCTACTAGATCACAACAAAATAGATTGACTAGAGGCAGTGTCTCTCTCAATTTGGATACAGCTACTAGATCACAACAAAATAGATTGACTAGAGGCAGTGTCTCTCTCAATTTGGATACAGCTACTAGATCACAACAAAATAGATTGACTAGAGGCAGTGTCTCTCTCAATTTGGATACAGCTACTAGATCACAACAAAATAGATTGACTAGAGGCAGTGTCTCTCTCAATTTCCGGCCAGATAGAATGAATACTTTATTTGGTCAGAGAAACTACTTTTATGTAGCACCTATTATATTTAACGATCTTCCAACTTTAATTAAATCAGCAAAAACAATTGTAATTTTCAAAAAACTGGTAAAATCCTATGTTATTTCAAATTGTATAAATATGCTAAATGTATTCAATAGTGTTCACATTGTCATGTAATTTTTATTCTTATAATTTATATTCATATTGTCATTTAATTTATATTTTATTCCAAACGTGTGGTCACACTAGTTTTTGTGTAGAATTTTATTAGTATGTATATAGGTATATAGTGAGTCCAGAGCTGTGATGTATATAATTATTGTTGCAGTTATGGACGCAGGTACCCAACTGTATTTAGCTGCAACATGGTATATTTTATAGCTCTGGGTTCATTTTTGTGTTTATTTGTATTCTGTTATTTTATGTATCTTTTCTTATAGTTTTAAATTTTTTTTTGTTATACTTTTATGTTTCTTTTGTATTACATACTATTTTTATATCATTTTATATTATTGTCTTTACCATTTGATTTTGTAAAATTTTCGACCTCGATACAGGCTAGTCCTAGTGAGGTTGATTATTATATAACATTATGTCATAAAAGTGTAAAGATATATTAAATAAATAAATAAATAAATAAATAAATAAATATACTTGTGTGTTTAAACCGCAAATGAGTTATTCGATGCGATCGCTTATATCTCAGGACTTTCCTTTATGTCTCTTTATTTGTCATTTTTGATCGTCCTGAGAAAGAAGCGGTCGCTTCTAAAGCGGTTGTTACAATTTACTCAAAATGTGACAAAACGTTAATTCTAAAAGTATCTAGTAGGTATCCTTATTTAAATTTTTTTTTCTCGCGCAATTTTAACTTCTCTGGTACTGGAAAAACCTCTTATTTGAAATAAATGATCGTTTAGCGACTATGGAAGTGCATGGAAGTATTTATTACATATTTCAATTAATATTTTCCACGCGTAAATAACTACATAATATTTTGAATATCGATTGAATATTCTGCGAATGCAATATTATTTTTGACTAAATTTTTTGGAAAAATTTTATATCTCAATAGAGACGAAGCGGGAATATATTGTATATATAGGAGAACCAGGAAATCAGGCACCTACGGGGTGAAGACCCGTCATTAGCTAGTGATCACTTTAAACGCTTGTGTAACGATCATTATGCTTTTTTATTGACTACCCTTATCATTTTAAATTTTGAAAATTCTATATAATGTATTATGCTATCGCCATCTATCGAATAATTTATGTATGTACATAATATATTACATTTTGAGTACCTACCTTCAATATCTTAATATCTTCCCACACATTTAATATTTTCCGTACATACTGCCTCCTTACGTATCTTTATGTATCGGGTTGTCCTGAAAGTCATTTCGTATTTTATTAATTTTTATTAATTAAAATTATGAAAAAAAATATATTTAATTTTACGTTCTACTTAAATTTTACGCAAACGCGACTCCCATTCCCCGGTATCGCACTATGCTGAGTATCATCAAAACGTTTTTTATTTATGATCAAAAGTTTTTTAATAGATCTTCTCCATTTATTTTTTGCTAAAATATCATATATTTATGACCCATTAAACAAATGTATAAAGATGAATTTTTCTTTATTTAATCATTAGGTATTACAAAATCGGCTCCTGAAAAATATACAAAAAAAAATAAAAACGATTTTGCGTTACAATTCGACTCCGGAAAAAGTCGAGGCAACATAAATATAAATGCACTACAAAGCATTAAATAATTGGGCAGGTACCTTATTTAATTAAAAAGCACGTAATTTTACATCTAACACAACACATCATGACTAACATACCCTACGATACGTGCGTCGGCGTCGTGTGTGTTCCATATAAGTTGGTTATAAAAGACATTTTTACAGCAAAAAAGTAAGTCCTCCGCCGCCATCTGTACAGTTTGGCTTCTATGCTGACGTTCTTGGTTTGTATCTAGCAGAGGAGAAATTCAATTCTTACTCAAATTTTATTTTTTCTGGTGTTGGTTATTTGGATAAAATGTCATTTGGCAGTAAACTCTATCAATGGTTTCTGTTTAGTGCCATATAAAATATTGCGTGGAAACCATTGCGCAGAATCATCATTTTTATACAAGCCTTGATGTATCAACCGTCAACATAATATAGTGGCTTACTTACTTTACTTTTCGTATGGCAGATGGGCAGGATTCTTCATTAGTTGTGTTTGCGTCCCAGTATTCTTTAAAGTCTTAGGTCCAGTTGCTGTAGCCAGTCCATGACATCCCGTTCCGCTCCATGCAGGCTGGTTGGTTGGGTCCCCTCGGAATCTGCGCAGTGGGCACTCCTCAACGATGTGGCGAACTGTTTGGTAGTCTGCACCGCAAGCGCATTGCGGAGATTCTCTTTTTCCCCATTTCCACAGGAAATAATTACAGCAGCCTAGATCGGTTGAGTTGCACCCAGGACTTGCGTGGAAGATTGAAACCAGGGACACGTCTGGTAGGATCCTGTATCAGTTGTTTGTTGCGAATATCTGTATTCATCCAGAGATCTCTCCACTCAGTTTCCATGCTGGGGTTCGCTTGATCGACACTCCATATCGGCTTTCGAGACCTGAGCCTACCCTCCGGGTGGTGGTTCATGTATGCATATACAGGGAGAGCCGGGTTATCGTTGATCTTTTTTATTACCCTCGCAGTTGCTTGCCTTCTTCTAATTTCAGGGGGTGCAATGTTAGCAAGAACATGGTGCCACGGTGTCGGTGTTGTCTTTAGTGTTCCAGAAATCGTCCTCATCGTTTGGTTCAGTTCGACATCAATCTTTCTACAATGGGAGCTTCTTGCCCACACAGGAGAGCAATATTCGACTGCGCTATACACCAGGGCCATTGCTGATGTTCGCAATGTATCAGCACTACTATCCCAGCTCGTGCCGACCAACTTCGATATTATATTGTTCCTGGATTTTATTTTTTATTTGTTCAAGTAAAAAATATAGTGGCAATGCGGCTTAACATAGTCATGCTAACAAACATACAACCATACAATCAAACACACAGTCATACTAACAAACATACAATCAAACACACAGTCATACTAACAAATATTACAACAAATTCAATGTAAACAATATAAAATCAATACCTGATTATTAAAGTCAACATGTCCGAATATCGTTTTGATTTTGTACTACCACGAAATTTAGCAAAACAATAATACTGTATGTTTAATAAAAATAAACATCCCTTGAAAGTCGTGAGAAGAAAGATTCTCTTTTCAATTATAATGGATAAAACAAGTTTCTTGATAATTAAAAACAAACAACAAACTAATTAAAAATAAATTGCCATTTTCGACTTGTCGCACTTTAAAACTTGTGTATCGATATTATAAACCGACTTTGTTTAAAGATATTACATTTTTTTAGGGAGGAAATTAAAAAAAAATGTGGAATGTATGCCTAATTTTACAATCATGTAACGCTTCATTCAGCAAAGAAATGTTGAAAATAGGTACTTATGTTAGAAACACATTGTTAAGAAAAACATATTGAAACATATTTAACATATTTGATTTCAAAATATTATGTATAAGTTTACATAGCTCAGTTGGTTGGGTATCTGAATGCTAATCCAAGGGTCCCGGGTTCGATTCCCGGTGGAGACACAGTTTTTAATTGTGCTTTTAATCTGGATCTGCGAGACGATTAATATCGTTAGTCTCCAGAATGTGGCAACTTGTTATAGGGTGAGTGTTAAATTAATATTTGACGTAGTACAGCTGTTAGTTGCCCGAAAAGTAATAAATAAATGAATATGCCCTCATATAATATATGTGAAGTTGGCTGTTAAAAATTTACTATAAATTTTCCGTTGGTACTTTCCAAACAACCTTTTGTATATTATTTACATAAAAACAATAACTTTATTAAATATTAAGATTAAATTAAAAGATACTAAATATGATTTCCATTCAAACATCCTTTGATACAATAATATGTACCTAATGGGATGGAATCTCATATATTATATGTAGATAAGTATATATATATAGTACCTACCTATATAATATAGGGGCAATATTACATTATAGAAAATAACCAAATTTAATATTTTATACTTTTTTGAAATATTTCGTCGTTTGTAGTTATATCGTGTTACAGTTTAAATGTGTAATCTTGACATTCGATCAAAATACCGATTAATTTAGTTTATTATTATGTATATTCATCGGAACATCGGAAACTATAATGTATCAATAAATTAAGTTTACTCTCGTTTACTCGGCTTTGTTGATTTGTATTCTTACCATCATATTTTAATTTATTTTGTTGTTAATTATAGAAAATTACTTAAAAGTGAGTAAAAACACAAATTGTTAACTTTTTTCCGCTAATTTAAAAAAATATTGACCACTGACGCGTTTCGCTCAAAGAGCATCTACTGAATGGTACTTGTGAGTTAGTGGAACTTTTATTTGTATGCATAAATTCATTGATTGCTAACAAACCTTTTTATAAAATGAAAATATATTTTGTTAATATTGTATATTTTGTTGTTAGGTATACAACGCTGTGTTATGTATAGTATTTTTTTAGAAACATATTGTTTAACATTTTTGAGAAATTTGATTGCAAATTCCAATGATTATGGTTAATATTATTATTATTATAAGAGGGTGTTCTTATGCACTGCGACCCTTAGGATCTTATGCGCTCCCCCCTACTTGCTAACCGGGTTTCCTGTTACAGCACCCCTTCGAGTCCTAGCCCTCTTAGGAAATTTAGGACCCGCAGGGGATTAAATGAGGATATGGATCCAATGTCCATTTGTTTAGGGTTACATGCCATCTCAAACATATATGGTTGTACTAAAGTCACTGTGAATGAACGATGTCGGTCGTAGCAGCTCGGTGAGATTCGAACTCAACTGGATTACTATACTAGCGCGCTAACCTTTCTGCCACCAACCAATCTAACATGGTACATGATCATAAGATGGACGAAACATCGAACCGGATCCACTATATTGGTAGTCTAGCATATTTTTACCGCACTACCCATTGGCATCTGAATCTATATTAATAATAATAAACAATTCTTTGCGCCCTGCGCAAGTAACGAGTTTATTGCCATATGACAATTTCTTCCAACTAACCAGTGTTTCTAGATCAGATAAATAATATTATTTGTGTGAGAAATGAATTTATATATATTTCTTATCTGCTGGGGATCGAACCCAGGGCGCCCGCAGGGAAGCCAAACTGAGCCGTGGCGCGACGGTCGTCAAATATTCTGTGTGGTTTGTGAATCAATCTGTGGAACGACCGATTTGTGTACATTGTTCGTAACTTACATACACACGTATTTTTCTACAAATGTTATTTTGATTACGAATTCATATATGAAATATCATCGTGTAGTGAATTATTCACATGACCTAACAAAATGTATATAAGCAAAGTTGATATTTACTACGGAAAGGGACACTTGGGTGCGGGATACTTGGGTGTGGGACGCTTGGGTGCGAGGATCACTTGGGTGCGAGCCCACTTGGTCGCTTCTTATTATATTAAAAAAAAATTAAGTGTTTCGTAGGTACCTACTGATTTATGTAATGCTCTTTAAAGGTAGATATGTAGTTGATATTCAAGTATTTAGATAAACAGACATTTAAAATATATTAGATATTAGTTTTGAAGTATAAATTAATTACTCATTACATATATACCTACCTATGTACATATATTATTCTTGTTTATTTAATGGACACATATTCTTATTATTAATATTTATAGGCTTATATAAGTTAGGCTTGAAACAATCTTCTTGCTTAAAAGATATTGTTTTTAGTTCATTTTAATAAAATTCACATTTGTTGCACACAACATACATACCTACATACTATCACGCCATGTCCCTCACGGGGTAGGCAGAGAGAACCGAACGCCACTTACTTCTATCTTGACATTCATTCATAGCCTCGTCAACATTCATACATCGTCTTATAGGTAATTATATTTTGTTGCACAATAATATTTCATAATATTATTTTTTTTACATAAACATATTCTGACAAAACGTTTGGTAAGTTTTGTGTAGAGCTATTATTGCGACTCGCGTGAACGAGTTGCATTATATATTGTGTAATAGCGCCATCAATCAGTTTTATGAATAGAATAAGTCGCAGCCATGTGGGCTCGCACCCATGTGCCTCGCACCCAAGTGGGCTCACACCCAAGTTGACGCAGTCAAGTGTCTTAGACCTTATATCTTATTTTGTTTTATAATAGGTAGTATTATTTATTAAATCTCATTTTCTTTCTCTCCCTTTGTTGTTCAGTATGAAACACAGAATATATTAATTTTGTATTATGGTATGATAATACCTACCCAACCTACCCATCTATATGTAATTTGGGCATTATTTTCCGTTACATCAAATATAATAAAGAGCTTATAGTTAGTTAAGTCAAAAAAATGTAAGAAGCTATTTATTAGTCTGTTTGAAATATCCACCTGATAATACCCGACTTTTTTGTCCTTTTCTCTAACTTCACTTGCCTGTCTACAGTAGCGGGATTGCTTATAGAAGCCGAAAATCTTGGCTTGCCTACGAATATTAAATTCAAGACCTAATATTTTTTTGTTTGTTCTATTGAAATCATACTACAAGATTTAAAATTGAACCGTATGTAGATACGATGCTTGACAGGGCAACAAATGTAAATATTATTTTGGCATGTGATTTTCAAATATTTTCATGGCCACTCAAATGAACAACGATGCGAAAACGGGTTTGCCTAGTCCGAAGGTTCTAGGCACATATATATATATATATATATATATATATATATATATATATATATATATATATATATATATATATATATATATATATATATATATATATATATATATATATATATATATATATATATATATATATATATATATATATATATATATATATATATATATATATATATATATATATATATATATATATATATATATATATATATATATATATATATATATATATATATATATATATATATATATATATATATATATATATATATATATATATATATATATATATATATATATATATATATATATATATATATATATATATATATATATATATATATATATATATATATATATATATATATATATATATATATATATATATATATATATATATATATATATATATATATATATATATATATATATATATGTTATAATATTTTTATCTCGGTTTTCCCGTGTCAGTAGGTCTTGTATTTCATATTTACATATTTCACCCGTGAAAACATCAAATATAACATATATATATATATATATTTATACATTAATAAATAAGTAAGTCAAATTGTAAAATAAATTTAACCATTAAAATCAATCCTTTATTTCACTGTTTGAGCAGACTTGCCCCCCCCCTACCCCACCTCTAGTGCTATTTCATGGAAAAATTGCGACTCGTTCGGAAAATATTGGTTTATAACTGAATATTAATAATAATGAACACTTCCTGCACCCTGCGCAAGTAGCGAGTTTATTGCCGTATGGCAATTTCTTCCAACTAACCAGTGTTTCCAGCCCAGAGAAGCAATATTATGTTAAAATACTTAATTATGTTTTAAGTAATATTCATATCATAATGTACTTAGTACTCTGCGAACGAGAAACACACAATATTGTACCTACAAAGTAGTTATTCGCGTGTAGTTTGTATAATAATAATTTTATCTACATATTGGTATACATAGTTGGTCGACAAACAAACCTCGTGTCTTGTGTCGTAAAAATGTATCCACACTTCTGTTGAAAACAAACATAAAACAGACAGACATTCATACATTCCTTAACGTGGCCTGCCTGGCCTATTGGACAAGAGGCAGATTACATTATGATTTACGATGACGTTCTGCGGACGATACCTACTGTAAAGGTATATAATATGGAATTTTTTTTATTTTGTTAAGAGGGCTTATAATGCTAAATCTAAATCGACTGTATATAAATAAATAAATAAATAAATAAAAGAAATCTAAGGAATCATTTCCTTACATTATACATTTAAATTTGTCTCCTTGTCCCCCCCCCCCTCTCTTGTCCACTTCTTCTCTGCGTGCCGTATCAGGTCCCCCCGACGTTGGCGATCACTCTAGAGAATGCCTCTCTGTCCTGCGCCATTCGGACTAGCTCTCCTACCTGCGTTATTCCAGTCCACTGCCGGATATTGCGCAGCCAAGACATCTGCCTTCTCCCTACTCCACGACGACCCTCAATCTTGCCTTGTATTATCAGTTGCAACAATTTATACTTTTCTCCTCGCAGAATGTGGCCCAAATGTGGAATTGTGGAATTTTTATATTTGTCAGAAGTTCTCTGCTCGTATGTGCACTCCTTTTCTTTATTGTTTTTTGTTTTATATGTACTTAATTATATTTTTAGTATATGTTTTATTCAAATATAATAAATATGTAGCATGAAATGATATATCTGGTCGTTCCTTCACAGTTCTAGTGTATTTTTTACATGTTTTCATCATACAAGATGATTTTTTTTCTACGACAATGCGTCCGAACACTACAACATCTTGCGTATAACTAAAGTAGGTACGGTAAGAATTAAGTGAGGTATGCGCCTTACTTTGTGTTTTAACAAATTTAAAGACTAGTAACTTATCTATTATTTTTATATACCTATCATTGGTCGTGGCAGGATTCGAACTCATGACTTTATCGATTAAGGACTAATGTACCTACTCATTCAATATATAGTTGAATGATATCTTTAAAAATCGTACCGTAGTATTATTTAAAAATTAAATAGTTTTAATATCAATTTAATCAGTCTTTTTATCGTCTATAACAGCTTCGTATTATTATATGTTGCCCCTGATACAGTTTCGTCTTATTCCAAGGATATATCTGCATGTTAATAATATAAAGGTATGTAGACATCATGACGATTTAAAAAGACATGAAATACGTTAATTAGTGAATTGTCAATTATTGGAATATTTAAGAACGTTAAATGTATAATGATCAAGTACAATATCAGATATGTACATACATAAGTACATATTATTATCATGTCACTTGAATTGTTTAATTAATAGGTATCCCAAGGCGAGTGTTTTATTTCGTTAATACCTCCTTATTGAGAAGACAGGTAAATATATACACACACACATATACATGAGTACCTAATATAATATATATTATCAAACGACCTTGAGACCATATAATAATTATATAATAATACATAATTATTATATAGCCGTTATTAAATAGATGTCTCCTTCACACACACATATACATACCTAATATAATATATATTATCAAACGACCTTGAGACTATATAATAATTATATAATATTACATAATTATTATATAACCGTTATTAAATAGATGTCTCCTCCTCCTTTAAACTGTAGGTATTACATCATCCCTTCTCATAATAATACTTATAATGTTTGCCCCAGGGGGTAACTTACTCGCTAAGGATTACGATCGACTTTTAAGATTTAAATCGATTAGTTTTACTCACCACTCTTTATTTATCTTTTTGTACATGATATAATGCACACTGGCGGGCTTATTGCCATCAGACAATTTCTTCCAACCAACCATATTACAAAGTATGACATTTTTTTAAAAATAAAAAATGAGTATTTCCTTGTTAAACAGGTCGAGACCACTGGATTACTAGCCCAGCGCGCTGCCCGCTCTGCCATCGACTGATCTTATATATAACTACATAAAAAAGCGAAAAAAAACAAAGAAAATATACCTTCATTACACCAAGATAAATAAGTATCAAAAACAAAAAAGCATTGGGTAAGAACAATGAGAGGAAATAGGGATCAGGTGTTCAGGGATAAATATTCCATTTTTTCTTGATATTACACAGAGTGTTAGACGACGCAATATCCGGACTTAGACTATTCCATAGACTTGCTGATTGTACTTCGATGTACTTCGAAAGACGAGCTGGAAAATTATGTGTTATGGTTAGGGATGGATGGTGTCGTTCAGCAGATCGGAGTGGAAGTCCAGGATTGGATAAATATGTGAATTTGTGGCAGGTTTGGATTAGAGAGAATATTGTACAACAGTGACAGAATGTGTATATTGCGCCGCTGGCGTATCTTGGGCCAACAAAGAAGGTTGCAGTAAGATGATTATACATATTTTCAATTTTTTCAACCCAAAGATGATACATAATATATTTTTAAGACGTTCAAGCTTATTGAGATGCACTTCATTAACATCGAAATAGCAAAATGATGGTGCGATGAAATTTAAAGTATATAGTCGGCCTCAACTGACTCCTCTTTGTAATGAATTTGTTAATCAGGATTTTGACCGGTCCGGACAGTTATCAGTCGATAATAATAAAAACAAATTGTCCAATCACACATTTAACGCTAATGGAAATGGTAAAAACGCCGTGTGATTGATGTCGCTGAGTGTGATTGATGTCACTATGTTTGTATGTATTGTACAATACGATCACGTGTGGCAAATATTTGACTGGACTCGTCCATTGCAATATCGATTATGGAACGTCAAATTATATTAGTAGCGTCATTGGAATGTCGGACATAAAAAAATATCAAACTTACGCGGCGCCGTAGTTCTGTCAAATTTTGTCATAACTTTTACGTGTACATATAACTAATAGCATACATACATACATACATACCATCACGCCATGTCCCTTACGGGGTAGGCAGAGAGAACCGAACGCCATATCTTTCTATCCTGGCACACATTCATCGCCTCGTCAACATTCATGCATCGTCTCATACATGTTCGTCTATTGTACATGCTTCTAACATTTCCGTCTTTCAGAATATCGTTCACATGGTCGTGCCATCCCTTTCTTGGGCGGCCCCGGCCTCTCAATCCATTCCATTCAACATAATATAAAGTTATCGTTTATCTGCAACCTTACATACATTACAGTATTCACAATGTATGTATACAAGTGACAGTTTGCGAAGTAACACAATAAAAATAAAATGCCATAAAAGATAAAACAAGCAAAAAAGTAATAAAAAAATAACATTAAGAAAATGAAATATTTAAAAAGTTAATTATACAAAAACATTAAGGAGAGAAAATATAATAATTATACATTTATTTATTTTTATCCAAAAAAATAGAGTAGATATAAGATACAGATGGGTCGGTGGCAGAGCGGTTAGCGCGCTGGGCTAGTAATGCAATGGTCGCGAGTTCGAATCCTGCCTCGACCGATTTCGTTCACCTAAGCACAAGCATTTATTTGCTTATTTTAGGGAACGTAGGAAGATGTATATGCACTTGTTTAACAAGGACATATTCATTTTGTATTAAAAAAAAAATAAGATACAAAATGATTGTAGGTAATATAAGCATAGTTATTTCATTTCTAATAAATATCGTTTTATTATTTCACTAGTGCTCACATAGTTTAAGCTATCTCTTTTTGTTTTGTTACTATCCCCCTCACTATAGTAGGCATAGCCTATGCTAAGGTGAGTTAGTGAGCATGTTATTGTCTATTATATTGCAACATACATTAATATATTATGCGTCTTTCCTTCTCTCTTTCTAAACACAATATTTCATTTTAAGTCATCCACACACTACAAAAACTAAACATAAGAATAGTTAATTCAATATTACAAGTGGTGTATGTGTATTAATGTCATCGCGTGTTGTGATGATGATTTTTGTATGTGTCTTATTGAATGTAGTGTGGAGCCATGACGTTTAGAGCCTTAAACAGCATCAGGCATACCTTATAGTCTACTCGTTCTGTTCATTTTTACCAGTGTAGTTCGTCAACAAGAGGTGTTACGCGACATCGCTTCATATGTAGTTATATCAACCTCGCAGCTGCGTTGAAAACTATTTGTTATCATCTATCAAGCTGATACTTGGGCAACTAGCCGATGTACTTTACACTTCAAACATACATACATACCATCACGCCATGTCCCTTACGGGGTAAGCAGAGAGAACCGAGCGCCATACTTCTCTATTTTTGCACACATTTCAAGCTTCCTTTACATCCATTCATCGTCTCATACATGCTCGTCGATTGTTCAAACTTTTTTGTTTCCTTCTTTCAAAATATCATTCACATCATCATTAACATCAATAAAGTTTTTATTCAACTTTTATTAGGTACCTACTTTTGTTTTGTTTATCGATCGACAATAATTCTTGATAGAACTCCATACTATGTAGATCTTCTTCTTCCTTGCTATATCCCAACTCTTTGTCTGTGCCGACTGTTGAGGTCAGCTCTCTTCGTCTTTAAATTATAGGTCTCCTTCTGTCCTGTATTATGTCACGTAAGCTATGTATCTGCAGTTGGTTTCGTCATTGCACGATCCAGGAATTTTATGGTCTTCCTCTGGATGTACATAAGCCGTGGAAGATCCATGGAGATTGCTTGGTTAACCGTGTGATATGGATGTCTGCGTTCAACGTGCCCTTACCATTACAACTGTCTTTCCTCAATCTTACTATGTATATCTGCAACACCCAGGCTTCCACGAATGCAGGAACTTTTATTTTGTCCCGGTTATTTTGTTTTAGGGCCCTCCAGCTGCCCATTTCATCATACGCATTTCAGCAGTTTCCAGTTGCCTAGAGAAGGAGTTGTATATCGTCCAGCATTCGGACCCATAGAGGAGTGCCGCTGTAACGATTGTCTGGTACACTTTTTCTTTCAACTACACCATATTGTGTAGGTACATATGTTTATCAATTATTAAATAGAAATACTTGGTGTTGGTAAGAATTGATTATCGACGCGTTTCGTGCATGGCACATCGTCAGAATAATACTCCACAATACTGAGACTAGACGTTTAATACAAATTGTAGGTGACATCAGTGCGAGAACACCGTCACCGAGCATTTATAAAGACTGTTGCTTTCATTGTTTACAATACAATATACAATGAAAGCAACAACCAATAATCCAATTAAACCAATATACCAATGTAATAATAAACCAATCTCTCAATATATGGCATTACAAAAAGGTTTCTTCGGTAGGTACTTCATAGATTGCAATAGTAATAATGTCCTATTTTCAGGTGATTAGTAACTCATTATTCAAATATATAGGACTCAATAAGAAGGCATAATTGGTGAACGTTGCGCAAGCGCATAAAGTGGTCACGAAACCAGACGATGACAGGTCGTAAGCCCTGTAGGTGCCTCGATTTCCTGGTTCTTCAATAATATTCCAACTTCGTCTCTATTGAGACGTCAAAAATTTTGTCAAAAAATACAAATTATACAGGTCAGGTATATAAAACAGTTGATTTTGAGAGGTTAAAAAATAAGCTATATCTATAACGCGAAATGAATCTATACAATTATCTGTTTTGATAATGAAGCAGTGATCCAACAAAAAGGGTTCAACAGAGTATACATACAACGTCATTCACATACACATTACGAGATTTTACTAATAAAAAACACTTCCTTGCACCCTGCGCAAGTAACGATTTTATTGCTATAAGGAAATTTATTCCAACTAACCAGTGTCACCAGCCCGGAGACGCAAGAATTGCGTGAGAAATTAATTTAAATAAATTTATCCTCTGCTGGGGATCGAACCCAGGATGCCCGCATGGAAGATTTTTTAGTCGGAAAACAAATAAATGTTTATACATAGATAAAACAAACCTCCCAATAATGCTATATTTTCGTACAATCAATCGTTATCTTATACCTAAGTACCTATAGGTATCTTTTATTTTAATTTGTATTTATTTTTACACTTAATATTATTTTTTATATTTACTAATTTTGTTACAGTACCTTCTTTTTCTTTTATGTTTATGATAGTTTTATTATTTTATTTTGTAATTTCAATGTGTGTACTTAATTGTTGTTCATGTTTGTAAAAGGCAATTTGCCGTAAATAAATAAAATAAATAAATAAATAAATAATTCTCACCTGTTTGTATAGCTATACATTTATGATCTTATTTTATTATTCGTACATTTTATCTCTACTCCCCAAATCGCCCTTCCTGACTAGGTTTGTTTGAAATTTTACCGGTGAGCTTAAGGTCCCTGGTTCGATTCCCGATAAAGACACAGTTTTCAATAGCGTTTTCAGTCTGGATCTGTAATATGATAAGTATCGTTATTCTCCAGAATGTGGCAACTTTTATTTGTCTGCGAAGCTATACAAAATATAAACTACATCCAATCTTCATGTACCTATTTATGAATCAGTTGGTAAGCTGCGTGTTATTGTTTAGTAACTGGAGACGCCTCTGTCTGATCAAGTAGAACATACATACATACATACATACATACATAGGTTCATATTATGTAGTATGTATGTATGTATGTATTTACATATCATAGTGTGATAAATCAAATTGATAAGGTAAATATGAGTTGGTCACAACAGGTAGTGACATCTCTATAGACTATGGACTCACAAGGAAGTGATTGATACCTTATATTCATGCATACATAGGTAGGTACCTACTTACATATTTATCTAACTTTTATCTATACATACATGCATACCATCACATCACATTGTGTGTTAACCAGCGGCATGTGTGCGGGTGTGCGTTACATTTTTTATTTATTTTACAAAAACGAGTACCTACCTATATAAACGAGTACCTACGGGTTTTGATTTCATTGTTTGACCGGACTTGCCCCCCAGACAGAATTTCCCAGTCACCTACCCCACTCCGTTGGAGCTTCATGTTTTAGAGCTTCAAGCTCTATTAATTCATCCCCGGAGCGGCTGCTCATAGGACGAAACAAGGAACTACTATAATATTTCATACATAATATTTCATACATAATATTTCATACATAATATTTCATACCACTACAACGAAAATACAACACCTACGCTACGCCCACCTCCACCCGCTCTGCATATGGGGACTGAAAACGGCCCCTTCACAGAACGCTAGTAAGAATGACAAAGAATGCATGGCACAAAGAGTAGCTCTAGAAGCTCCTCTAGACTCGTGGTCTCGGCACAATTGTGCAAAAAAATGACAATCAACGTCGGTGAAGATAATATTTATAGACATCGATTGTCGCGAGAGTACTTTAAGCCTGTGACTATGAAAAATGGGCATCAGAGAGTTGAACAAGGACACTTCAGATTTAATTTTTTTTTATTCAGCATATAGAAGGGCACTATAACTACGGCAAAACAATTTGGTGGCTGTAAATTTCTTCTTATAGCCCACTAAATCCGCATGCTCAATGAGACCTTGAAACGGCCCACAGACAGCAGCGAGGAGCTCCATTCTGTTGTAGGACACATTTGGGTGAGAGCATTCCCAGAGGATGAGCTCCGAGAATCCGTAAAAATACAACAAGCAAAATAACATATTGTTTCATCGCGTCATGTCCCTATTGGGGTAAGCCGAGAGATCCGAACCCCAAATTCACAACAAACGCCGCTTGCGCAACGTTCATAAAACGATATTGTAACTGTCGTAACGTACGGCGTTATACATACATATGTAGGTACATCATGAAGGCTATGAACGTGATCATACCATCTCGTTGTTGGTAATTTTATGATTATTGGGTCGCAATAAACGTGTTGAAAACGACAGTTATTCGCCATCAATACAATACACGCTTCATATACGTCCATACATCGTGATACCAATATCTTGTCTTGATGTGATCTCAATATTATCATCATCGTCGATTAAACTTTCGCTCGACTATCTTCTTCTTATTTAGGTATATACAAACATATATACATGTAGATAGTTATATACTTCTTGTGCTTGATTTCATTCATGAGACCGGTTTCAGCACAGTTCGGGTTAACTAGATACTGCTGTAATCCTTTATGGCTTACCTGACTCAAGCCAATATACCTACAGATATTTAAATCTTATTTTCAACCACTTAGATGTTGACAATTGACATGAACAGAACTTCTGGAAATTTGATTGATAAGAGAGGTCAATGAAAAGGTATAACTGGTGAACGTTGCGCAAGAGCTTAAAGTGATCACGTAAACCAGCTGAAAACTGATCGTAAGCTCTTTATGGGCCTTGATTTCCTGGTTCTCATATAATATTTTTTAGGTAGTTCTCATAGGTGAACGAACCAGGCCGCGATAGGATGGGATTCGAACTCGCGTACGCTGGATTATTATATACTAACTCACCACGATGATAAAATAAATAAAATACTTATAATATGTAGGTAATGTCGAATCTCCGTGACAAAAGAAACGTCAGCGGATATTACCTTCAAGAGACCGACCACAGACTATACCTAGTGGTATAGTCACTATCTCGGTACAAAAGTGAAGGACCGACCTTAACCTGTTTCTGTATGTCTTAAGTGAGTACCTACCTCACACACACACATTACTATAATATTAGTTAGTAGGCACTTATCCAATATGCATTTGGTGTTTTCATTTAATATATAATATATATATTTTTTTTACATCTACCAAAAATTACATAATTTTATATAAGCAACATAACAAATAAATTGGGTTGGTTGGTTTGTACCACCTCACTATTATATATCTGTGTAATATGTGCTGTGATGACTTCTAATAATACCTAGTCATTCAGAGCATAACTTATAGTTTATTCGTTCTGGACACTAAACCAGTAGTTATTTTATTTATTTATTTAATTATTAAATTTTTCTGGACTAATTTATTTAATACTCTAATTTTTATTTATAAATTGATTTATTGATTTATTTAATCAATATTTATGTATTTATTTATCTATTTAATTATTTACTATTATTATTATTTTTTTTTTATTTATTTACTTAGTTTTTATTTATTTATTTAATTTTTTTTATTTTTTATTTATTTATTTATTTCGACGAATTATAAATATATTAAAGATAACTGTTTCAATAGACAATGTCTAATCCAAAACAACTAACTGTAACTACAGTTTTTTACTATTTAACTATTTAATAACACACAAATAAAGCATACGTCACTATTTATTTATTTATTTGATAAAGAAAAAAGATGATACATAATGCAATAGATACAATAGGTATATAATACAGTTCTTCTTCTCTTCTTCTTCTTCAGCTTATTTCCGTCCACTCCTGAACGAAGGCCTCCTCCACTTGACTCCACGTCGTCCTGTCATGTGCAGTTTGCATCCAGGATGTGCCAGCATATCTTGTTATATCGTCCCTTCACCGCAGCTGCGGCCGCCCCACACCTCTCTTTGTCATACGATATTTATATATAACTTATAACATAGTAAAAGTACTCAAACTCTCAGAAATCATACAGCAATATTATATAGTTTGAGAAAAAAGACAAAAAAAAAACAAAAAAGAGACATACTAAAAATTAAACATGATACTTATGATAACAAAATAATATATGTCACTTATGATAACCAAAATTATAAATAGGTACAATACAAAAACATATTATGTACATAAACAACAACAACAGTATAAAACAATTGTAACGTCAGGTCAGGTCTAGGTTGTACATATGTAGATACGACAATACCAATATTAAGTAATGAGAAATTTGATTGTGTGTCTAAAATTTGAAAAAACCAGATGAAGTATAAATGTTTCAATAAAAATGATTACAGATCTTTGTTTGAGCTCCGTTCAATAGATGACCATTTAATACTCCAATGTGAGAGGAATTACTCTGTTTGAATAAATACAACTTTTAACTTTTCAGCCCTCACAAGGATATTCACTACATTCAATTGGTGAATCTTGCGCAAGCGCGTAAAGTGATCTTCAAAACCACCCGAAAACAGGTTGTTATCCATGTACGAATTCCCTTCTCTCCACTATTCCTCTTTCATCTCTAATGAGATGTTTAAAATCACCTACATCTCATTTTTTAACACTTTTAAGTACCAATGTCAGTATAATTTATATAAACTAAGTAGGTAAGTATATTTTCCGCTAAATAACTTTCGCATTTTCGTCGTAGACGGGAGTGGTTTGCGCATTGTGCATATTCCAACACTATAGTTGCTAAGCCTATTAATATCTATAGAATCATCTGGAAGCGAATCATAATCTCGCATTTTTGTCTCTTAAGACAAATGTGAGGTTATGATATAAATTGAACATGATTCAAATTGTTGTCCTTTAAGATATCGACGCACGGTTAAGACTGAAACATTTGCATTTATTAATTTCTATTGTATTTCGTACGTTGCGGAAACGCATAAAATGGTCACGTTAGCCATCCATTATAAGTCGAAAGTCCTGGAATTACTTGTATTTTATAAAAAATATATTTTTTCGTCTTTTATATTGATAAGTAAATTATTCTTCTTCCAGTGTCTTATCAGATCTCCCCAGTCTTGAACATGAATAGCGAGTACCTAGGAACTTCAGCGGCTATTTTCAGCGGCTTGATAAAACTCCTCCACGGTCCTAATCCAAGTCTACTCTGGTACATTTTGGAGCCATGAAATCCGCTTTCTCTAGATGATACGATCCTGTAGGTCATATTTTTCTCTTTTTATCTCTCTCATAATATTATTAATAAATAGGTACCTACATAAACAAACATATCCTGATATTTTTACTGACAATCTTTTTTACATCTCAATAGAGACGATGTTGGGATATTATAGAAGAACCAGGAACTCAAGGCACCTACAGGGCTTACGACCTGTCATCGGCTGGTTTACGTGATCACTTTATGTGCCTGTGCAACATACAATATCCTATAGTGCATGTATCATCATTGCTGTATTAAAATATCATGTGATTATTAATGTTTAATTAATTAATATTATAAATTTCCATACATATTTAGTAAGGTCTAATGTGGCGTGGCGAGTGAATGATTGGCCGTGAATTCATATCTGATGTCACATTAATATTATGAATCAATAAATTATTATAATATGTAAATGCTTAATACATAATGTATAGTATATAATCATTTTGAATCCAAAAACATAACTCGACATTCATACCTACACGCCATGTCCTTCACGGAGCAGGCGGGGTTCTGAAACAAAATCAGAGATCAGACCAAATTAATGAACAGGTTATTTCCTCGTTGCTTCTTGGTATCCAGGTTCCTGCCGCGATTCCCGGCCTTGGTCCTAAAATTTTCTGAAATGTCCTATTTTCAAATGTCAGCAATCTTTGTTGGTCCTTGTGTGATATATATTTTTTAAACGCCTTAAATGGGCTTTACCACTATTAAAAAATAATACATATACCTATAGCACAAGCATTTATGCTTAGTTTAGGGAATGTATGAGGATGTTTAATATGTAGGTAGGTACCTACTTGATGCAAGGACATATTCATTATTTATAAAAAAAATATGAACTACAAAGTAAAATCTATACATAAATAAGAACAATAAAAAACAATTAAATATATAACAAAAATAAACAATAAATAGAAAAAAAAGAACCCTGAAGTTATAATAATATAATAATGAACACTTCTTTTCACCTTGCGCAAGTGGCGAGTTTATTGACGTATGGCAATTTCTTCCAACTAACCAGGGTTTCCAGCCCAGAAAAGCAATATTAGCGTGAGAAATGAATTTAAATAAATTTCTCCTCTGCTGGGAATCGAACCCAGAACGCCCGCACAGAAACCGAACGGCTTACTAACTGTGCCACGGCGGTCGGCTTTATATGTCTGTTTTCATATTCGTATAATAGATATAAAAAGAAAATATTGTATAGTTGATTTTTTATTAATATTATACCTATCATCAAAAATGTTAATTATTGTTTTTATAAATATTTTGATTGTTGCTGTTGATAAATGTGTGTGCGTATGTGAATATGTATCGACGTAAATATCAGTAGGTAGGTATATGTTATATACATATTCACATAGCATCTTATTTGTCTCATTTTCCGGTTCCATCCATGGTTAGGTATATAAACATACACAGCATATATTATTGATATCTTCTTCTGTCACACGAAAAGTCTTATTATATTCTGCATAATTATATACCTACCTACTTACATATCTATGTATATGCCATCTATACCTACGTGGAATACCTAATAAAATTATCTGTAGGTAAATCTAAATATTTATAGAATGTTTGTGTGTGTGTGCGTGTGCGTGTGCGTGTGCGTGACATTCAAATGTTATTTATTTATTCTTATGTAACTATATATTTTGTTTTGTTTAATTATTCGTTGTATAATTTGACATTTTTTGGTTTATATTAGGTAGGTATATTTAGGTATTAATTGTAACCCGGAAAATACATACATACATACATACATACATATACACGGAAATAAATATATTTTTACATCTATATATTAAAAATACAGGAAATATTAAAAAAATATTACGTATTTATTCTAATAGGTATACCTAGTTGGACGTCCAATGTTAATAATGACAGTATAAAATTAATACAGAATTTTATAATAATTAAAAAAAATATATGCAACAGTTAATGACAATTTCAGACTTAAAGTTGATATTTACATTTTTTTATGATTAAATGTTCAGAGAGGTTAAGATTTGATTATGATCGAGGATATAAATTTTTAGGATTAAGCCAAGATTAGAACGTATAATGAACGTGTCATGAGTAGGAACCCCCCACCCCCCTGTTCATGGTATAATTAGGTATAGGCACTCATGGAGCATTTTGTCGGTGCCAGCATATTCCAATATTTCTATGTTTTATAATAAATTGTACTAGTGTTACACTATTGCATTATTGTCCTGTATTGTTAATATAAAAAAAATAAATAAATAAATTACTGTTTTTGATGACATATTTAGGTATTTATTTATTTACCTTTGTGAGTTATAGTGTGAGTGCGAGCGAGACAGCACGAGTGACTGAGGTTATATATAGAAGGCGTGTTGTGTGCCCGGCGTCTTTCACTTATCGCTGTTGTCACGTTCACGTACCTACATTATAATTGTATATAGCCGTCCTGTTATTGTATGTATTAAAGAAAACTGGATCATCATCTATTGTTCCATCCCACAAAGGATAGTTTAATATCTATTTATTTATTTAACTTCTTGCACATAATATAAACAAGTATAATGCACACTGGCGGGCTTATTGCCATTAGACAATTTCTTCCAACCAAACAGATTACAGAGTGACAGAATTATACATGTACATCAATAAAAAATGAAAGCTCAAAAAGAACAAAGAAAATATACATAACACCAAGATAAATAATAAGAACAAAAAAGAAACATATCAGAAAAAAAGGATTGGGAAAGAACAAGAGGAAATCGAGATCAGGTGTTTAGGAATAAATATTCCTTCTTTAGTATATATTACGTAGCAAAGGGAAGGAAGGAAAAGGAGAGGGATCAGGTATTTTCGGAGAGACATCCCTGCTTTAGTCTTTACTTGAAAATGGAAAGCGAGTTTGACGAAGTTATTTATTTATTTTTATTTTCTCCACATATAATTATTACACTGGCGGGCTAATTGCCTAATGGCAATT
This sequence comes from Molanna angustata, assembly GCA_963576475.1. Classification (NCBI taxonomy): domain Eukaryota; kingdom Metazoa; phylum Arthropoda; class Insecta; order Trichoptera; family Molannidae; genus Molanna; species Molanna angustata. The sequence goes on from OY754986.1 coordinate 387,898, forward strand.
TCTTCCAACCAACCAGAGTAAATGTTAAATATACAAAACAGTGTGTTCTATGAGAATAACTAAATCACATTACAAAAATAAACAAAGATATCAGAAGAAAAGTAAAAAAAAACAAAGTAGATTGCATATAAGAACTATTCATAGCAATGATAGGAAAACTAAAGGATGAGGAAAGGAAGAGGAGAGGAAGATGTAATCAGGCAATACCCCGTATTCAGTAACTATTGTAACTAAAATAGGAACAAACAAAAATTGTAGAGTTTAGATTTACGGTCTTATTTCAGCGTTGTAAAATATAAACTTGGACAATAATAACCAATATTTTACCCTTTTTAATAAAAAAAAAAAAATAGAATAGGAACGTACCTATATTGGCCGGAACGTTCTTAAAAAGTTACTGAATTAGATGTATTTTGAATAATTATGAAAATGAAGAAAATTCCATAATTTTCATAATTATTTATAATACGTCTGATTCAGTAAGTTTTTAAGAACATTCCGGCCAAAATAGGTACGTTCCTATTCCATTTAGTCCAAGTTGATATTTTATAACGCTGAAATAAGACCGTAAATCTAAAATGTACAATTTTAGAACGTTCCTATTTTAGTTACAATAGTTACTGAATACGGGGTATTGTCAGATAAATATTTTTGCTTTAGCCTTTTCTTGAAGATGTTTAGTGAGATAGACGACGTAATATCAGAACTTATACTGTTCCATAGTCTAAGTTATATCAGGACTCAAATTATTCCAGTCTTGCTAATCTTCATGTAGGTACATGAAGTGCACCAGGGTGGTTTTTTTTGCCAAAGGGCAATCTCTTCCAACCAGCCCGAACAAAGAAAAGTAGGTACCTAAAGTTAATTTGGTATAATACTATTAAAGGAAATAATATATTATAAAGAAAAAAAAATAATAACACCTCAGATAGCAATGAGGAAAGGAAGAAGTATTTGAAGGATGCCGAAACAGTAGTTATTTGACAAATAGGCATGTTTTAATGACTTACTTTAAATATGGATTTGAATAGATTGAGATGACGTTACTTCATCACTAAAGAAACTATTCCACAGTCAAGCTGATTATACTTGAAAAGTCAAGCTTAAAACTTATGTATTTTTGAATTCTGATGTAAGAATCGGGTTATATGTAGAATCGCCAAGAGGCATATTCTCATAGTTCAGCAATGAGGTTCGTCCGCCTATCCTAAATGTAGTGCCTTTTTTAGGTGAGATGAGGCTGGTTTGTGGATTCAAACGCATGTGTCGTGCTTCTTTTTAATACGAAAATTCACACCTGTCGCCTGTTGCCCCACATTATGGAATATGCCGTGATGTGTATGTATGCCTATGTGTGTATGCTTCTTTAAACGTTAAATTGAATTAAAAGACGTAATGAAAGTAATCTAAGAACTCAACTATTGTCAATAAAAATACACATTTCCTCGAAGGTCAACTCAACATATGACTATTAGTAACAAGTTGCCACATATATATACCAACCACACTTATATATCTTCATGCTTCTCTTGACCTCCAACCATTCAACATCGAACGTGATCATTAAATTATCAAATTACCACTAAATAATACTTTATGATAATATATATGTATAGTAAATAATTCAATTTCCTTAATTTTACTATTTTTAATTCAAACTAAGCAACTTGATTTTTTGAGCATAATGGTAGGTAGGTCCATTATTAATGACGGCTTTATCTTCCAACCAACATCATCTTATTCGTTTATTTATTAATTTATTTGTCATAAATGACACATTCAATACAATTACATAGGTACCTGTAGGGACTAGGAATTGAAATAAGTTGTTAAAAATGAGTAATCATAATAATGAATAATATTATACAGAATATAGACAGAGTAAAGAATAGATAGAATAAAGAATAAGAACATAAGGAGAGAATGCAAGATAAAGTAGGATGTAATGAGCCGAATGGGAGATATAAGTTCGATACTTCATAAGGTTTTTCAGATTTTAGACACACGATCAAATCTCTCATTACTTAATATTGCGTGGTATTGCGACATCAATAATAGAGTAACATACCTAGTATGATTGATCGATATACTTATCTATGTACAACCTAGACCTGACGTTACAATTGTTTTATACTGTTGTTGTTTATGTACAATATGTACATATTATGTTTTTGAATTGTATTTCTAATTTTGGTTATCATAAGTGACATAATATATATTATTTTGTTATCATAAGTATCATGTATAATTTTAAGTTATCTTTTATATTGGGTATGTCTCTCTTTTGTCTTTTTTCTCAAACTATATAATATTGCTGTATGATTTCTGAGAGTTTGAGTACTTTTACTATGTTATAAGTTAGGTATATATATATATATATATATATATATATATATATATATATATATATATATATATATATATATATATATATATATATATATATATATATATATATATATATATATATATATATATATATATATATTGTATCTATTGCATTATGTAACATCTTTTTTCTTTATCAAATAAATAAATAAATATAAGGTGGTTTGGACATATTGAAATTATGAACGATAAACGACTGACGAAAACAATAAACAAGGGTGTAAGAGATGGAGTGAATAGCAGAGGTCGCCCCAGAAAGGGATGGCATGACCATGTTAACGATATTTTGAAAGAAGAAAACATAAGAAGCTCTAACAATCGACGAGCATATAAGAGACGATTCATGGATGTAAAAGAAGGTACAAAAATAGAGAAGGATGGCGCTAGGTTCTCTCTTCTTACCCCATAAGGGACATGCCGTGATGGTATGTATCTGTGTATTGTAATGTATTGTTTACATAGCTGTGTGTAAAAAATGATAAAAAAACGCAAATCTCTTTTCCAAACCAATGGGTATCATTAGTTCAGTGCAGTATAATGAACCTGCATTGCTTTATTTGATATTGAACATTGTTAGCAATACGAAATAATTATTATATAGGTACTTGTTATGCAACATACATACATACATAGATAGGTACATATAATTGATTCAGTAACTAACCAATCCTATTCAATACTGACCATAGATTATATGAAATGTATAAGTATCAATTATTTATATAGGTATGCACTTAATTTATTTCATTTACATTTACTACTGGCAACATATTTCATCAGTTCTTTCATTGGACGTTATCATAGTATATAAACTTACTTTCCTATACATTATTTAAACTCCTCACTACCCCAAGGGAATATAGTAAAGAGTTGTGAATTTGAAAATTATCACAGATTTGGTGATCGTCATCATCATCGTCATCAGTGTCTCCACAGCCCAGGATGGGTTCAACCTTGAGGTTCAACCTTGAGGTTCCATTCCTTTATAACGAAGAGCTGGACCGACCATACGCAGCATTCGATCATCCTTCGACGTAATTTCAAGTTGATTTTATCGGAGATTTGTATCTTTATAAAAATAAATAAATAAAATAAATCAGTGATGTCTCGTGACATCCACTTAAGATAAACAAATAAATTCATAAAGATGTTATCTATAAATGTATCTAAGTAGGTAAAGTTTATCTGTATCAGAAGCAGTTTGTTGAGATAAGAGAACAAACATCGCAACTTAACTGAAAAATTAGTAGTTTTTATAACAAAACTCACATCTACATATAAATTATATTATTAATTACTTCAAATAAGTAAAAAAACACTACTTTATTCCACTTATATACACTTGACCACCGACGCGTTTCGCTCAAGGAGCATCTACAGAATGGTTCTGTAGATGCTCTTTGATCGAAACACGTTTACGGTCAAGTATATTTATGAACGGAAAAAAGTTACTTTTCAAAATTTCAGCTCTTATAAAAACAGTACCGTCAATAATACAGTAATTAACATGATTTATTAATTTTACGCTTCGTATAAAATAGCAATTGTGTTATTTTGACATTACTTTAAGTAATTTTATAAATCGGTAGTGAAATTCCATCAAGAAATAAAATATTTGGAAAATTAGAAATAATTATATTCGTTAAATATTTAAGCTGTTAATTGCGTTTTAACTTTATTTAAGTAATTAAGTAATCGTCAGCTTTCGTGGCTCAGTTGGTTCGGTATCTGCTTGCTGACTCAAAGGTCCCAGATTCGATTCTCGGTAGAGACACATTTTTCAGTTGTGTTTTCAGTCTGGATCTGTGTCTCCAGAATGTGGCAACTTGTTATTGGGTGCATATTAAATTAATATTTGACATAGTAGGTACCTACCTGTTTATTGCCCGAGAAGTATTATAAAATAAAATATAATATATTGATAATTAATATAATTAACTGTGGAATTCCATCAATAATAATTAGTAGTCAATAAATAAGACACACCTTTATATAACTAATATGTTTTCTGTCGTGACATTTTTTCATTCATTTATTTCAATAAACTTTGGTTTAAAACACGACTGACTCAATTATTAGAAAATATATGAACACATATTATACCACAAATTATTTACTTTGTCTACCGACGACCTTTTCAGCTTATAAGGCTATAATCAACTGGTGCACACCTTTCGCTGGTTACCCCGATTGTGGTATTTTCCGCGTATGTATGTATCAATTAAATATTTATTTGTTATGTATGTAGATAGGGTTATGTTAGTAAAAGCAAATATAATTATGTAGGTGCGTGTAGGTATGTAAAATAAATCAATTAAATATATTATACCTACTTACTAAAGTCATTTGTAGACTGCCTTGACTTTTTGCAAAATGTAATTCTCATTCACTAAATCAAATATACTTTCATGTGTCTCTCAATCTTTGTATGAATGTCTTATTTATATATTGGTACTATTTATCATGAACATGACAGAAGATGCATGAAATTAAAATATACGCTGTGGAAATGAGGTCTGACAAAACAATGTAGGTATGATAGAATAAGGAATGTAGATATCAGACGAGAATGTACCTATGTAAGATTGAAAGAGATATTGTGAGTAGAATTAAGATAAATTCTCTGAGATTATGTACAAATAAATATATTATTAATTATTATGACTAAGACTGTGTATTCAGTATTTAACATTTTTCTAATCAAAACGAGTGGGTTGTGACCAAGGCTAAAATCCTCACTAACATGTCATTCTATAAAGTATTCAAATTTTGTATTGAAAATATTCAACATTTTCATAAAACGAGTTTGTTAAATTATTTTTTTATTTTAAATATTTTATTATGAAAACTTGATAATTCTTTAATGCTATTTTATGAAAGTGATGTGCCTTTTTACCAATTTGAAAATTGAAATTTCAAATTTTAAGTTTCCTGAGCTCGGGGTCACTTTGAAATATTTGATAGTTAAAAAAATTGAGAAGCACTATTCAAGTACCTTTCAAAATCTAATGGGGTATAATCGAGTATTAGATATACAAATTTGCGAAATTTGAATAGAATCGAATGAGTAATTTAGTGCATAATTGATAAAGTAAAATGAACACACCGTACGTAGCACACACACAGATACATTGTGATGAAACTTTCAGAACACAATCTCAGTATGATACTAGTTGATTATCCGCAATAAAAAATAACCTTGAAAATTGCGAAATCATAACTCCCTCTATATCCCCTTGGGTTAGTGAGGGGTAAAAATAAATATATAATAATATCGCGCCCCACAGTTGAGGAATCAATAGGTCGAAGAACGGAGGTGTGTCTGCCGCGAATAAAAAATGTATATATTTAAATTATTTTTGCATTAGATAGTCACCTATGTATCACTATATACACATCTACATTATGTAGATGTGTATATATGTTTGTGTCGTCAAAACTAGTTTTTAGTTTTAATTTCCTTCAGCCCACACCACATATGTACTTCACCTGAGGTCAGGTTCATCCTATGGAATATAATAGATACACTATAGACTATTTATTATTTTATAGGTAGGTTCTGCCTAAATAGGTTGTTCGGAAAGTTTTTTGACTTTAGAAAATCAAATCGTTTCACATAATCATATTTTATTTCTTTTTTCTATTTACATATTATATTTTGTACTTGTGGGCTTATTGTCTGAGGATAATTTATATTAACCAACCTACAAATGTATTTCAATTTTTTACTCCTCACTTACCCAGGGGGATTTATTGGAGAGTTATAATTTTTATTGCAGATTATCAACTAGTATCATGCTGAGATTGTATTCTGAAAGTTTCATCACAATGTATCTGTGTGTGTGTGTGCTATGTACGGCGCGGCGTGCTCATTTTACTTTATCAATTTTAGACTAAATTACTCGTTCGATACTTTTCAAATTTTGCAAATATGTATATCTAATAATCGCTTAGACCCCATTAGATTTTGAACGATATATGAATAGTACTTCTCATTTTTTTAACTATCAAATATTTCAAATCAACCCAAAGCTCAGGATAATTGAAATTATATTTTTTTTATTTTTAAATTGATAAAAAGGCACATCACTTTCATAAAATGGCATTGAATAGTTATCGAGTTTTCTTAGTAAAATATTAATATAAAATATAATTTAACAAACTCATTTCATAAAAACACAATAATTTCCATACAAAATCTGAATACTTTATAGAATGACTTATTCGTGAGGAGTTTAGCGTTGGCCACAACCCACTCGTTTTATATGTTTTACGTAAAAATAAAGTTTACTATTGCAAAGTACAGTCATTTGGTCCTACCTGTGAAGGAGGATTTTGGAGGATCCGGTTTAACCACGAGTTAGAAATAATGTATGGCGAACCAAACGTTGTCCAATACATCAAAATACAACGTCTACGTTGGCTCGGACACGTTTGTAGAATGTAGGATAGTCGGGTCCCAAAGAAAGTATTGGACACCTTTCCTGAAGGAAGAAGAAGCAGAGGGAGACATAGGATGAGATTGCTGGACGACATCGGACAGACAAATTGGAGGAGACTTGCTATCGACAGGGCGGGATGGAGGCAGTTTCTTGAGGAGGTCAAGGCTCGCACCGGGCTGTAGCGCCATTGCTGATGATGATTACAAAGTATAGAAACAAAAGCCTCAGAACACGGATGTCGCAGTCAAATACATGAATTCCCCGTCATTCCAACAATTGTTTTATGAATAAATCAAACAGTTCCATAATCTTGCTGAATGTACTTCAAATGACGAGCTGCAAAAAAATCAGCACTGTGATTTGAAATAGATATTACGTTCAGCTTATCGAAATGACTCCCCGAACAACCTATTACAATATGATATACTTTATACACAATCTCGGTCATGGATTTCTTTAGCCACTGTAGTCAACTTCAGGCGACATGTTTTGTGTGAGTGAGAGAGTGTGTGTCTATCTTCCATTGTCCAAAGGCGACCTCACCTGTCTCAAAAATGAGATCCGAAAAATAAATTATCGATTTGTTTTTTTTTATGTTTATCTATTGTATTTGTTGAATTTCAATATAGTAATATCCTTGCTCCTTGCTCCTTGCTCCTTGCTCCTTGTCATATTGTCAGACATGTTCTTACGAAACGTCATTAATCATTTGATTTATTGTTTATGATAATTTAAATAACACAAAAAATGTTTTTAATTCATGAAGCTAACACTAAATAATATATTTATATTATAAACAGACTTAATGTTTAGTTTATTTACTCTGCACTACTATACAATAGTGGAGAGTCATGATTTCACATTTTTTAAGTGCAATTTTTTTACATCAATTTCTCAATTGGTATCGTGTAGAGAGTGCATACTTTGAATTTTACTGTGATGTTTTTGTATGTATGCCGTACACAAAAATGAAAATTTGTGTCCTCTGTATAGCCCAAAATAAAAGGCCGGTGAACTTCATATTAATACCATATGTGCATAGTACCTTAACTTAGAGCTGATTAGTTTTTCATAAGCAACGGTTCGTTTGAAACTTTATAATGCTCTCACGGTCTGGTAAATAGAGATTTATTTTTTCGTTGGAATATTTGGTACAGTAGAAATACACTCTTCTAAAGTGCATTCAGGGATTGTCAACTTAATGAAAAAAAATATTTAATGTAATATTGCATATTTATGTAACAGTAGTAAAATATTTCATCTGTTGAGGAAAATAGAGTTATCGACTTCATATTGATATTGTATGTGTTTCTATAGAAAACTGATTTTTTTTTTATTTTCCATGGTGCATATTATGAATTTTTGTGTGTATGTTGTATTATTAAAACTTTTGTCCTCAGAGAAACCAATATTTGTTTAGGAATCTAGAAATGTACATCATATAAATGCATTAAGAGATTGTCAAACTTTCAAGTAGAAAAAATGTTCACTTTCTATGTGGTGAAGAGTTAAGTGTTGGCCATAATCCAATCGTTTTATAATTAATTAATATATTTATTTATATATGGAGGCCAAGGCTCGATATGGGCTGTAGAGCCATCGGAAGAAGAAGAAGAATTTATTTATATATTATATATATATATATATATATATATATATATATATATATATATATATATATATATATATATATATATATATATATATATATATATATATATATATATATATATATATATATATATATATATATATATATATATATATATATATGTCCTTCTGTGAGCGAGTGTTGTACAAGTGTTGTACATCCTCACTTGTACAACACTCGCTCACAGAAGGACATACAATAGATTTTGACCATTCAAAAATAATAGCAAGTTTAAACAGTGAACCTCTCAGAATTTACAGGGAAGCTATAGAAATATATAAGAGAAGGGATATAATGAACAATCGGGACGACGGAGTTCGTTTGCCTAGTACCTGGAAGAACATTTTATATGACAAACAATACAATAATAATATTAATAATACCATAGCGAAAATAACCCCAAAACACAACAATAATAATATTAATGTCACAACTAAAATTAACAATAAATCACAACACAAAAATAATGATAAAATATTATTACCAACGAACACGACAGCAGGTGGGCGTGTCACAAGGAGCCAATCACGTCGCGCTAACAATATTTGACATAAGCGGCCATCTTGTACGCTACGAGTCACTTGACGGTGAGCTTTCAGTGTGAGTAGACGTGTGTCGCGCGCGTGCTTTTCGTTAAGTCCTTGAAAATGCCTGGTGATATTCAGGCGAAACGTCGGAAGACAAATGGTCTTAGTCAAGACCTACTGACACGGGAAAACCGAGATAAAAATATTATAACATATTTCACCCGTGAAAACATCAAATATAACATATATATATATATATATATATATATATATATATATATATATATATATATATATATATATAGTATATATATATATATATATATATATATATATATATATATATATATATATATATATATATATATATATATATATTATATACCTGACTTATCTTATATTTCCACACTATCGTTATCACAAGACACACGAAATATAGGTATTGTATGATAAGGTATATACATAATACCTACCTGTATATTATGTCTAGTCGCTACCATATTATTTACTATATTTATATAACATACATTTCACTAAACATGCACCATAGTGTTATTAACCCAGTTGTACCTATATACAAAAATATATACCTACCCATTTTAAAACAAAACACTTTGATGTAGGTGTTCATACTGCGTATTACCCAAAACACTTTGGTGTAGGTATTCATACTGCGTATTACTCAAAACACTTTGATGTAGGTGTTCATACTGCGTATTACCCAAAACACTTTGGTGTAGGTATTCATACTGCGTATTACTCAAAACACTTTGATGTAGGTGTTCATACTGCGTATTACCCAAAACACTTTGGTGTAGGTATTCATACTGCGTATTACTCAAAACACTTTGATGTAGGTGTTCATACTGCGTATTACCCAAAACACTTTGGTGTAGGTATTCATACTGCGTATTACTCAAAACACTTTGATGTAGGTGTTCATACTGCGTATTACCCAAAACACTTTGGTGTAGGTATTCATACTGCGTATTACTCAAAACACTTTGATGTAGGTGTTCATACTGCGTATTACCCAAAACACTTTGGTGTAGGTATTCATACTGCGTATTACTCAAAACACTTTGATGTAGGTATTCATACTGCGTATTACTCAAAACACTTTGATGTAGGTATTCATACTGCGTATTACTCAAAACACTTTGATGTAGGTATTCATACTGCGTATTACTCAAAACACTTTGATGTATAGGTATTCATACTACTTCTTCTTCTTCTTCTTCTTTCAGCCCCTTTCACTCCACTGCTGGATAAAGGCCTCTTCCTGAGTTTCATACTACATATTACTCAAAACACTTTGATGTAGGTATTTATAGGTACTGCATATTTCTCAAAATACTCTCCCTTGCTATATCCCAACTCTTTGTCTGTGAGGACTGCTGGGGTCAGCTCTCCTCGTCCTTAAATTATAGGTCCTTCTGTCCTGTATTATGTCACCTAGGCCATGTATCTGCAGTGGGTTTCGTCATTGCACGATCCAAGAATCCTTTGGTCTTCCTCTGGATGTAAGCCGAGGAAGATCCATGGAGATTGCTTGGTTTACCGTGTGATCTGGAGGTCTGCGGTCAACGTGTCCGTACCATCTCAACTGTCATTCCTCTGTCAGACAATGTATGTATATCATTAACATCTAGGCTTCCACGAATGCGTGAACGATATATGTGGGAATAAGAATTAAATAAAAAATATAAATTCAAAACACTTCCGTTTAAGAAATATGTAATACTAATAATTTATTGATTCTAGAATTTTCGTGTTTACAGAGTGGAAATCCATTTTAAATGAATAAATAAATAACTTTGTATTTTTCCACAAATATTTTTGTTTTAGTTTCGTTTGGACCTTGAAAATGCCATGTCACCTTGGCGAAAACGTTCGGTCGTTAATATAAAAAATATTTTTGGAAAAATACTAATAATTTATATTATATTTACGTATTAAAAAGGTGCTCAAAGACGGCTTTATTGACATAAAGATCTTACAAACAACTGAAGCAAAGAAAAGCCTCGAGTAAATTCGGTGCAATAAAATATATTATGATTCAAAAGAACGGATATTTTCCGTTGGTATGTATGGCGCTTTACGCACATACATAATTTTACAATCAAACATTTTCTTATAAAACTGTTTGAAAAGTTTTTTCACTATGATCGGCTTCAGATTGCCAATAATCGGCCTCGAATCGCTAAAAATCGGCCACAAATCGCCAAAAATCGGCCTAGATTTGCCTACAATCGAAGTCAAATTGACACTAGTCAACCTCAAATCGCCAATAATCGACCTAATGTTGCCTACAACGGCGTCAAATTGTCACTAGTTATACTGAAAGTGAGTTAGTCGCAAAGTGCTAATAATCTAGTAATTGCCTCGTATCTCTTTTCATTCGTATATTTTAATATGATTCACTATATTTCAACAGACACGCAGATTGTCCTTCGAAAAAGCCGGAAAGAGCCAGCAATATGCACACTTTATTTATTTGTTCAATTATCGTACAGCTTCTTCTTTTACTTCTATCGTGTCAGCAACGCATTTAAATAATTTTCTGCCAGTGCCTAGCAACGCCAATAGCACAATCATTGCTCACCATAAGATCGTGCATCGTACAGCAAAATACAGAGAGACGTGCTTATTGTTAGAAGGCAATCTCTACCAAGCAAAATTCGTGTAAATTCTTAATTGGAATGCATTTATATTTTAAAGATTATGTGAACAATGTTATGTACCTATTGTGATGGTTTCCACACTAACTAAACTAAATAACGTCCTAAACTATTTTTCTGTGGATCTAGCTAAACTACCTATTAAAATCTAACGTCTATTTCCTAGTTCTATAGCTAATTTCCCTAACTAGTTTATTCTCTACCTGCAAAGTAAAATCGAGAATTTGTTACATCCATTTGATTATTCATTACTGGATAATTCTATCATGAAAGAAAATCGTATTCTTCTATCTTATTTCGCTAATTTTATATGTTTTTAACGGATTTTGGCCAATGATCGTCTAGTGATTATTATTATTATTTACGTTAAAAGGACCCTTTACGTTGTGTTTTATTTACGAGTTATTAACAGACGAATATATATAATAAAATTTATAAATATTATATTAATAATTAATAAATTAATAGACTCCATGACCGTTGAAAGGTAGTTAATCTTTACATACAAAGTTATAACTACAGAATTATTAAATTCGTATAAAGTAATGATAAAACTTCGATTCAAAACCTAAATTATGTAACTTAATAGTTACTCAATTTGATCGATATATGTATATTAATATACCTACAGACTTAATAAATTTTACTTTATAATAAAATGAATCTTTAACAAATCCATTTTCTTATTCTTCTATATACAAGACACAATGTGTTCGTATACCTACAGAGTTATTGAATTATGTATTCGATAAATTATTCATAAATATGACAATTGAAAAAATATTTCAGTTTAGAAAACAAAATATACACGGTTTCAGTAAATTTCGGAGTACACATTTTATCAATAATTATGTATTTCACCCATGAGGTTAGTTATGAAAAAAAAAAACAAGAAATATTCTTCTTACCTTTTATCCAATCTAAAAAACAAAACATATTGAAGAAAACAAAGAACAATAAATAACATTGCACAACAAATAATATTTCAGGTTCACATGGGTGAAATTTCAAAACGATCGGTACATATCTAAGAAAATATAGTTATTTAGTCTCTTTCAAAGATTAGTGTTAGTTCATAGAGACAGTATTATAAGTGGACCAAGATGAGAATTTTTTTTTTATTATTAAATCAATGATATTAAAGATTTAGCAATACCGCTGATTTGAACACAATGTATATATATTATATATTTTTCTACTTGTACAAATTTCACGCAAATTTTCATGCTTCATGCAATTAGAAAGGCCCCAGTACACGCCTTTCTACGTCTCAAAACACCGACAATCACTACTTTTTGAGTCCGAGTGCACTAACTACTTTTTCTATCTATAAACTAAATAAATCATGCGCTACTATATATATTTATATATCTGCCACATATCTCTTAATTAAGTTGAGGATTCCCCAACCACTGGGAAGTCGGTAACTCCTTAATTCTAGTGTCCATCTATTCATTTATCCATCTAAATGACAAATAAACAAATAAATAAACTTTATAGAGATAATTCGAAGAAAGGAACCATTGGTCAGATGGCGATGTCTTTGAGACATCAGAGGTTTTTTGGATTTGGTAAAATTAGGTTAGTATTATATTTTGTTAATGAGACGTTTAATCCCGACACTCAGAAACCAAACGTCAGGTAATTTGGATTTAGAAATATAAATATATTCTAATAGGAAAGGACATGCCTCGTGCAGAATATTGGAAAAGGAATAATTGAATTGATTAGTATTATAAATAAATAATTTCTTGAAAAATATGTAAAATAATGTAACATGCAATTTTGTATTCAATATTAGGATCAACAATATTTCAAAATCAAAATTAGAAAATAAACAATAATTTTATAAACAACATTTCAAATCTTAGTCCAGCTCTATAAAGAATAAAAGGTGTCAATAAAATATATATATAAAAAAACTTATCAAGCTCCTTGCGTCTCTCAGGAAGAATGGCGCCTTCCAAATTTATTTTAAGAATTATTTTTAACGAAGCGGTTTTATTATATTTTTAGTAAACAAAATAACTAAATATATTTAATATTTAAATGGTCCCTCTTCTCCAACAGCACTTCACTCATATAAAAACTATTTAATTATTATTAATTAAAATTATAGATTATTATTTTATACTTAATTACTGGTATTTTCTAGACAAAGGAATATCAAATGTGTTGAATTTTGAACCTCGTCGCGCGCGTTTTTTAAAAGTATAGTTCAACCAGCTTCCCCAGTAATTGCCCTATTTCACTCCCTTTTTAAAGACAGACCATCTTTCTTCGCGACTAAAACCCGATTATCCTGAAATCAACACCACCCGAGTCTCATAGTTCATTCTCCCTCTCCCCCCCAGTACCCCAGCAATAAAATATATACATCTACTTATATATATATACGGATATGTTGAACGCTATGCTTCACCACACATCCCAAAACAGCCATTATATACCTCTAATAGAAAATACACAATCAGTTGAATATTTTGAAGAAAAATGAGATTCATCACACTATGTAATACATTCTGTGAATTTACAAACAAATAAAAATAAAATAATAGCATAGGATAGAGTATACTCTACCTAAGATGAAATAAATACATGAAAAATAGACAAATCATATCAATTATTATTAAGAGTGGTGGTTGAGTGGTTAACGCTATTTCTCAATAGTATTGGCCACAATCCGTTAATTCTCTCCAAATGTCAATTTCAACTTTAATCGTAATATTTCATAAGGCCATAATAAATTATTTGTATGAATGAAACATAACTGGTTTGTAACTTAACTGTGTATAGTAAAACAACGATAATGTTGCACAACTATGGTTGCCTACAATTGCATCAATCGTATAATAAATTATGTTTTTTGTTGTATTTTGTGTCCCTATACTATACGAGTGGGCATTTTTCTGAATATTAAGTTAGTCATTGTAATAATGAAAAGAAACATAAAATATTTCTCACAATGCAACGTCAAATTAATATTAATACTTCATAATATGTTTTATCTCTATCTTAATCTCTAAGCACGTATATTTTTCCTTTGTAACTTCTCTATGGGAAATAATGTGATTGCACATATCACATATCAAATTTATTAATAAAATAAAAATGTATAAGTTAGTGTGATTGTTTTTTCTCTTAATAAGTAAATGTAGGGTAACCATAGACAAGTGTGCGGGTGTGGATTTCCTTATGAAGGGAAGTACAAAAGATGCATTTTCTATTTTCAAAATTATCCAGTCTATTATTAATGTTTCATGGTTCACGTTGTACAAAACAAAATGTACAAAAATATATAAAAATGTAAACAAGTGACTACACAATCATTTGGGGGTACCTATGTTTTTGAAAATGTTTTAATAAAGTATATTTATAGTCCTTAAAAGAATTATTTCAATTTATGTAGCTTCTCGGGCAACTAACAGGTGCTATGTCAAATAATTATTTAACACGCACCCAATAACAAGTTGCCACATTCTGGAGACTTACGATATTTATCGTCTCACAGATCCAGACTGAAAACACAATTAAAAACTGTGTCTACACCGGGAATCGAACCCGGGACCCTTGGTTCAGCAGTCAGATACCTAACCAACTGAGCCACGAAGGCCGACAAAATTAAAGTCAGTCAGATAACCAAAGTCATTGCCCAATCGATGAATTCTATTCAACGGAGTGTTATATAAATAGTGTTGGACGTCTTACATACAAAAGTTATATGTAATTTGGCGGGTATTTCCTGTTAGAACATGGTAATGTATCTGACTGACATTTACTTTATCTTGCAAACATAATCGTGCAGTATTTACGTTAGTAACAAATCATAGAACCCCTATATTTAACAAGATACATTTATATGTGGGTATGTGCATATTTTTATTTGTTTAGGTATACGTTAAGGTGGTTAATACTATTAAAAATACATATAACATATTTTAGTATTGCACCATAATACGTCATACATTACATTATATAAAAATAATAGTTGTTCATACATATGTACATATTATGTATGTATAAATAGTTACTTATTTAGTTGAGCAGATAATCTTGAGCCAATTCACATTTATTTATTTTGTATATACATAGTGGGTATATATACCTACTATGTATATACATATATCATATGTACCTACCTACCTATTAAATATATACCTATGTCTTGTTGGTATATAATATTTCGCAATACTTCCGCAAATTACACGCCCATATTTTTACTTCACATAACGGAGGGACATGTGTATTAATATATAATAGGTAGGTACCTACCTACCTATTTTTTATATTTGGTTACACTGGTTTAAATTCGCAAAATGATCACAGCAAAATTTCTGAATTTCAGATTTCAAAAATCATCACATTTTAAAGTGGTCCAAGGGTCCCAGGTTCGATTCCCGGTGGACACTGATTTTAATTGTACTTTCAGAATGGATCTGTGAGACGATTAATATTGCAAGTCTCCAGAATTTGCCAACTTGCTATTGGGTGCGTGTAAAACAATTTTGATATAATAATAAAATAAATTTGACTAGTACCTACCTGTTAGTTGCCTGAGATGAAATGTAGGTATAATATTTAGATTTGGTGGCAGAGAGGTTAGCGCGCTGGCTTTATAATCCAGTGATGTCGAATTCGGATCCCACCCATTTTTTTTTTTATCAAAACTATCACTTTACAAGCATACATAAATTACACAAATCACAGAAAATAATACAATAAATAATAAATTTCAGCAAAAAAAGGAAAAACTTATTAACATAATAAAATCGAGTGGGTTGTAGCCAACGCTAAACTCCTCACTAACAAGTCACTCCATAAAGTATTTAAATTTTGTATGGAAATTTTTCAGCAATTTCATGAAATGAGTGTTCAATTATTTAAATATTTTATTATAAAAACTTGATGATTCTTCAATGCAATTTTATGTACATAAGTGATATGCCTTTTTACCAATTTGAATATAAAAATTTCAAATTTTAAGTTTTCTGAATTTGGGGTCACTTTAAAATATTAGACAGTTAAAAAAATCGAGAAGAACTATTCAGATATCCTTCAAAATCTAAGGGGTCTGAGCGAGTATTAGATATGATACATTTGCAAAAAAGGATCGAATTGATCGAACTTTAGTCTATAATAGATACATACATACATACCATCACGCCATATCCCTTACGGGGTAAGCAGAGAGAACCGAGTGCCATACTCCTCTATTTTTGCATACATTCCTAGCTTCCTTTACATCCATGCATCGTCTCATACATGCTCGTCGATTATTCAAGCTTCTTATATTTCCTTCTTTCAAAATATCATTCACATGGTCATGCCATCCCTTTCTGGGGTGGCCCCTACTATTCACTCCATCTCTTACACCCATGTATATTTTTTTGGTCAGTCGTTCATCATTCATTCTTTCAATATGTCCAAACCACCTCAAGGAATTCACTTTCATTTTATTTATAATACTCTTCTTCATCTTGCATTCCCTCCTTATGTCCTCATTTTTTATTCTATCATTTATCGTTCTATTACATACTCTTCTTAGTGATCTCATTTCCACAGCATTTATTCTACTTTCATGCGTCTTTTGCCACGTCCATGTTTCACTGGCATACATCAAAGTGGGCACTACAATTGCATTGTGTACGGCAATTTTGGCTTCCTTTGAGATGCTTGGATCGGACATTAATGGTCTGAGAGCTCCGTTTATTCTGTTACCTGCCATAACTCTTCTTTCAATGTCTTTATCGGGTCTTCCATTCCGTTCAAACATACTCCCCAAGTATAAATATTCCTCTACTTGTTCTAGCCATTCGTTCTCTACTTTTATTGTACACGGAGTTATACTTTCAGTTTTTTCGAATACCAATATCTTAGATTTACTCACATTCATTTTCAGTCCGTTCTGCAAGCATCCTTCATACACTTTGTATAAATACTGTAACTCATCCGCACACTCAGCAATCACTACTTTATCATCTGCATACATCAGATCACGTACATTTACAGTATTTAGTGTCAGGCCTATATTTTCATTCTTTAGTGCTCTTACGCAGTGATCAATATAAAGATTGAACAGCCATGGGGATAATACGCAGCCTTGCTTCACCCCCTTATGAATAGGGAACCAATATAATAGATAAAGTAAAATAAACTGCCGTACATAGCACACACACAGATACATTGTGATGAAACTTTCACAATACAATCTCAGCATGATACTAGTTGATAATCTGCAATAAAAAGAATACCCTTAAAAATTGCGAAATCATAACTCCCTACTATATATCCCTTTGAGTTAGTGAGGAGTAAAAATATTCTATTTGTAAATATAATATTTTATTCAATCGAGAATATATTGTTGGGCACGTCCCAATCGTGCGAAACAATATCATCACTAAATAACAACGTTATTAATAATATACATATATGTATGTAAGTACTAGCTGTGTGTGATATGGTTTAGTATGCCAAGCGAGCAATATGTAGGTACTTTACATCATGTTTGTTTAGTTTCGTCTTGACAGTCGACCGGCAGACACGCGCTTCATTTATTATTTACTGTTTCATTTTAACAGTAATAGGTACAATAATATTAATGTTTTGTTTGAATTTACCGTCGACATTATGCTGTGTGTATGAGTGTATAGGAAGTGAAAATCGAACTGTTTTTACGAAATGTTGTATGCAGAGTGAAACTTTGATATTTCGATATCGACATACTTAGGTATATATTGTAACGCGCGAAAATCTTCATGGACGAAGACAAAAACTACGTTTAATCGTTAAAAATTACTTTTATCGTTTTTAGATAAACCTAGGTTTATATTAAATTTAATAAACGATACAGTCAGTTGTTTACACTTAAGATTAAAATTATATAAACATAAGAAATTCACAAAACCAACCCCAAATGAATATATTTAATAATTAAGATATAATTGTGTCATTATTGGGTTTGGAAAAAAAACCAAAAAAAATTAAATTACATAAAAAATTACATAAAAATTACATAAAATTACATAAAAATTACATAAAAATTACATTAAAATGTAAAAATACCCTTGGTATTTTTACATTTTTATGTAATAAATATATTTGGCAATGATTCTACAACAATATTTGCAATTATTGTATACATTTATTATTTTTGAAAATAACACCAACAAAAACAATCATTTCCAATTTTTATTTAATTCTTTATATATATTTTTTTTGTTTCGAATGAAAAAGAAGGTTCATTTCGATATAATGTTTGTTTATTTGATTTATTCTTCATAGAGAGTTATACAGTCAATAAAATTTATAAAAAACAGCAATGCATTGCTTAGTTAGTGGACCAGTGAAAACTCCATACGTTAATCAATTTATCTTCCATATATTTGTTTTGATGTCGACTCTCATTATTCTCCTCCTTGCAACAAACATGTTCATTGAAAAGTGCGATTCATTTAATCGTACTTTTGTTTTAATTAAAGTTTATGTACTTTATTTTAATTGAATGTTGTGTACAATTAATTTAACTGACAACTACAACAGATATGAATATTTGATGCGGAATATATTTCGTTTTATTTATTTATTTTATACATAATTGTACAATATTTGCAGTTAATGCCCCACTAGATAAAGAGCCTGAGCCGCGTGCCGGGACCAAAGCATTTTGAAATAATAGTACTATAAATACTGAATGTCAAATATCTATCATAGGTAAGTACATTACATACAAAATAAAATGACCATCACAAGCTATTACAAATCAACCTTCAAGAAGAATACAAAATACAGATAGTTACAAAAAAATGGAAGCGAAACACAATGAAATTAGAATAAACATTAATACAAAAACATTAGAGCATAGCAAATTAGAACAAAGAAAAAACACGCTCGTTTTCCATCGCCACACAATCCTTTATCTCGCCACATCATACATGTGGCTAATACTCGGTTTTATATTAGTTTTTTTTTTTCAATTAAATTAAAAAATAAAAAAAATACTACGCATATGCAAATAAATAAACAAATAGATATATTAATGTAATTATGTACCTCTTACGTACTTTACTTAATATCAAAATTAGAAAATGAATGCATGATTAAAATAATTATTTGTATAGCGCCGTTTAATGATTCAGGAGCTGATATTTCAGTCTAACGTTGCCATAAGATATATGCATAAATGACTTGATATAAGTATCAGTAATAGTATACATACATATACATACATACCATCACGCCATGTCCCTCACGGGGTTGGCAGAGAGAACCAAACGCCACCTACTTCTATCTTGACATACATTCATCGCCTCGTCATAAATTGTCTTATACATTTCCGTCGTTCAAAACACCGTTCACATGGACGTGCCATCCCTTCCTTGGGCGGCTCCGACCTCTCATTCCATTCCTGTCCGCAATGTATATTTTCTTCGTCAGGCGTTCCTCATTCATTCTCCCCATGCATAATATACCTACATAATATATAGTATACATAATATATTAATATGTGATATTTACCTATAAACAAAATGTATGACTGGATCAGAAATGAGAACACAAGGAAAGAATGTAACGTGAATAAAGATGTAATTGATGGAATCAAAGTTAACACTTTGAGAAGTTTGACCACTTGGGAAGAATGAGTGTAGAACGCCTGACGAAGATAATATACATACAAAGCTGACAGATGTCGAAGTCGTCTGAGAAAATGACGACAGAACCGTGTGAAGAAAATACTATAAGAAGGAAATTGTTAAAAAACAAAGACAGATCTATTCAGTACAGACCCATTCAGTAGATGCTCTTTGAGCGAAACGCGTCAGTGGTCAACACTTTAAATTAGTGGAATAAAGTTAAAAAAATGTGTTTTTACTTTTTTTTTAAGTAATTTTATAATAAAGACAGATCTTATTACCAGTAACGAAATAGCTTATAGAAGCCAAAAACCTTGGCTTGCAAATAAATATAATAACATGTATAGAAATACATTAAAATATAAAATCATTGGTTTGAAAACTGCCATTTTACGAAAAAAATTAACTTATTACTAATTAAAAATATACATTTTTTATTATTTTATTGCAACCATGCTACAAAATTGAATCGGAGGTACGATCCTTTTCATGGTCACAAAATCTAAATATTATTTTGATAGAAAAATACTTTTCATGACCAACGATGAACTAAAAATGTATACTTAAAAATATTCGACATTTCCCAATTTCCTTTCTGAGTTTGTGTAGTCTAAAAGTTCTAGGCATGCCCCTGCAAGTTATTTCTTGTGTGATCGTTTATTGATTTCTTTCTTATTTGATTCCATTCTTTTTCATCTTTTACTTTTAGTATAGGTACCTACTTCTATTTTTTTTTCTTTTAAATATTTGAAACATGTAGATTGAAGTGGATTTAATAGTCTGTCTTAAAATTTAAAAATAATTCCTACTTAGACAGAGATTAATTGGAAGAACTTTTAAAGCATGGTACTTTCCAACAACTATAATTTATTAGTTGAACAATTATAAGTTACTGTACTTCTGTATTTTAGAATGAAGAATTGTATAAATTATTATTATTGTTAATAATAATTATAATGTTTACGAGACATTACACATTAGTCAGTCTTTTTATTCTTACAAAAAAAAAAGAGATAAGACCCATTGTTATGTTTTATTTACTTCATTTATATCAATATATTGAAAAAACACAATCAAAAAATACAGAAAAGATACACAATAAAATATAACATATTGCCCTTTACCAGAGTACAAGCATTCGTGGGTAAAGGAGACATTTAAAAACAAAAGAAACATAATTTTATGTCTAAAGAATTATTATATATATATATATATATATATATATATATATATATATATATATATATATATATATATATATATATATATATATATATATATATATATATATATATATATATATATATATATATATATATATATATATATACAAAAAAGTTAATATAATTATCAAATCATTCAAATTTAACAAGTCTATTTCTTTATTTATTTTTTTTTAATTCATTTTATCAGTAATTTATAACTTTTCAAACATTTAAAAGATACTCAGTACATAATATGTATTATAGGTGACTCACACCCAAATAACAAGTTGCAACATTTTGAATATGCGCTATTAATACTCTCACACATCCGGATTGAAAACACTGTGATTAAATTTGAAAACGAACTCGGGACCGGTGACTCGAGAGTCAGACGTATGGCGATCGAGCCAAGATGATGATGATGATGATATAAATAATAATGGCGCGTACAAAAAATTTCGAGTTGATTTTATAATAATTATTTGAATTGTATCATAATTTATATTTATTTAATTAGCGCAACTGCGGGTTTATGGCCTTAGGGCAATCTCTTCCTATCAACGAAAGATAAACTTATTATTTTTTCTCTAAAAAGAGAAAAAACTTTTCTCCTATGACGTGGATTGCCAACTATCCTTCCATCTCTCGGCAGGACGTCCTGAACATTATCCCTGGCCACTTACCTACCGGTTCTTCAATCTGCCACCCTTGACTCATTCCACATTCATTCCACAACCTTCTTCTCTGTTGATCCCATCTTACTGTATACCTACCCTCGACTTGTAACGGCATTTGGATCTCTGAAAGATAAACAGTTTTATTTTTGTATCTCTTCTCGGGTAACTAACCAGTAGGTAATATGTCAAATATTAATTGAACACGCACCCAATAACAAGTTGCCACATTCTGGGGACTTTTAATATTACTTATTGTCTCAGTGATATTCTAAAAGTGTACCTACATAGATATTGGTTGTATTATCATAAAAAAAAACGATATAACATACTTTTTGCGACCTGACTATCATCCGATATTTAGCTAATTTGTCAAATTATAGTTGTGTCAGAAATATTAATAGTCGTCTAAGAGATAGCAACGTCAAAAGACAATTCATTTTTTAATTGCAGTTTTTTTATATATTCTTCCTTTTTGAATAATATAGTAATGAAAAAGGTAAGTCTGACACCTGGGAGTAGTTGCGTTTACCAGTGCGCATCCTCTTAATAGGTGATATTTACAGATTTAAGTATTATTTTGTATCTTTGTAAGTCACTTTTGTGCTCTTACACCGTCCATCTGATTACAATGAAAATTGGCTTCAGCGCACACCCGGGGAGATTTCTTAAAAATATATCTATTTTCTTCTTTTTTTACATATTTCAGTAACAGTAGATACATATTTCACAAGAAGACCGATTGTTAAAATCTGCAATATTCACCTATAAAGAGGATGGTGCACTGGTAAACGCAACCACTCTCAGGTGCCAAACTTACCTTTTTCATACCTATATTAAAAAAAAGGAAATATCAAAAAACGAGTGGGTTGTGGCCAGTGCTAAACTCCTCACTATCAAGTCACTCCATAAAGTGTTAATATTTTGTAGGCTAGAGCTATTTACACGACTCAACCATAGAAAATGTCTAATTTTTTTCCCCGCGTAAAAAACAACCATAAAAAGCGCAGATAAATAACGTTATAAAAATATTTACGTTTGTCATTTCTTACTGAATAACTATAAATGCACAAACCGACTTAAAGAAAAATATATATATTTTACCTTCTTATTACCTACAATTTAAGCTTTATCAAAACCGTTTTTCTTTGTGAATAATAGAATTAAATACAATCTAATCGACAGTGATTTATTCATGTATCTTTTCAATAAAATGTATGTAACCTCCCGATAACTTAATTCACAGTAAAAGCGGGTGTGGGGGAGGAGAGGAATAAAATAGTTAAAAATTGTTTTAATTTATTCACCTAGGACCTAGGCTAACCTTATTTAAAAAAAAAACTTAGCTATAGCACTTGATGGAAGTTCTTGCCTTTCACGAGGCTATATCAAATATTTTAGAGATATTGAAATATAGTTACAATAATGATAAATTCAACGAGAAATTTCATCAACCTATTATCAACAACGACATGACATAATGAAATTATCGATCGTCATGTCGGTATTTATACTTCTATAAAAATCACAGAAAAAATACCTTTAGATCTTTTTATATACCTTCAAACACATTGGCGCCAAATGTATAAAATATGGAAAACGCGCAATAATCTTTCTTAAAAATAGACACTTTTTGGCAGGAAAACGCATTTCACACCAATTCCTTGCGTAGAAATAGTGTTACCGAATTTTGTATGGAAAATTTTCAACATTTTCATGAAATGAGTTTGTTCAAATATTTTATTATGAAAACTTGATAACTCTTCAATGCCATTTTATGTGCCTTTTTACAAATTTGATAATAAAAATTTCAAATTTTTGAAAATAAAAATTTAAGCATGATACAAGTTGATAATCTTCAATAAAAAAATAGCCTTATAAATTGCGAAAATAACTCCCCACTATATCCACTTGGGTTAGTGAGGAGTGAAAACAGCCATTGAAAAATGATTATTCAAAAACGTTGCTGAATTTTAAGTTTTTATAGAAAAGTGTGTCTTACGCAGTGAATCGATTAAAAAATAAACATTTGTATGTTGTTCTGAAGTGAACGTTGTAATAATATAGTTTTTCAGTCAGTCAGTAGGTATGTCTGAACCGTAAACTCATCAGTGTCAATAAACTTTCGGAGTTTTTAAGTATAATGTTTAAAACTAAATAAGGAACGAGAAGAAAAAGTAATTTTATAAAACAAAATGGAGACGGAAACGATAGTCGGAAACAGCGTTCAGCTTCCGGTTGGCGGGGCGCTT
Organism: Molanna angustata; assembly: GCA_963576475.1. Lineage (NCBI taxonomy): Eukaryota > Metazoa > Arthropoda > Insecta > Trichoptera > Molannidae > Molanna > Molanna angustata. Next base: position 412,348 of record OY754986.1, read on the forward strand.
TACATGTACAAGAAGGGGAGCATCCCCACTCTGGTGGAGAGCAAAGTCTTCGAGCAGCAGCCGATAGATGAGCTGGAACTGGAGCGAGAGGAAGAGAACGACCGCATTCACGAGTACGAAGACATACCGCCCGTGAAGAAGATCGACACGAAGGGCAGGAGGAACTCCATCGGAGTGCTGCCCAAGGTCCGCAGGGGCTCTTTTGGCCTTTCGTCCCTGCTCGGGCTCAAGAGCCGGCCCGACGCGAGCCCAGGTAGGGACGGAAGCTACGTCAGGAGCGAGGACAGGGACGCCCCGGCCCTCCCGCCTCGGAGGTCCTCGATAGCGGTGGCCCCCAGCGAACCAGGCAAGGGGCGGCGCAAGTCCTGGGCCACGAGGCTGCAAGTGGAGAGGAAGAGGCTAAGCTCGGGTGGTGAAGGGGAAGCGGAAGCAAGTCTGGTCAAAGCCAACGGTAGGAGACCATCCTGGTGGAACGCCCTAGTTCCTGAGAATATGCTGAAGAATAGGTGAGATATTGTTTGAAAACTTTCTATCCATTCGTGATTTGTGTTACTAAAAACTCTTTTGAACATATTCTTTTCCAACTTAATTACTCTATTTGACATTATTAACAATAACAAAAAAGTAACTAAGTTAAAAAAAACTTATTATAAACATACTGTACAATTGTTCCAATTTGTAAATTTACTGACTCACTAGGCGAGTCTGTTCTGAGGCAGTACTTTTCCTATTTGGTCCAAGGTTACATGTTACTAAATGCAAAAGAATTAATAGAAATAATTTAACATAAAATAAAAATATACAGTGAAATCTCAGTGATTTGCACCAAATATATCTTTTTGATCTGATTTTTTTACGTTAATACTTATGATGTTCATTTTATAATAGTAAATGCAGATAATTCTTCAAACTTGTTGTGAGCAACTTTGTAGAAGTTCATTTTTAAAATTAAAAATAAAAACAATATTTTTTTTACTTCTGCTTTTTATATAAGAACGTTACAACGTTTTCGAGTGTCCGCTCATCCTCAGTAACTTCTTATTACTAACATAGGTATCAACACTATAGACTTGATCCACAAGGATGATTACACTGGGAGAAAAAAGATAAATTGGATATTTATAAACTAGAATGTCGTTTGTTATATAATTAAGTCGGTACTTACATATTTCTCAATGCTTAGCATGACAGATTCTATTCATTTCAGCGTGCTAAATATTGACCTTAAACACGAGAATACGGCTAAAAATATTATAAAAATATTACCAAATTGAATTCAGTTTTTTAAATTTTTTTTTTTTCATCTTCATACTCAATATATTTATCGTGAATCTTTTTGCTATAAATTTCAATAAATTTAGTCATAATTCAAGTATTGTACCTACCTCAAAATTAATATGTCAATATATGAAAATTTTTCCTCAGAGTATGGATTAATAATGTAATCCTAAGCGGTTTCGCTGGAAACGGCCACCATCTCGTACGATAATTACCTGCAATACAGAATCTTACAAAATAACTTTAATAAAAGATTTCAAAGACTTTTAATTACCGTATTACTTGGCATTTATATCATTATTTAATTAAATAAAAAAATATTTTGTTTTTTTTCTGCTTATGGGTGTATGGCACATCGTCAAAATGTCTTATAAATTTGTCTCTGGGCTAGCTGTGTCAGACGAAATCGCTTAGACATACATAACTTAATAAAACATGTGGACAGTGATGGCCCAAAAGATATTTTTTTCTATTTGATAATAATTAATAAAATGTTAGATCAATCAACGTTTTCATTTTACTTAGAAAAAAAATAAGTCCTGTTGTTCTGAATTACCAAATATTATACCTAATAAGTAGTGTATCTGTAAAATATGGCGTTATTATGGTTGGTCGTAAAAAAATTGCCTTAAGGCAATAAAACCGCCACTGTAAACATTATTGTACGTGAAGTAAAATAAATAAATATCATTAAATTTAATATTGTTTCGTTCATAGTTCATAATGAAATTACTACTAGTATAAACACAGTTTGAATCCACATCCAAACAATGAGTTATAATTTTTAGTCTGAGCGCTTTCGATGGTTACACCATCATCTTCGGAGGCGACAATCAAAACTAAATATAAAGAAACAAAATGGCCAGTACTTAGTACATAGTTTGAGGTAAGGGGGGGTTTCTTGGGGCGGGGGTGTAGTTGGTAAGTAACGGTGTAACGGTAAAGAGAAGACGGTAAATATAACAAAAGGTGCACATTATTTTAGTAGTGGAGAGAACCAGCACTTGGAGTATCTGCAACGAATTAAAAAGTCGACAAAAGATTGAACCACAATATAACTCAGAGAATTCAGGAAGACTTGTAGTGGTCAACGACAGGCCAAAGAATTCATTGAAGGGCCCTCCAAAAAGGGGACCAGGGAACTGCTAAAACTAAGCAGAGATCAAATAAGAACCATAATTGGTTTATTTACTGGCCACTGCCACCACAAAAGACACCACTTCATAATGGGGATAATAGAAGGCCCAACCTGTAGAAGGTGTCAACATGAGGAAAAAACCGCCTCACACGTGATCTGTGAATGTCCAGTATTTATGGAAGCCAGACACAAACACTTGAGGGCATAGATAATAATACCCAAGGACTTTGGGGGCATCCCAACTAGCAGAATTATGGCATTTATTGAAGAGACCAAGCTGCTACTAAGATGAACTAATTAAATGGAGCAGCACAATAGATCAAAGTGGTCGCAGTGTAAGGACTACAAAAGTACCACCCCTAATAATTATAATAATAATAGTTCAGCAGTGAGGTTCACCACCCATTCCGCATGTGGTACATTTTTTTGCGAGACGAGATTGATGTGCGGAGATAAATCCATGTATTGTGCTTCCTTTACTTAGATATTGCCGTGTGCGCACGCCTTTCGCTGGTAACCCCACATTGCGGTATGTACCGTGATGGTATGAATGTATCAAAAATTAATATTATTCCATAATCAAATTAGACTTTAACACTGCGGTAGAGTTAATAACAGGATGAAAAAGTATATGGCACTTATAACTGGGCATTATTAGTTTTTGCTAATATTGCATAATGTATAATGGTTGCATTCTAACATGACTTATAGTCTAGTAATTATATTGTTCTTCATCCTAAGTCCATTGCACTTCTTAATGTCATTACTAAATACTATTATAATATTGCGTGGAGGAAATCTCTAATTATATAATAATAGCAATTCTAATTCACATAATTACGCAATTGTAAAATAACTTGAAGTGGATAATAATGTCCTTGCAAGGCCGGTTATTTGATTGCCAAAATGTCTACATAATTATTGCATCACTCTCGTTGTCCGTTGTTGCGTCAATTTTACAATTATTGCTGTAGTTTGCGTAAAATAAATAATTATCTTCTTTCACGAAACCACATTGAGAATTAATATATTGGTCTCCTTCATAGACAAAATTCTAGGATTGGTTTGCACCGCGCACTCCAACTCTCCACACATCTCTGTTGTCCGCCAGCCTCTTCATCTCTTGTTAGCTGCTACAGCGCACATTACTGATCACCTGGTCCATATAACTGTCTCTAGGGCGACCTCTATAGGTTCTGCCCTCCGTCATTCGGATGCCTGATGTTATGGCCTATCATTGCTGGGCAACCCTCTAAGGTGTTGTCTCGTTTCTCCGACTCTGAATGTGGTCTGATCAGTGGACCCTAGCCATGCGCCCGTAGCACCACATTTCTAAAGCAGCCAGACGCCCAGATTCTCTCCGGCTGATAGTCCATATATCAGCACACCTCAGACAATAGTTTTATTTCCAGATATTTTGCTGGGGGTGGACGGCCGCCGCTTTGTTGTGCCCCCTTCAATTATTTACTTCAAGAAGAGCAGGATGAACGCCTTCAGTCTCGCTCGCCAGTGACTCGTCAACTGTGGCGAAGGTCGGCGAGGCCGGGCACACTGCCGGCGCAGACTTTGGATCTGACTACTTTGATGACATTTGTGACGTTTAGTCTGATAAGTGATGACGCACCGGAGCCCTCAATGGTAGCCCTAGGCACCTTCGGACGCCAACACGATTACCGAGTGGTGGAGCCAAGCCTGATCTTGGCGGAGCCCCCACGTTTGAGGTTGGACTCTCGGGGGTAGTGGTTAAAAATCGCTGGATGTGGATATTTGTGTTGTCCGATGTTGCGGCTGTGCTGGGGATGAACATGCCCATAGTCTTATAACGTCCTCCGGCGTGGAAGTGGATCGCGAACTCCATACTGCCCAGAAGTACAAAATCTATAACCTAAATTGATCTAAATACCATACATTCTTCGAATATTTTTAAAAGTTACATACACGCAAACATTGGATTTTTTTCCCTGTGTGTCGGGAGTCAATGATATTTTTTTGTCAAAATTTTAACAAAACATTTTTTTTACAAAAACAATTTCTCAATAGATGGCGTTACAAAAAGGTTTCTTCGTTAATTCATAGATGGCGATGCTATTTTTCAGCTAATTTCAAACGATCAGTTTCTCATTATTAAAATATATAGAACTTTCGAAATTGCATTGATAAGGGACTCAATAAGAAGGCATAATTGGTGAACGTTGCGCAGGCTCCTTGAGTTCCTGGTTCTCTTATAATATCCAACTTCGTCTCTATTGAGATGTTAAAAATTTGTCAATTAAAGTTTGTAATTTGTTGTCTAATTCATGGTGTTCTACTCAATATCTCCTTTTATTAAATAAATTACTTCAAATATGTCAATATAAATAATAAATATATATTATATCTATAATAAAAAGTAAAGACTTTTTGATTCTACATTAATTTAATTGAGCGCGATAGGCCTATTTCGCCTTGTTAGGGCATTAACTAGCTTATGACTATTTTGACAAATTTTACTTATATTTATAGATTAATTATGTAGGAGGAACATAATTAATCTATAAATATAAGTAAAATTTGTCAAAATAGTCATAAGCTAGTTAATGCCCTAACAAGGCGAAATAGGCCTATCGCGCTCAATTAAATTAATGTAGAATCAAAAAGTCTTTACTTTTTATTATAGATATAACATATAATGGAATTCTACCAAATAAAAACTTCATCGATAATTAATAAATATATATATATATATATATATACATACCTATTGTTGTTTCTGCCTTTGTACATATGTATGTTATATTCTCTCCGTCACATCGTCCATTGTGTCACAATTTTGTTACGCTCTTTGAGAATCCACCATTTTACGTTGCGTTCATTGCCGAAAATTGAAAATTAACAATTCTAATATACGATAATTATATTTTTAGACTGGCAACATTGAATAATTAAATAATATTCTTCACAATTTTAATGTAACGTGTGTACATTTGTATACGTTATATAATTAATATTGAACTCGTCCGTCTATATAGATTATTATTATTATTATGGTAAAATATTCAAGACTCGGTTGGTTTGTTATTGTCTTTCGGACGAACTCTTCCGAGTGTTGGTAATATTTTAAAATTGTAATTGTTAATCAATTGGTTATGACAACATTTATTACAATTCTGTTTCCATATGTGTTTTGTCTCGTGCATGTACCTACACTTGTTTTTGTGTTCAATAATGTACGCGGAAGAACTAAAAACCTCGTCAGAATATCATCTTAATATGTACCTACTTATGTCTGTCCAATTAAATTTGTTTATTTGTCGTATGGTGTAGGTACTGAGAAAAAGGCATTGATTTAATACAATTAATTATAATTTAAAATTTATTGATAACAATATTGTTATTTCGTTTCTCATCCAGAGATTGATATTTAGTATCAATAAATTATTACAGTGGTACAATTGAAATTTAAACCAATTGATAATAATATACAACATAAACAAAATTTAGCTAATTTATTTTATTTATACAATATACGGCATAGGCCATTTATGTGTAACAATACTAAAAATATTTACAAACAGATTAAAATAATATAGGAACAAAAATAGATACCGTACAAACAGTATAAACTAGTTCATACATAGAAACAAATGTATTTTATTTTAAATATCTAATAATAATAATAAGTTATTTTAATGATTCAAGATAATACCAAGGGCGCTGATAGTTTAATGTTGTGTTGCTCTCTGAAACAAAGCTGTTTTTAGTCCTTTAGTGAAAGTGCTCTTAGGTTTGAGCACTGCGGACATCTAGAGGCAGTGAATTCCACTTAATATGACCACTCACACATTTTGGGTATACACAGATGAGCAGGTTACATTCATTAAAATAAATGTATATGCTAAGTGCAATCTATAGCTAGGCCTGCCATCCAATTATGTATATCCACTGTTATTTATATTTAACACACAGAAGAGATAAGAAATAATGATTAGGAGATGGTTAAGGATAGTGGGATAGGAAAGTGACGGGGAATGTCAGAGGATAACTAAAAGAGGGAGAGCAAATTATGTTGTACAGTATTCATACAATAAAATAAAACAAAACATCTATCTATTGTCATCTCGTATCTATTGATTAAACTTCAATAAAATAACAAAAAAAAGATTAGAATGAAAAAACAAATGTGGCAAAAGATCGACTGCAGCTATATAAGATACTGCTAGCGATAAAGGAAAGACCCATATTTTTTTAGAAAACCGGCAACCTATCCCCGAAAATATCTGAGATCATTTCCTTTTTTTTAATATTATGTCATTTTTAATATAACATATAGTCAACCAGCGAAACCCTCAGGGTTTATCGGAGGTTGACGAGTTCAGTGGTTGGAAATTTTAATATACAAAATACGATGCAGGTTCCAACCTACGTCAGCCGAGCAACTCAAAGAGCATGCTCTTAGAGCACATAGCTGTCGTCATCGGACCTCATCATGTACCTTTTTAAGTGGGTAAAATATTTTTGGCATGTAGTGTATATATGCAAGAGCTCATCATTCATATCATTTATTATTTTTGGCAGGAGATATTCCCATGTTCTCTCTCATGCCATATACATTATTGTACACAGGTAAAATATATTTCTATTCAATCTCGGCATCGATGAGTTAAACAAGTAGGTTGAAGCTGATAACAAGATCGTTGCAAGGTCACTTTATCTTGAATCTACGAACCAACACCAGTCTCACGTAATTTAATAAAAGCTTTAATTCTCTGAGCACCACGTATGCCTTGGTTAGGGATTTCAATTTCTGAATACCACATCCAGCAATCCAACTGGATCAAGTGCATTTTGGGTTACTTATGCAGCAAAATGCGCTGGATCCAGCGCTGTGGATCCGCGAGTAATTAATTTTCTAAATAATGGTGCAAGTCTATGTTGTTTTAAAAAACATTTAGATTCCATTTATTTACATTCCATGTCGGCCTTCGTGGCTCAGTTAGTTAGGTATCTGAATGCTGATCCAAAGATCCCGGGTTTGTTTCTCGGTGGAGACATAGTTTTTAATTGTGTTTTCAGTCCGGATCCGTGAGACGATTAATATCGAAAATCTCCAAAATCTGGCAACTTCTTATTGGATGCGTGTTAAATTAATATTGTACATAGTATCTAGACCAGTTTAGACTGAAACTGCGATCATGGATCTCCTTATATACCTACTGTCTAATTGATTAGACAGTTTGATTCTGACAATATCTGTGTTAGAAATCTCTCTGATGACACATTCTTTTGACGCAGTTCTTGAATGTAGTGTGGAGCCAAAGTCATACAGAGGGCTTGAAGGTCATCAAGCACACTTTATATTCCACTTGCTCAGGACACCTCAACTATTGCAAATCATTAACGAGTGGTGTTACGTAAGATGTTTTATTAGCTGTGGATGGATATTTGTTTAATTAAAAAAATGGACACAGGAGGCCTTCGTTCCAAAGAGGATAGAATAAAGGCTTAGAAATGAATATACGGTATAGTGTAGTTTGTAGTATAAATTCACAATGACGCTCCAGAGTTCCGTAAATTCCAAATAATAACGGACTGCTAATATTATTATATTTTCCTGTACGTATTATGTACGTATGATTTTGTTAGTTCCTCACCAGCTGCTGTCGGCCTCGCAGCGCCGTTTGCGTCACACCTGTGGTCATTTTCGCGAGATAATTTCATGATTACAGTAAAATACACAGACATCTGATTGTTGGTTTATCTGATGAAGAAATTTGTTCCGTGTTTCACGGTACTGATCCATGACACTCTAACACGATTGTCTCCCTGGTACACATAATATTTTATATAGATATGTATGTAGGTACATATGTACATAATATGCTGTCAGCAAGTAATGGCAGACTCACAATACAAACGCTACGTACTCTTAACAAACCATTATAAAGGTGTATTATCCACAGAACGACAATCGATGTAAAAATAGAACTACCAGCAAAACCACACTTGGCCACGTACCTATCTACCTACCTGATACTGATGGAGACATCAAAACTGACATTCGTATCCAGTTTTTCCGATATTCTTTTAGCAAAGAACCAAATGTTCTCTCTCAAATGTCCATAATATCGCATCACATGTCTTGTCTCGATATCATGGCTAAAAATTGTTGTTAGTAGTTCCGCATTCATGAAAAAGCGTCCCTCATAAGATTAGTCCAGGATCTTAAAGAGTTCGGAATAATGTTGGCAACCTCAGGTAGGAATGGCACGCGAAGAAAAAGAGGTCTTAGAAAGGGTATCTAGTTTCAAAAGACGTGCTCGATCATATGACGTTGGTAGAGTCAAGTCAGCTTTCCAAAAAAAACTCACTTTTTGCTTCATTGGTCATTGCGATGCTGAAAAGCCCGCCTCTTTTACTTACGAATTCCTCTTCCTTGGATTTTTTTCTACAGCTGTCACTGATTTTATTATTGCAAACTTTCGCGCATTCATAAAATTCTCTTCGCAGGTCATAAATTTGCATTTGCATCTCTATCTAAGGCGTATTGTACTAGCTGCCTATTTTAATAGATATGTACCATGATCTAGAGTTCTAGAGATAGAAATAAGGAACATCTATACAGTCTTTTACAACCTCCACGCTCCGGTTTAAAGAAATCAATTTCACTTCCTCTCAAAACACGGGTTGCCTCTTCTGTCAAATAATAAATGAACTCTCAGTATCTCTACAATAACGATCTACAAACGTCAAATCCCATAAAAAAATTAGCGCTTGGCGATAACGAACAGCGTTTTCAATTTGACTCAGGGGCCAGTACACAATACTTATACTTACTTACTTTACGTATCCGGGTTAAATTCTGCCACTCCAGTAAGCCGCGACTTTCATCGCTTTGTCATTGGCCATAATCAGGTCCCTACATCAGTGGACACATCAGTAGGTGGCTGTCATCCTGGGTTTCGCCACAATCACAATTAACAATAATACTTATTTTTTCACCACATCTTTCTCCGTACAAGTAGCCCGACTTTGGAATCACATCCCATCGCAACTTCCAGTGTCATTAACTCTTTCCACATTTAAAATAAATCTGAAACATCATTTTACTACACAACACTTAAATTTGTATCCTTATCATATTATTGTCCCATCCTCTCGCGGTTTTTTTTATTGTTTTATGTTCAAACAAAACCCAAAACTCCAAACAAAAAGAAGAACGACTTTTGCTCAACATCACTAAACATTTCTGGGTGAAAAGTATTTAAATGAGCTCCCACTAGAAATAAGAAAAATTGAAGAGTGTAGAAAAATGAATAGCGCTATAATTCCTGAATTGGCTCAATTTCCTGATCCGGATATTCAAATGTTATGACTACACTTCAATAGTTTGCTAGGCGCAATGTTTACTGTATTAGTTTGAGTTCAATAGACCATTAACACGGACAGACAGCAATACGAAGAAGTTGTGTTTCACCATCGATATTGAGTGCAGTAACCTCTTACATTGTCAGCGAACCCAACGCATCATTGATTGTATCGTTGCTCAATGCTTTGGAACTATTTACATATATAGAACTCGGTCGATCTACGCAATGGAGCAACTAGCTTTAATTGCAGAAAAAACCACAACAACCTAACGTTTGGTGATTCAGTCGTTGACATTGTAAGAAAATTGCCTCTTTTGTATTTTAACGCAACTGCGAAGGCAATCTTTGGAGCTTATAAATGACACATCACATATGTAACATTTCTTCAAAACATATAAACTATAGCGTATTTGATATTTATATTGGATTAAACCAATCTCTGACATACGTGAGGCTCTTGACGCCTTTCGTTAATTACTTTCTTTGTTTCTTGAGCAAAATGTTAAGCATCAGCGTCCTTAGAATTATATTGTATCATAAAACTGCGCTTAATAAATTATTATTATCACTGTATCATAAATTAATTACATTTATCTGAAATACATACATATCAACATAATGTGACGAGTTGACTGTATAATTATTTTAGTTAATTGTTGGTCAATGTTAATTCATCACATTATGTCACTGTTGTACAATATTCATTCTAATCATATCCTGCCACAGTACCTCAAAAACATATTCACATATTTATCCAATCTTGGACTTACACTCGGATCTGCTGAACGCACGACACTATCCATCCCTTACCATAACTCAGAATTTTCAGTTCGTCTTTCGAAGTGCAATCAGCAAGACTAAGTTCGTATATTGCGTCGTCAAGAAAAAAACTAAAAAAGGAATTTTTTAACAGATTTTTAATTATCTCAATAGAGACGAAGTTGGAATATTTACTGTAGGAGAACCGGGAAATCAAGGCACCTACAGGGCTTACGACCTGTCATCGGCTGGTTTACGTGATCACTTTATGCGCTTGCGCAACGTTCACCAATTATGCCTTTTTTTTTAATGAGATCCCTATCAATTCAATTTTGAAAGTTCTATATATTGTAATACTGAAATTCTTTTCGCTTGAAAATAAGGAATTTTTACTACAGCCATCTATGAACGTTGCGCAAGCGCATAAAGTGATCACGTAAACCGGCCGATGACAGGTCGTAAGCCCTGTAGTTGCCTTGATTTCCCGGTTCTCCTACAATAAATATTCCAATTCGTCTCTATTGAGATAATTAAAAATCTGTTTTTTTTTTTTTTTTTTTTATTGAGTATCATAATATGAACATACACATAGTTCAAATATTTAAATTAATACATTTTTTTTTTCAATAGGTACTGTCCCAAAAAAGTTAAAAACTTGTGCTTGGGACAGGAGCAAATAACATATCTACATTTAACATATTACATACATTTCAATTATAATAATAGAATCATTTAATAAATTGTAAATCAAGTTCAACTTACAGCTAATACATACAGATGATTAAAGTTTATTTTTGTTTTTTTTAGTGAATATAGAATAAAAACCATAATTTATCCAAAAAGGAGAAAAAAATGAAAATTCACATATACAAATACACATATACAAATACACATATACACATACTGTTAAAAAATATCTTTGACTCCCGACAGGGAAAAAAATCCAATGTTTGCGCATATGCAATAATAAAAATATTCGATTACTTACACATTGGTACAAGTAGGTAAATAAGACAAAAATGACCTTATAAGTCTGGCGCAATTCAGGGGTGACTTCTATGCGAAAAATGCATTGTCACCTCAGATATAAGAATTGTAGCTTTCATTATTTACAAAAAACCAATTCTCTCAATAGATGGCGTTCCAACAAAATAAATAAAAATAATAAGATTGTTGTTCATAATTTCACCCATAGATGGCTGTAGTAAAAATTCCTTATTTTCAAGCGAAAAGAATTTCAGTATTACAATATATAGAACTTTCAAAATTGAATTGATAGGGATCTCATTAAAAAAAAGGCATAATTGGTGAACGTTGCGCAAGCGCATAAAGTGATCACGTAAACCAGCCGATGACAGGTCGTAAGCCCTGTAGGTGCCTTGATTTCCCGGTTCTCCTACAATAAATATTCCAACTTCGTCTCTATTGAGATAATTAAAAATCTGTTAAAAAATATATTTGACTCCCGACAGGGAAAAAAATCCAATGTTTGCGCATATGCAATAATAAAAATATTCGATTAAAAAAGGAATATTGAATATTTAAAAGAAAATTTTGTTGATGTACGTATCTACATAGTTTTGTCATACTTCGTAATCTGGATGGTTGGAAGGAATTGCCTAGTGGCAATAAGGCCGCAAGTATACAATAAATTTGTTTACATTATAGATAATAATAATAAACACTTCCTTGCACCCTGCGCAAGAAGCGAGTTTATTGTCAATGCAATGGCAATCTCTTCCAACTAACCAGTGTTTCCAGCCCAGAGAAGCAATATTTGCGAGAGAAATGAATTTAAATAAATTTCTCCTCTGCTGGGGATCGAACCCAGGACGCCCGCACAGAAGCCAAACGGCTTATCAACTGTGCCACGGCGGTCGGCATTATGTACTTCTTCTTCTTTTTTTCGGGCCTCCTTCGTCCAGTAATGCACATAGGCCTCCCTCTGAGACCTCCACGGCTCCCTATTTTGGGCAGACCGCATCCGTTCGCCTCCAGCCACTCGTCTAATATCATGAGCACACCTTGTTTGTCCGTTCTAGGTCGCCATTCCAGCACCTTTTCTTAGTCCATTTGGAGTCTATGGTTCGGGCGACATGCCATGCCACTTTAGAAGCATGCAAGATGTTGTAATGTTCGGACGTAGGTATTTCCGTAATCAAAATACCATATTTTATGATGAAACTATCTAAAACTCACACTAGAACCCCCGAAGGAGCGACTAGATACATAATTTATTACTGTATATGTAGAAGCATATTTCCTTTAAATCCCTTCCATGCCATTATCCCCTCACCGATGTATGAGAATTGTCACTTGTCAAAATAAATTTGGGTGACAATAAGTGTCAAGTGAAATTAACCAGTACAAGTTTGAAGACCACTGCGTGTGGATGTGTGCACAGAACAAATAATCAGTGAACCAGGAATATAGAAGCATCGGTGAGATCGTTTAAAAATACAGTCCACTACCTACCATCTAATACCCATCACCTGATGTTTTCTACATAATATTTTGGCCCTTCTAACCGAATTTGAAGTGTTTTTTTGTGTTATTTGTTGCGAATTCTGCATGTTGCGGTGGTTTCAAATAGTAATTTGTAGGTACTCAATTTTGTTACAATATTATGGTGATTAATTATCACATAATATTATTTTGTGATTATTGTGAGGTATAATAAGGTACCATATTAATGTTAATAACATTATTGTGAATGCAGTCGGGTAGAATAAAATACCACATTATTATTGATACAGTGAATTTGTGTTTGCATGCAATTATAGTTTAAAAGTAAAGTTTAAAGTTTTAAAATGGCTGATAACATTAAAGCAAGGATGTTAAATGCTATTTCTAGAATTAGGAATACATATGAATTAAGAGATCTGTGTGAAAAAGGAAATATCGAACGAGATGAAATATTTTTAGCTAGGTGTCAGAGAGTTGATGAATGGTATAAATTGGTCAATGAATTAAGTGACAGCTTGATTGGAATATATACTGATACAAAATGTGATACAGAGTTGAAAGAGTTGAGTGAAATAATTCAGAAATGTGACATTATGTATTTTGAAATAATGAGAATTAAAAATCGTTTATCTAATGGTGTGAAAATAAATGCAACTGATGTATGTAATAAAATTCAGAGAGCTCCTATAATAAATTTACCTGTTTTTGATTCCAACGTCGAAAATTGGAATTCGTTTCATGACATGTTTGTGTCATTGATTCATGATAATATTGGATATACAGACATAGAAAAATTTCATTATTTGCGAACGTCCATAAAGGGATTTGCATCAACATTTGTTAATTTACCACTGATTAGTGATAATTATAATATTGCTTGGAGTACATTGTGTGGACATTATACTAATACAAGATTACAATTTGAATATTACATGAATAAAATGTTTCAATGCAAATCTTTAGTTGGTGAAAATGTAGGGCAATTAAGCGAATTATATCACACATTTAATGAAAATATATTAGCTCTGTCAAATATGAAATGTGAAAAAATGTTAGATCAGGTATGGGGATTTATATTTATTAATAAATTGGATGAATCTACACGTCGAATAGTGGAAAGTAGATTAGATATTCAGGAAATTCCTTCAATAAATAGAATATTTGAAATAATTCGAAGTCAATTGCAAGTATTAAAATTTTCACGTCAGAGTAATTCACAAGTAAAGCGTAATAATTATAATCATAAATCAGACAAAGGGTTTGTAGGTAATATTCGCCAACTTGAATGCTATATGTGTAAGGGTAGTCATACGATACACAATTGTGACACATTTATTAATAAAACTGTATCAGAGAGAAAGGATATTGTCTCTAAATTGAAATTATGTTTTTGTTGTTTTGGAAAACATCTGATAAAGGATTGTAAGTCTAACAAAAAGTGTCAAACTTGTGATAGGAAACATAATGTTTTATTGCATACTGATAATTCATCGGTAGTAGGTATCTGCCATAAAGGGATTCGGGGTAATGAATCTATTGGTCAAGTGATATTAGGAACAATTATAGGATATGTCCAGGGAAAAGATGGGCAATTTTATAAGGCCAAGTGTTTAGTTGATTCTGGAAGTCAGGTTACTTTGATGTCTGGGAAGTTTTGTAAGAATATAGGATTCTATACAAAAGGGCATTCTGTATCATTGACAACGCTGTCTTCTACTAATATTAATGTAAAGGGTTCTATGCAATTTTGTTTATTTAATAATAAATATAACAAGTCGCTATTTGTAAAGAGTGTAGTGGTGGATGCGCTTCCATCAAATTTGCCTAGGAGAGATTTATCTCATCAGTGTAGAGTTTTGACTCAAGATTTAGAATTGGCAGATAATGAATTTTGGAAAAGCAGTAATATTGATATATTATTAGGTGCTGACATGTATGGAAAATTGTTTACAGGAAATTGTAAAAAATTATCAGAAGATTTATATGCATTTGAGACCATATTTGGGTTTGTAATTTTAGGTCAAGATTTTGTACATGATAACAATGAGTTGTTAACATGTTTTGTATCATCTGATGTGTTAGATGAAAAATTAAAAGGGTTTTGGGAAATAGAAGAGGTAAACACAGTATCAAGTAGTAGGAAAATGTCACATTCGGATGAGGAATGTGTTCAGTTATACAATGATTTACACTATCGTAATGACGATGGTAGATTTGTAGTACCGCTCTTATTAAAAAAAGATATTCACGTACCATGTGTTGGTACTTTTGGTTTTGCTCTTAAAAGATTAACTAATATGGAAAGAAAATTTTGTAATAATTTGGAAATTAAACTTGAATATACAAAGTTCATGAAGGAATATGAGATGTTAGGACACATGAAAGAAGTTCCTTTACAAGGCGATCCAAATGTATATTATATTCCTCATCACTGTGTTCTGAAACCTGATAGTTTATCTACTAAATTGAGAGTTGTTTTTGATGGCAGTTCTAATACGAACGCAACTGGTGCATTAAACAAATATTTACATGTAGGTCCAAAGTTGCAAAAGGATATAATCGAATTATTGTTAAAGTTTAGAATCTATAAAATCGGGTTTTCTGCTGACATAACTAAAATGTATAGACAAATATCTATCAGGCAAGAAGATAGAAGATATCAGCATGTATTGTGGCGAGAAGATCCGTCACAACCTGTCAAAGAATATGAGTTATGCACTGTGACATATGGTTTAGGAAGCTCACCCTATAATGCAATTCAAACAATAAATCAGTTAGCTTTGGATGAAAGTGATAAATACCCATTAGGTGCTAAAGCTCTTCATAATAGTACATATGTAGATGATATTATATGCGGTGATCATAATATTGAAGATGCTATTATTTTACGAGATCAGTTGATTTCTATTTTACGAAGTGGTTGTTTTGAATTGTCAAAATGGGCAACTAACTGTCCTGAATTTATTCAAGATTTTAATAAATCTGATAGCAGTGTGATCTGTTTTGCTGAAGACAGTAATCATATTAAATTATTAGGAATTAAATGGGATTTTGTGAATGATGTTTTTAGTTATCAGGTTAAGAAAATTGATATTAAATATACAAAGCGTATGATTCTATCGGTCGTTTCATCTATATATGACCCTGTAGGGTGGATCACTCCGTTTACATTTTTATTGAAAAGTTTCATTCAAAATTTGTGGAAAATGAAATTGGGATGGGATGATATTATTCCAGAATCCACGAAAGTGCAGTGGAATAAAATAGTTGATCAAATGTCTTTATTAGAGGAATTTAAATTGAGTAGGTTTTTTGGAACTAGCGTTGATAGTCAGTGTTATTTAGTTGGCTTTTCTGACGCCTCTAATGACGGATATAGCGCTGTTTGTTATTTGGTTACTGAGGATAGTAAACAAATATCTCTGGTGACTGCCAAGTCTAAGGTTGCTCCAATTAAGATGCAAACGATACCACGCTTGGAGCTCTGTGGTGCATTATTATTATCAAAATTAATTAAATATACTTTATCTGTATTTCAAGATGCAATTATTATAAAGGATGTATATATGTATGTACACAGATTCTAGTATTGTTTTGTCGTGGCTTAAAACACCATCATATCTATTAAAATTATTTGTTGCAAATCGAATAGAACGTATTTGGGAAAACGTGCCTCATGGAAAATGGTTTCATGTGAGATCTCAATGTAATCCAGCAGATTGTGCATCTAGAGGATTATATCCAGAAGAATTAGTTGGTCACACGTTGTGGATAAACGGTCCAGAGTGGCTGTTAGAACCTGTTGACAGATGGCCACGGTGTGATGATTATATTGTACCTGCACAATTGCCAGAATATAAAGGGTTAGTTAATCAATCTAATGCTTTAATTTTAGAAGATAAAGATAGATTAGGATTGTAT
This sequence comes from Molanna angustata, assembly GCA_963576475.1. Taxonomy (NCBI): domain Eukaryota; kingdom Metazoa; phylum Arthropoda; class Insecta; order Trichoptera; family Molannidae; genus Molanna; species Molanna angustata. Next base: position 429,256 of record OY754986.1, read on the forward strand.
AACATAACTAATAAATATACAAAGTTAACACGTGTAGTAGCTTGGATTTTAAGGTTTAAAAATAATTGTCTGTTGAATGTTAATAATCGCACTAAAGGAGATTTGTGTAATAGGGAAAAGGAAATTAGTTTACAAGCAATTATAAAATATGATCAGAGTTTACATTTTATGAAGGATATTAATATGTTAAAATACAAAAATCAATGCGATAATCCTCAACTGCAGAAGTTGAATTGTTTTATAGATAAACAGGGACTTGTCAGAGTGGGCGGAAGAATTAGATATTCTGCACTACCCGATAAAATGAAATTTCCAATATTGTTGCATAAGCATAGTGAGTTTGGAAAATTATTGATAAATTATTTTCATATATCATATTTGCATGTGGGTCCCAGATCACTGCAACATTTAATACAACGGAAATATTGGATTGTTTCAGCGAGAAATAGAATTAAGTCTGTTTTGTCAAAGTGTCTTGTGTGTAAGCGATTTAGTGCTTCACCAGTGCAGCCAATAATGGCTGACTTGCCAGCTATTCGGGTTACTCGTCATCGACCATTCATTGACTTAGGCGGGCCGTTTATTTTGAAGGAAAATAAACGTCGCAATTCGAAAACGTATAAGGCATACTTTTGTGTTTTCGTATGTATGACTACAAAGGCCATACATATTGAAATTGTCAATGAATTATCTACTAGTGCATTTATTGCTTGCTTAGAGAGATTTGTATCTCGACGTGGTTTATGTACTACAGTATATAGCGATTGCGGAACAAATTTGGTTGGCACACGTAAATATTTGACTGGAGTTTTTAAATTTTATAATGACTGTATCCAGGATACAGATTTTCGAAATTTCTGTCTCGAAAAATGCATCGATTGGCATTTGAATCCTCCTAAAGGTCCACATTTTGGTGGCCTACATGAGATCAACGTAAGATCTATAAAGTATCACTTAAAGCGAGTTGTTGGCAACCAAGTGATGACTTATGAGGAATTTAATACAGTATTAATTAAGATCGAGGCGGTAGTGAATTCCAGACCACTTGTTCCAATGTGTAATGATATTGACAGCGTAGATGCCTTAACGCCAGCTCACTTTATTATAAGTGAGGTATTGGTTGGTATTCCAGAGTATGACGTCACAGATATTAAATTGAATAGGTTAGATAGATGGCAGATGATCACAAGAATGTATCAGGATTTTTGGAAACGTTGGAGTGTGGAATACCTCACTTCACTTCAACAGCGTAAAAAGTGGTTCACTTCAGTGCCTAATATACAGGTGGGAGATTTAGTGTTAGTGAAAGAAGAAAGGTTACATCCTTTACAATGGAAATTGGGAAGAATTGTGGCTACCATGCCAGGAAAGGATAATATTGTACGGGTGGTAAAAGTTAAGACAAAAGAGGGAATATTTGTTCGACCTGTTGTGAAAATATGTCCCTTAGATGTTTAATAGAAATAGTTAAGAATAATGTTAGTCTTATAGTTTTAGTTGGTTATTATAACAATTAAGTTAAATGTGTTTTCGTTATGACAGAAAGGTCTGTCTATTGTTTTCATTGATATAGTCTGTGAACTATCTTTTTGAATTTTTTTTTAATGTGAATTTGTTGTGGATAGTATGTTATTGAATTTTTTTTGTGTGTTTGTAATTTCATGAATTGGACAATGTGGAGTTTTATTTTGTGATGGCTGCATTAGTGATATGAGTTTGTTAAAGGTTAATTTTGTTTGTGGCCACCGTGATATGTACAATTCGTCAAATTTTGTTTAAAATTTGAGTGGGCGGTTATGTAGAAGCATATTTCCTTTAAATCCCTTCCATGCCATTGTCCCCTCACCGATGTATGAGAATTGTCACTTGTCAAAATAAATTTGGGTGACAATAAGTGTCAAGTGAAATTAACCAGTACAAGTTTGAAGACCACTGCGTGTGGATGTGTGCACAGAACAAATAATCAGTGAACCAGGAGTATAGAAGCATCGGTGAGATCGTTTATAATACAGTCCACTACCTACCATCTAATACCCATCACCTGATGTTTTCTACAGTATATTTATTCAATAACTTCAGTGTTTTATATTTATCTTTATTTTGAGTAAACGAGAGAGTAGTCAATCATATTCGCTTGTAGGTATGCAGAGGGATTTTGTTGTTGTATAAGCTTTATTACAAAGCTATAACTTAATATAATTTCGTCTCTTTCTCTGTGAGAGATAATTATAATGTGATTGCACTAGAGTAAAAGAGAAAATATGTCTGCAGTGTGTGTCTATTATTGTATCATCTCTTTTTCACTTAATGTATTCTGTGGTGTGTGCTCTTTCTTGGTGATGTTGTAAGAATTCGTTAAAATGTATCATTTTTGTAGTGCTTTTTGTTCTCATATAACGTGTCTATATATAAAATGCAATTGCCAATAATTATGTCAGAAAAGAGAACTATATTAGTCACCTCTTATACTATAATTTGTCCAAATCACACAAGTGCCGACTATGGGCCGGCCCTATATATTATATTATGTACTTTGAAAGTCCACGTGCTAATAATATTCACAACAGATTTGTCGGCATTAGATAATTTCGTTATTTACTTGTAAATTACTTGTACAACATTATATGTATTACAATGTAATTTGCGTTGAATTATTATCATTGTTTGTGTAATGCATCTATCTATATGGACAGTCTGTTATAGTTTATTGGGTCTTTGTTGCATTATATCTTTAATATAAACTAATAATTGAATCATTATCATCTGTTTTGCATAACACATTGTATGTATTGTAGACACTTTTTGTCTATTGTAACGTTCTTGCATCTTGTTGATGGCATTTTAGTGTCTATTTTTGGAACGTTCGTGTCGAGTTGTGTATGTATGTACCTGAATGAAGATCCAATATATCGGTTTATTTTTAAAACGCAAGGTGAGATTATCGCTAAAGTAAATCAGATAAAAATGGTTTAATATTCAAAGTGACGGACTCATTGTTGCTCGTGGACGTACAGAAATCTGTAATAGATTAGTCCATAGACGATACGAAGTCAATTGGATTCACGCAGGTCCGGTTCGACCATAGGTTCTATTGGCGCTGCATAGGCTTAAAATTTACATAAGTAGATAGTTTTTCCTCTTCTAGGTCATGATAATTTAAGATAGGTCTACACTAAGTTCTTGATCATCTCTTATCACCAGCCATCCTCATTAAATCCTATTTATTTGTAACTTCTCATACATTAATTTTACACTTGCGGACTTATTTCTTCCAACCAACCAGAGTTGATAGAACATACAATACAGTGTGTACTATGGCAATAAGGTTATGACATGTCTAAATAAAAAAAATGGATTGTAAATATAACGGAAGGAAAATATTAAAAAGAAAAAGACAAAAAAGATTGAATGTAAGAACAGTTGATAGCAATGATAGATATGCAGAGGAAGAATAAATCAGGTATTATCAGATCGATGTTTTTGGTATAGACTTTTTACTACTTACTTCTACTCCAAATTTATGATGATATAGATAGTATAGTGGGGAATTATGAATTTGCATTTTTTAAGGTTAATTTTTTATTGCTGTTTATTAACTAGTATCATGCTGAGATTGTATTCTATAAGATCCATCGCAGTGTATATGTGTGTATGTGTGTTATATACGACGTGTTAATCCTACTTAATCGATTATAGACTAAAATACTCATTCGATTATTTACAAATTTTGTTAATTTGTATATCTAATACTCGCTTAGACCCCATTAGATTTTGAAGGATATCCGATCAGTGCTTCTCAATTTTTTAACTTTCAGATATTTCAAAGTAACCCCAATCTCAGATAACTTTAAATTTGATACTTTTCATACAATGGCGTTGTAGAAATATCAACTTTTCTTATTCGTATCCTCGTTTTTTTTAATCGATGTATAGATGGTCTTCATCATTATTGTCCACCATTCTGAAGATGCGGGACATTGAACGATACCGACGAATGAGAGTCGCGTTTGTGAACTTAATTATATGGACGGTAAAATTATATATAATATTGTTTTCATAATTCTATGTAATCATGATATTGACTATGCATTCACCATTTCTTTTGGATGTCCTTCAATTCACGTTATATAAGTGATGGTATCTGTTGGATATTGAAGTAAACAAGAGTACTTGTATGAATGTTGTTGGTACATTGGCAGATACAGTCAATTATTGTCCATTGTCAATTATCGCATCATCAGATGTCGTATGATCACCACCTCCACCTCCATCACTACCACTACCACTACTTGCAGATCTATCTACCGTCGAAATGATCTGTTTCCCTTCTGTCCACTCCACTTAGTCTGTCCTGTCACAAGCCACCTGACCTCGTGTTAAGCTCTGCTGTATCTATGTACTGTACACTGTAACATACTCTTGTATTCTCCACCAATTGGCCATTTTCATAATTACACTAAGCGGAATATAATTTGCGACAATGTTGTGGGCGAAAGCACACTGCGATGGAAAATCTCGCCATCAGTCTACATACTATAGTCAGTTATTGCAAGATTCGTGTCACGAAATACCAAGGAACGAGGAAGATTCCAATATTATCGTCACGGAAGATTACGTTATAAATTAATCATTTGAATCTGATGAGGCATTGGATGCGTGTCAAGATGGAAAAATGTTGCATTCGGTTATATGGCGTAGTAGTGTGTCTGAATCACTTAATTTTCCAAAATTCAAATGGGTTTTGATTGTTTTGAAGTAAGAACCCTCGATTACATTTTTGGGTAGAATAATCCTCTCATATATGCATACTTCGTGCCATGTCCCTCCACTACCAATTCGCAATAGTTTTTTTTACTCAGTTTCAGCACCCTTTCACAATAATCAAGTTTCTGCATTCTACGGACCAGTCGCTTCTCGAACTCTTTCATCAAACTAGCAGTCCGACTTTAGAAAAATCTTCCAAATTCTTTGTTTCTCCCTACTCATTACCCGGGTCTTTTCAATATCCACTCGTTCTTGCTCTACTAATACAAGTGTTTGCTTCAAAGTAGTTTGGATATTTGTGAATAAATCTTAGGCACTTATCGATAAATAATTTCGCTATCAGTAATAGCTTCCTTTCAGAAATCAACAATTGTGTAGGAAATCTTCTTGGCTTCCCATCCATAATTTTTATCACTAGTTTCTGCAACATTTCAAGTGATTGCAAGTGTGATTCATAATATGCTCCTCCCCAACCGATGCCTTTGGTTGCTCATTTGGAACAAAAAAAATTCCAACATTGGAACCGTTTTCGATTGTATAGCGAATCCAATCGCTATCACTCCGATAGCTGAACTACACGACATTTAGCTGTCTATAGTCTTTTGGTATAATATGTATGATACGTCACAACACGTTGTACTGAATAATTGAAGTATTCACCGGACCAATTGATTGCGTTTTATGAGAAGCGATCGTTTATAAATGACATATTGTTCAATTAAGGATGAATACCATTTCCAAACACGTGTTCATTCTTTGTACATCTATTGGACATGAAAGTGAATTTACTATTTTATATTCAGACATATCGTTTAGACATAAGGTCACGTGTTGTCATATATTTTTTTTGTTTTCCCTGAAGAAGAGAACCAGTATATCGACATTTGTTATAAGTACTTTATATCAAATATATAATTAATAAGATATAAATTGCTTCTAGGCCAACTAAAAGGTACTATGTTAAATGTATATATGTATTTCAATACGTGAAGCGAAAACTTTGGACGCATTTTTAAGCAAACTGCGCACACGAAGGAGTTTGAGATTTCGCACAATTAAAGATTATATAGAGAATGAGTGCAGATGATAAAATTTGTACATAATATGTGTTGTAAATACATTAGTATAAATATATTATTTCACGTCAAATCATAGATTGTTTACTATTATACTGCCAATGTCAAACGCAGTTGTTTTAAATTCAAATAACTATACAACATGTTAAAGAAAAATAAATAATCTAATGTGAAGCAATATACCTAAATGGTACTTAAAAATATATAATCTAATGTGAAGCAATATACCTAAATGGTACTAAAAAATATATAATCTAATGTGAAGCAATATACCTAAATGGTACTTAAAAATATATAATCTAATGTGAAGCAATATACCTAAATGGTACTTAAAAATATATAATCTAATGTGAAGCAATATACCTAAATGGTACTTAAAAATATATAATCTAATGTGAAGCAATATACCTAAATGGTACTTAAAATTTTCATCTCTGAACGGTCACTAGTATTAACATGCATCACACACATCCACTAACAAGTTCCCTCATTCTGGAGACTTGTAATATTGATCGCCTCGATCGATCGATCTTTTAGATCACAGCTCCGATGGAGGTGACTGAAAAATCAAGGACATGGCTACCGATGTAATGGAATATTCGAGAAACGTCGTCATACGAAATATGATGTTTTGTTTGTCAAAACAATAGAAAAGCCTATACGAATATAGTCATGGAAGGTTTTAGGCGCTTGTTTTGTATTCAGGTATAGTTCTGTTCCAATTTCTTTCTCGATTTCTGCCGCCCAAATTTAGGTGCCTACCTATTCCATATTAGTTATTGACTGACCTTGTTTTGATCAATTATTTGTTCTAAATCTTTGCACTTGAGCTGTCCATCGTCACATGCCTTGTATTCATTTGTATATTACGCAGTATTAAGTGCGCATAAAACTCAAATAACGCATTTTGAAATAAAATTTCTCAAACATGTAATCTCAAATATTTCTCGGTGTGTTTCTAAAAAAATACCATTACTATTTTCAAAATTACCCTTGTGAATTTTCGTCATACAATTTCGAAATTCAGCACAAATTTCCTTAAGAAATATTAAAAATATCCTTTTTACAGCATTTTTTTATAAAATTTCTCCATAACTTAAATGGTGCATAAAATCAAAGTGAATGACCGATAATAATTTTCGATATTTGTTATTACATTAAAATTTTCATTGTATTGACGGCATATGCACGGTATAATGGAGAATTTTCCATAGTTCACTCTATTATACTGGAACATGAAACAATTCTAGTCTTCTGGTCATTGTTATTTATTCATCTTTCTGTACATAATGTAAACAAATAATTGTACACTGACGGGCTTATTTCTTCCAACCAACCAGATTACAAAGTATGACAAAATTATGTATGTATAACAACAAAAGATTATATAAATATAACACTAAGGTACAATTAAAACAAGAAAAAAAATTGAAAATACTTCATAGCAAAAAAAAGGATATGGTAAAGACAAGGAGAGGAAATCGGGATCAGGTGTTCAGGGATAAATATTCCTTGTTTAGTTTTTTCTTGAAAATACAAAGTGAGTTAGACGACGCAATATCCGGGCTTAGGTTATTCCACAATCTTGCTGATTGTACTTCGAACGAAGAGCTAAGAAATTCTGTATTATGGATAGTGTTGTACGTTCAGCAGATCGGAGTGGAAGTCCATGATTGGATAAATAAATGTATTTGTTTTAGAGGTACTGTGGCAGGTTTGGATTCGAAAGAATATTGTACAATAGTGACAGAATAATAATAGTTATTGGGACTCGTAATGCAACTAATTTCACCACATCGGGAGAATCAATGTGGTTTCAATGTACATAATATATGTATGTATAATGTTATCAGTCACTAGATTTAGCGTTATATGCACTCTTGTGGCTAATTTTTTTACTATATCATCAAATTGCAAAATGGCATCATACGTGCGTCCGTTCAATGGACCGAACTCGAAGATACGCCAAAGACAAGATCAAGAAGACAGATAACATTGTGTCTGACTGACTAAAAAAACTCATTCACCTTGATTGTATGTGAGTAAAAAATTATTTGAATTTTCTTGAAAGAAAACATTAACCACGTGCTGTGTGGAGTATCTTCATTACAAGCTATTATTGTAGCTTATGTTTTTGTACCATTATTTGCTCGGTGAAAAAATCGAAGGTTGATATATATGTATGTATGAGAGACTATGCGGATGTTTTTCCGTTTCAATAAAAACACATTTTTTTTATTTCTATTTGGTATTGTTACATTATTAATGTTTTTATCTTCGTATATTTTTTCTTTTCATATTTTTTAAAAGCCCATAACAATACTAGTTTATTTATTTATTTTTCACACCTTTATCACAAAGACTATTATGAAGATCACTGCTGCCCAACTAGGTAACCTTGTTCTAGGGCTAGCAGTTTACAATTATATCAAGCCAAATATTTGACATTTCGGTTTTACATAGTAAAGTTACTTATGGTAGGTATTTTTTTTTTTAAATAAAGATCATTGAACAACCGAATTAACTCGAAGTTATTGTTTTCGTCAAACTTCTTGAACCTTTTCGCCGTGGAGGGGGGGGGGGGGCGGTTTGCACATATCCGAACAAAGCAAAACGACTTTTTTTAACGACTACCTATAGATTATTGGTCTGTTTTTAGAAAAACACTGTTTAATATGTTTGATTTTTTTATTTTAAAATCCGATGCCCTCTTAAAAACGGCTCTTCTATAAAATTCAGCTCAAGTTAGGTTAGGTTATGTCAAATAGATTGTTCACTGTCGATATTTTTTCTATACTCCCTGCTGTCAACGAAAATAATATCCTTTCATAAATTTACTTACAGTGCATATAATTACACCTAATCAAATATAATTAATTATCACGTTTTTTTCTCAATAACAATTTAATGTATAATTTAATTCAAGAACTTTGCACATAATGTACTGTTTGTTAAACACAACTGTTCAAATGAACACCTCGGCACAGGACTTCCTAGTGAGGTGTTCATCGTACCCTAGCAATTACATACTTATCAATAATACAAACTTATATGTACACATATACTTAACTTCTAGCTCTTGTATGTATTTGAATTTGTTACTTCCTCTTTGTATTATTAATAAAAATAAATAAATAAATATTTTTGTGTTCCCTTTCAGCCGATGACAGGTCGTAAGCCCTGTAGGTGTCTTGATTTCCCGGTTCTCTTATAATATTCCAACTTCCTCTCTATAGAGATATTAATTAAAATTGTCATAAAAATATCAGTGACTCACTACAAGGAAAAAATCCAATGCTTGCGTAACTACAAAAATATTCGATTTATATACACACATTGGTACAAGCAGGTAAACCAGCCAAAAATGGAATATTATTTCCGGCGTAGTTCAGGGATGACATCTATGCGAAAGCAATTGTTGCCTTGTGTATAACTTAAAACAGCTAATTTTCAATAACAACAATGTACCTACCTATATGTGTAAAATATATAGAACATACAAAAAATTGAATCGATAGGAAACTCGATAAAAAGGCATAATTGGTGAACGTTGCGCAAGCGCATAAAGTGATCACGTTAACCAGCCGATGCAGGAACCAGGTCGCAAGCCCTGTAGTTGCCTTGATTTCCCGTTTCTCCCTCAATATTCCACCTTCGTCTCTAGATATTCAAAAAAAAATATTAACTTTGCTACAAGGGGTCCAACGAACTCCTATGGTCTGAACAAGGTCATCGGACGCTTTGGGTTCATGACAATATGTTACCCCACGGATACAAGGAGAGAACCTTCACCGTTATTCATTGTTATTGGACACACCACAGACTGTACACAATAATATTATGTTAGCTGAGGCTGCCTCAAGACACGTATGTCGTGTAGTCTTAGTTCGAGGTGAAACGCCTTTTCCAAGTATCAACGAACAATAAGCGAACTCATAAAGCATCAGATCGAATTGAAAACAGTCAAATGTCATTATCAAATACCTTGATTTTATTTATGTGCAGTTGTTGACATTCCGCGTGCAAAAGACAAGGAAGGTCCTTCATACAGACAAAATTATATACAGTAATATTGTGAGTATAATGTATTTTATTTCAGAAAAGTACAGCTACATTATTTGTGTTACATATTTTCATGATTTTGAAATTGTTAATCGGCCAAAAATGAATTAAAACTAGTGATCGCGCAGATAGTATTATACCATTCTTCAGCATGTCATCCCAAATACAGTGTCCAGAAAGTTCATATACGCAGACGACGACGTGGAGCTGGTGACTCCGCTGGAGTCAACTTTAAATCCTGATTTAGGCAACTTCCAAAAAATACCTAGAGAATTGGCATTTGCGCCCGAACCCGATGACAACAGTCGCATTAGCCTTACATCTCTGAATAACAAAGAATTAGAAAGAGGATTGAACTTGCAGATTTGTGTTGAGCGGATCCCGAATGAGAAAAATCCAAAATACCTGGGTGTGAAAATGGAAAGATCCCTGACATACAGAGGACATACTGAGGGAGTTAAAAATAAGATTAAAGCTAGAAATGATATTATAAACAAACTGGCAGGAACTTCGTGGTGTAGTAGAGCGACAACGTAGAGGGGATGGAAGAAAGCAGCTTTTCTAGCTTCAAAACATCCGGGAATGGACCGGTATGAGAACTGTTTCGCTCTGCCCAAGACAGGCTTTTCTGTGGTGGTCGTCAAAGTCGGTATAACCTGACATGACAGAAGAAGAATTGACCACGCAGCGGTCACAATTTCTTATTATTTGCAGACTTACAATCCGACCCTCACCTAGTTTTTTTATAGCCGAAACTAGTTATGCGTCGAGTCATAGTCAAGATGCAAATAGTAAGAAAGACTGTCTGTGTTTTACCGTTCCTATAAGACTCTTCAAATCTTTTACTGCGGCGAATAGGTAAATTCGTCGCAAGTATACTTTGTTGTCATCGTGCAATTTACACTAGGACGAGATCAATTACCTACCAAAAGATCGACAACAGTACGAATTTCAAGACGTACTTTTCTAGGGATGAACGTTCGAGAACCACCATGGACAGAGACCCGGCATGAGTTACTATAATCTACCGTGAAAGATTACATTTCGAAATTGCTTGATTTTCTTTAATTAATGTGAAAGTTGATGTTGTGATGTTTTTTCCCTCGTTTGACTGCAAACCTCACATCATTTCTTCATTTTCATTCTGTTCTATGCGACCTTTATCAGCTCCTCGTAGGCGCTGTAACCTATTATCTAGATACTCTCAGCGAAGGCACCCCCTAGATTTTTTTTTCAGTTTAATATATTACGTAGGAGTCCAACTTATTAAATTATTAAACTTGTTAATAGAAAATGACACAAGTTAGCGCCTGACAATCATAATTTGACGATTGCAAAGTTTCATTTGAAAACAATAAGTAAAGATAAAAAGTTACGTGTGACACGCCACGCCACACCACGGCATGTTGTTAGCAAATTAAAGAATTAATTAAACGTTTGGTCTTAATAGAATGAAATATGTGTGATATTAATCTTAATACTTCATTTAAGTACGCATGACCATGGGTCACTAAACTCTGCAACGTAAAAATCATTCATTTCGACATCGCTATCAGCGCAATTATTCACAGTTCATAAAGTATATTGTTCAGAAAAACAACTCAATTCGTGAATTTCATATCGTGTTAGTTAAAATCGAAAATGTTATAAAAAATACTAGCTATATATTGCTGTGTAGGGGAGATTCGGATTTGGCGTGAATTTAAGCAGTGATACGAGATCCTTTTTAAATAATTTGAAACAGATCGATAGATCTAGAACAGAGGAAGAAATGAGATCAATAAAATAAATCATGCAAGAGAAAAATGTGATTAATGAAATGAAAGTTTTCACATACATAGTTTAGACGTCCTTTTCTCGGATGACTCCGGTCGTTCGTTGCTTTCTATCCGCATTATATATTTTCTTCTTCGGGCTTTCTCTATTCATTCTTCCCAAGTTCTTCAAAACATCTCAATGTGTTCACTTTCATTCTATTGGCAACATCATTATTTATGTTTCATCATTTCTTATCATGTCATAGATCGTCTCGTTACATTTTCTTCTCACGGCAATTTCATATCAACTGCATTTACTCACTCGCATGCGTCAAGGTTGTGCTAATGATTGCTCTAAGAATTGCGTTGTAGTTAGCAAAATCTAATTTAATTTTTCAGAAAAGAGATGTGATTATAACCCATTTGATAATTTTGAGTGAATGAAACTGAATCGCGGTTTTTTAGACCAGTTCCCTTCGAAACGACTCTTGAACAAAACGAAGATATTCAGCTGTCTATCACATTATGTGTGCAACAACCTTACCTTAAAACATCTGTATACCTTGAATTGTGTTTGGTAACTTTCCATTGAACCCTTTTGATCGTTGTGGAATGTCACGTTCCATGTCTGATTTGCATACACAACACACTCATCCATCTGTTGTTAGGTAGCTCTCTGGTACTTCATATATTATGCTGTCTGCTATTCAGGTATTGTAACTCAAAGGTTATTGGAACCGAAGACTTCCCAAAATATTGATTCTTATTCCATCACCACTTTATGAAATAAATCGCTTATTTAAAGCAATAGCCACACAGTGCTATCGGTCTATTTGCACAAATGAAGTCTTGTGTCCTCTGTATACCCCAAACTACAAGTTCAATTGACATCACATTAGTTAATTGTCCATATACAACACTGTACTTCTTTCATTTCATATGATTTCATGAATGGAAACTTAATCTATTATTTTTTAATGTATTTTTCTTCTTTTATCAGTACAATGTCTTGTTGTTTATTTCCTCAGATCTTACATATGGTACACGGATGTTTATCTACCCTATCATTTTGGTGTTCTGCTGCCTGATGGTCCATTTGTTGCTGCTTTTTTCATTACTCTTGTCTGTTCAGTACACGCGGTCTCACCAGCATGCTCTTCTTTTTCATACCCATCCCACGACATCTTCGATATTGCAGGTCCTCGGATTTGGGATTTTTGTACTCTGTCTCTGATTCTAGTTCCTGCGATAAGTCGTAAATGTTTAGAATGTATACAATGCATATAAATGGACTTCAAAAACATGCATCAACCTTTGTGAAAAAAAATGTATCCCCGTATTAACCTTATAACTTCATATTCAATATTTCTGATATTTATATGATTTGTGAACTTTACACTAAAGTATATAGTGCAGAATTAAGTGTTGGTCCCAACCAACTCGTTCTCCTTGGTATTTGGCTCGCGTTTCGCCAGTTTCCTCTTTCTTAGACACATAATAATATATTGATTATTATATATTTTGTATTCTCGCCATGGCCGACCGTCGACTGCCGCCTTACTAAGAGTTACATTGACTTCACTTTAGTCAGTCAAATAACATTGATCTTGCTTCTCCTTTTCTAAGGTCGTCATATCTTTATATTATTGTTCCTTCCTTCTAACTGCCTTATCTATTATTATTGATTAACGAACTGCCTACTACCTCTTGGTACCATTCTATAAAATGGAAATAATAATTTTATTGCGCCGTATACCGATGCAAATAATTGTAAGGGCGTGCTCGCTTAATTGGTGGTTCTATGAAACATACAAACCTAACCAAACAAAAATACTGTAAGTTCCTTCACCGCGGCGACAACCCCTTATTGGAAATGCTCCAATTAGCATCAATAGAAAAGCACTTGCGTCATCGAATAATGTTTAAAGACTGGCTGTTTACTTGGACGACAAACTACTATCGTTCGACTGGCATATTTCAAAAATTGTTACCTCATGTTTCTTCAATATCAGATATATTAACGATATCCTGGCATGTCGAAGTTCGTCCAAATATATTCCAAACATTTTTTTTTAAATTCGCAATACGATTGTCAATAATACCTTCTAAGTATACTTATTGTATGCTTTAGTAATACAAAAATAACTTTGATCATGTATATTAATTTGTACTAACGCACATTTTGCATATTTTTTGCAATTCAGTCAACGCTCTTTGGAACTAAGCGCGCCAACGACTTAAGTACTTCGATAAAAAGTGATAATTTTTTTTTATTTATATACTTTACATGCATAATTTTATTTGATGGGTTTGAAAAATCGGATGTTTTGATTAATTTGCCTTTGAAAATACATGTAGGTTTACGAATAAATTATAATATCTGAAATCATACGACACGCCATGTCCCAAACAAAGGTTAGGCAAATATATTTTGTATTGCTTCTTGGCCAACAAACAGGTAATTTTAATTTATTATTAATAGGTGTAGGACTTCCATAGTCCCTACATTGCGATCATTTCAAATATTATAATAATATATTTGTCGTCCACCGTAGCACGGTTCGTAGGCCGTTTGTTTTTTGTGCAGGCATCCTGGGTACAACTCCCAGCAGCATAAAAAAATAAAAAATTTTGAACAATTTTCAAGCAGATCTCTCTTTTGACTAGAAAACACTGGTTAGTTGGAAGATATTGTAATTCTACAATAATCTCGCCACTTGCAAGCGAGTTCAAGTGTCCGAATGACGTTTAACTTTGAATGCACAGCGATTTATATTTATTTATTTGTTTGTTGATTAGAAAAGCCACAGTTTTTTTTTTAATTTTTACAAAATAAAATATCAATTTGAGGAACCTAATGTTAACAAGGAAACTAATAACAGGTTTTCACTTGAGAAGTTATAAATTATTAGCATATAAAAAAAATATTAGAAAGAAAAAAGGGCAGTAGGAAAGGTGGTGGGAGAGGGACAAGGGGTTTCAGGAATGGATGAAGTGGAGAGATGGTTTATTTGACATCAAAAATACTAACTTGAATAAATATAAATATCCGTTAATGTATGTTTAAAAAAGTCAAGTTTTAAATAAAATATATCTACATATATGATTAAGGAAAGTATTATAGTTTGAGCAAATCCTTCGAATCAATTCGTTATAAAGAAGATATAAAGACAATATGAAGGCAATACGTAAAAAAAGTCATTTTCCACATCAACTAGTCAATTCCAATATACGTCTACTATAAATTATAATATCCAGTTAGCAGAGGTAACTTCTGATGATAGTAGTTTCACTATTATAGTATCGATTCATACTATTCTTAGAAAGTTGATTTATTTCTCTATACTTAGGTAGGTATACCTAACAGGTTGTTGATTATGTTTAAAGTTTATTTATACCTTCACACCCAACTTTATTTCTGTACATAATACCATCTAAATGATACGATCTGTTTGATTTTATAAATTGTCTTGTATAAATTAAAAATCAATTTGTTTAGTTAGAGCGGTTTCAATTGTGAGCCCTGAGGGACACCGTCGACATACCAAAAGAAAACATCAACAATAAACTATATCTTTGTAGGAATGTATAATGTATATGTATTGATCGCAAAGTTATTAGAGCTGCCACAATACATACATCACATGTGGACGAACAGTTAAAACAATTATAATTAATGCGACCCACAAAAATAATATGAAATGGTTTCCGAGAACCGTTCAATGCATTATAAGAGATATTCTGGAGAGAGTTGATGTCTTATTTGTCGAGTTTCATTTATGGGTCAAGGCAATGGACTTAATAATATATGAACACGATTAATGCTTCTATTTTGATACCCTGCGAAGAAATATTTATTTTTAACTTTTTGAGCACATGAGCTCAATGGCGAGCTTATTGCCAAACGGCAATATCTTCCAATCAAACATATTTATTTGGTGAAGCATATTGTTTTTATGATACGTACCAACAATTTATATGAATGAAACATGTAATGAAAATATAAATACTTATAAAACAAAAACATTAAGAAACAGAGGGGACAGGATGGGGTGGGACAAGGGTAGGATAAGGAGACAAATTTAAGTGTTATGTGTAAGGAAATGATTCCTCAGATTTCTTTTGAAAGCGGGAATTGTTAATGAAACTCCAAGTTGCGATGGGATGTGATTCCAAAGACGAGTTGCATGTACGGGGAAAGTTGTGGTGAAAAAGGAAGGATTGTATACTGGGATATTGAGGGCATCCCGTGTTCTGAGAGGAAGTGACATTGATTTCGTAGATAAACTGGAGCGTTGTATAGAAGTGTGAAGGTATAATATATGTTCCTAAGCTGGCTGATTGGCATCCACCTTAAATAAGTTCGGTAATCTGATATTTGGTCAATTTTTTTAATTAAAAAATATAAGAATCCAATTTATCTAAGAGTTCTTGATTCGCGTCTAAATAGCATACATCAGCGTAATCAAGGAAAGGGAGTAATATTGATTGGTATAAAGATATTTTGACGGATAAGGGTAAGAAATTTTACAATATTATAATGAGTGAAGCGTATAATGAAATTTCCTGCTCACTTCAGCAACCTGTACCCGCCAAGATTGGTATAATAGGTAAATTATCTGGATATAATATGTTAAAAAAATCAACAATGAAGAGTTTCAAAACCGAGTTCTGGTTATTAAAACAATCCTTTCTCTTGATCTATAAACTGGGGCAGGCGTACAGGTAGCTCCAATAACAGGGAAGTTTTTTTCATTCACTTTTCGAGCTTTTAACAGGACAAATGTTGATAAAAAGTTGTCACATTCTGGATAGTTAGTATATTTATCGTCTCTATTGCCGAGCCACTAATACCGAGGATGAAAGAGTGTAAGCACAGATGATATCGTAACATCATGCACATTTACTCTAAGCCACAAGGAAGAGGTTGACCACCGCCGTAAAATTGTGAAGTGGTATTGAGAAGGAGCTGGCAGCTTAAGGTATCTGCCCCCCTAGACAACATGCCATTTAAGCTAAGCGTTATATCGCTAAGCGATAGTAAATGTATGGAATCGGTGGCTATGACATCACGTGACAGCCACCAATTTCATACATTTCTATCGCTTAGCGATATAACGCTTAGCTTTAATGACATGTTGTCTAGGGGGGCTGATAGGAAACCCAAAACCGCAGATCATGGCGAATAAGAACTAGGAGGTTCGACCGTGGATGAATTGGGATAGAGAAGCAAGAGAAAACGATGATAATAAACTAAGACGGACTTATAAATATGCTAACAATAATGTATACGTAACAGTCGACCAAAGCCTGAGAAACCAAATCGCCTTGCGAAGCATCCCACATTTTGAACTTGAAGCATCAGATTACTCTTTTGAATTAAACAATGATATAATGTAGAATACCATTGACCATTGGCTCTGGCATAGCTACTAAGTTGAAGGTTAACCACTCACTTATATGTATATTTAGTTGCTGTTTGCATATGGAAAATATTATTTTTTTAAATATTCGTCTCTAGACTCGACTTGTCTTTTTTCTTCAACAACGTGAAAAATGTCGTTCTCGTGATTTTATATGCTATTTATTTTAATGGATGTCAATTTAATACAAAGATACAACGCTTCTTTACCCCCAAACAAAAATATTTGTTCGTTTTTACTCTTCATACATTTTTATGTAAAAGTAGGAAGTTATGGTTTCGCAATTTTTAAGCGATTTTTTAACTTGTTAGTCTCAGCATCGCCGTAGTACCTAAGAAAAGTGGCTTAGATTTCTAAAATATGACCACTCAAATCGAATCTTCTGATTAGGAAGAACGACATATAAGGGATTCGACACATGTCCTGCACGTTGCAGATGGAAGATGATGTCTGACAACAGGCGGAAATGGAGGCTAAGGTTGAAGAAGACCAAGGCTCGATTTGAGCTGTAGCACCTTCAAAAAAGAAGAAAATGACTAAGCACTGTACTTGTTACAATATTTTTAACATTTTCTATTTGTTTCATACCTTAAAGACCAGCGTGAACCGTGAAGAGGTACGGACAGCATCAAAAACCCTCGACACAATTGGGTTTAAAAAATCCTACTCTTGTTCTGAATATTAATCCAGGATAACTTGAGAAAGAAGCAAAGAAGAGATATGTCAAAATAACCATGTTCTGACAAAAATTGGGATGTCCACAACAACCCAAGGACATGTCTGTTGAAACACAAGAATTTCTACTATAATTATAAATCTGATTTTCTTTAGTATTGACGTGGAATCAAAACGAATTTGTTTCGCGAATATTCTTCTGGTGCACCGTTCTATCAAAGACCTTCATCAGAGTTTTCTCGTTTTAACTAGTTTCTTCAAAATGAGCAATCTGACACAGACCAGACATGTGACGATTGCTAAAAACACAATAGCAACGAGGTCAATTTCTTCACAAAGACTCCCTAATTACGATTTACTTTTAATTTGATTGTCATATCAAATAATGACTTATTAATAAATTATCCACGTGACCCAAACCTATCCAATTAAAAAGTTAGTGCAGAAATTCATCGTTAAAATGCAATCATCATTAGTTCTGAATATACCTACGTATAATCTATACAACTACAATATTTTTAATCGTGCTAATGCGAGTGACTGCAATGTTTATGACCACATCATAATATAATGTATGTATGGAGACGCAATACCAAATAACAAATTGATGGATATTTAGTGTAAAATTTGACGTACGTATGTTAACCCAATTAGAGCACCTTGGGAATTTATTTATTTGGTTATTTACTCCTCTCTGTTCTGGGCCAGTCTTATGAGAGACGCTGCCTGAGGAATTCCAAACCACTGCCTGAGATTCTTCAGCCACGGTGTCCTTTTACGCCCCACACCCCGTCTCTCCTCTATCTTTCCCTCCACTATGAATTATATATTGAGCTAGAAATCATGTATGGCGAACCAAACGTTGTCCAACACACCAAAATACAACGTCTACGTTGGCTCGTTGAATGTAGGATAGCCGGGTCCCAAAGAAAGTATTGGACACCTTTCCTGAAGGAAGAAGAAGCAGAGGGAGACATAGGATGCGATCGCTGGACGACATCGAGGGCGATATAAGAGCGATCGGACAGACAAATTAGAGGAGACTTGCTATCGACAGGGCGGGATGGAGGCAGTTTCTTGAGGAGGCCAAGGCCCACACCGGGTTGTAGCGCCATTGCTGATGATGATGAATTGTATATATGTAGAAGGGTATATTTTTTTATCCACGGAATATGTGGCCAAAGTATTCGGCTTTGCGTCTCCTGACAGTGGTCAGCAACTCTATATTTTCTACATCATACACAAAATCAATTCCAGGGTAAACTTTTGATTAAAAACAGCGAAGCAATATTCTACTTCTTCTACTTCTGGTGACCTGTCAGGAACCTCTGACGTTGGCGATCACTCTGTTGAATACCTCTCGGTCTGGAATATCTGCTCCAGAGTTCTGAATCCCGTTCATTCCCTAATATTACACAGCCAGGACATCTGTCTCCTTCCAGTCCCTCGGCGACCTCCTATCATGCCCTTCAGTATTAATTGAAGCAAATGGTATTTTTCTCCCCCATTATGTGACCTAGATATGCGATCGTGCGGACCTCTTCTGTTGACATGAGTTGTCTGGTTGTTCTGGCTCGACTAGAGACTTCTAAGTTTGTAACCAGATCTGTCCAGAGGCAATATTATGTATCTCAACTTATGGGATCATTGTCTAAACAATGAAAATAACCATTTTATTTTCTTGCCTATCTTTGGTTATAAAATTTGTTTTATGTAAGGAATATGATTTTTCACTCGAAGACGCATTAATCTATTTTTCTGTGACATATGTGAAGCCAATGAGGACATATATTATGATAAAAATAAATGAGGGAGTTCGTAAACAATTCGGTGAACCAGTTAGTCATATCTTAGTATTCGTTTATAAAAATGAATATGTCCTCTTCTTCTTCGTCAGCCCTCTTTCGTCCAGTAATGGACATAGGCCACCCCCTGCGACCTCCACAGCTCCCTATCTCCTACATTCCCTAAATTAGGCATATATGCTTGTGCTATAGGTGAAAGAAATCGGTCGAGACAGGATTCGATCTCGCGACTATTGGATTACTAGCCCAGCGCGTTATCCGCTCTGCCATCGACCCATCTAAATTTAATACCGATTTAATATTTTATTTAACACCGATCTTCACTATTTTAGTTGTGATTATCTAGTTTCACGTTTAGTAAGCTTTTAACGAAATCTTATATGTAAGACAGTAAGTAAAAGTCTCAAAATATATAATAGTTTGCCATCAAACATAAAAGAATCCACAAGTCTTGTCACCTTTCGTAGGTTAGGTGCTGAATACATAGTTAAAAACTATAAATTTTCCATAGTTTTACATGTTTTTATAGTTAATTGTCATACTCTTACCATACGTATTGTTTAAAAAAAAAGTATTTTAATATATTTTTTGTTTCTACTAGATGTATTAATTTTCATATATGTTTTTACATCCAAATAAAATTTATTATTAATTAACAAATTAATCGTTGTCAGTAATGATGACGTGGCGATTGATTCCTGTCAAATTATCAAAGTGTGGCTTTCGGTGCTCTCTGCCTACCGTGCGAGGGACATGGCGCGATAGTTTGTATATATATAAATGAATGAAGATACAACATGTTATGTGCGAGTCATCAATAGTGGTTGTTAAATTGGTTGACTCAGCGCAGTACGTAGGTATGTAAATTTTCAATATCAAGTTCGTACAATATGTTTGTTTGAGGGCGAGGAGAGTTATGAAGTACATTATATCCAACATCAACAGTTCAGGGCAGCCAAGGTGAGGGAGACATTTGACAGTATTACCAACCAACCAACCAACCAACCAACCAACATAATAACTAATATTCGCATTATATAGCTACATATGTACATATTATCTTGGACTGCAGCCAACTTAACAATCACATACCTCTCATCACACACACATGCATACATAATATATTATTCAATAGGAAAATTTTATTTATTACTCACCAAACATACATACCATCACGCCACGTCCCTACCACTATACACTCTCTTACACCCTTACAGAAGGCATCATTGGTACCTTAAGTTCTCCTTTAATTAATTCTCAAATTAAGTCTATAAAAATATTCGATTTCTATGGAATTACGATAAACGTATTAATTACATATTCGATATCTAAAATTAAGTCTAAAAGCATTCGACATCTAAATTATGTCTATAAAAATATTTCATATCTAAAATTAAGTCTATAAAATTATTCGATGTCTAAAATTAAGTCGAAAAACATTTGATATCTAAAATTAAGTCTATAAAAATATTTCATATCTAAAATGAGTCTATAAAATTATTCGATGTCTAAAATTAAGTATATACTACTTTAAAAATATTCAATATGTAAAATTAAGTCTATAAAAACATTCTATATCTAAAATTAAGTCTAAAAATATTCGATATCTAAAATTAAGTCTATAAAAATATTCGATATCTAAAATTAAGTAGGTATATGCTACGATAAAATATTCGATTTGCATATTTTATATCTTTCAATGATTTTTTATCTGTTTTCCAAATATTTGAAAACAATTTTCATTGTATTATGTCGTTTCTTGGTCATTAAACAATTACTATTTCAAAATAATATTTTGACACTCGCCCAATAGGAAAATGATTTAAAGCAAGTTGTCATAATGATTATTGTAAATATGTATATTGAATGTTATTATTTTGACAAACACACATGCGCGAGTGTTGACTGACATTCCGCCATGATTGTTTGTTGGTGTATATAGAACGTATGAACGTAGCCGCCGTTGACCAAATGAGCAGGAATATTTAATTGATTGGCGTCAATTCAAAAATTGAATTATCTTCCATTGGTGATCAAATATTCACAGTTTATTATATAATGTATAAATAGACCGATATGTACATTATTGTACATAAGCACTATATTACATATGTTGTATATACTAGTTGCATGTAACACATGAGATCCAACTGTCGATAGCGATAGTATGTATAGTTGAAGAATAAGTACCAAACTATAAACCCATAAATACAAATTATTTAATATTTTAAGATATTTGATTTTCTATACAACACATGTACCTACATATGTATGTATGTCAAGATAGGATAGAATGGAGGTCAGTCCTTTGATCCTACCCAGAATATGAAAACAGAATGATGGTATGTATGTATGTTATGTATGGATGGTATGTATGTAAGTCTTCTTAGATATTGTGTGTAGGCGATTGCCATACAAATTGTATGAAGCAATGTCGTCACTAAATTCAATTATTATAAAATTTATTAAAAAAAATTTGAGATGTGCTAATACAATGTTAATATTTTTTATATAAAATTAAATTTTCTAGTTGGGGTGTTTCGGCTTTTTTTGATATTTTTAAAAAATCTGGAAATATAGGCAGTTAAACTCATAAATTTATCATATAAAAAATATTTTTCTTAATAAAAAATGTTTGAGAATCCCTGGATTTTTAAAAAAAAAACTTATTTGAGATTTTGTATTTGTCTATGTTTATAACAAATTTCAGCGTTCTAGCTTTTATGTTTTCTGAGATAATTTGTAACTTTATATCTAGTGTAAAAAATAGTAAAATAATGAACGTTATATAATCTGTAGTATATAATGCGACTTTATTTTTCGCCACCTCGAAACAGGCTCTGCCTAGTGAAGTGGTTTATACCAAAATAATAATAATAAAGTATATATGTATCAACGTATATATATTTTTTGCTATCTATATGTGTATATTATTATCTTAATTGTAAAATGTATTTTTGTATCTATGTATTTTTGGTTTCTTTAATAAAAAAAAAAAATAAAAAAAAATAAAAAAAAATATATATGGAAAAATAAACCAAAATTTCAAAAGTAGATAACCCCTGACTGAAACAAAAATTCACACTTCTGAGTATAAAAGTTTTGTAGGCCTATAACTGTTTATATATTCTGAAAATTTGGGCTCTGTAAATGGAGCGGATCAAAAGTTATAAGGGACACACACACACACACACCACACACACACACACACACACACACACACACACACACACACACATACACACACATACACACACACACACACACACACACACACACACACACACACACACACACACAACTCACATAAAATTTTCTACTCCGAATTCTGAGTAAATCCATGTATGGGAACATATATGCTGCGAGGCCTCTAGTTGGTGTTATTAGCATGCAAAAAGTCCACTACACCATACAAAATTTTCCTTCGTACACGCATCTTGGCTTAATAATGTCGATTCATTAAGAGAATTGAATTCTCATGAACGAATCGACAGTTGGATTATATGAAGATGTCATCTCCTATATCAGAAACTGAATGATTGGGTGCTCAATTTCGTTATTAAAAGTAGTGGTTTGTGGCCAACACAATACTCTCCAATACCTACATATACTTTGTACACTTTTTTTTTCTTTTTGAAAGGTCGATGATTCCTCGCAATTACATGAAGCGCATTCTATCGTATATATTACATACATACCTTCGCCACATTTTTCTTGACAATCATATATCGCTTCATCGACATTCATGCATCGTCTTCTGTACATGTCATACATGTTCGTCTGTTATACAGGCTTCCATAATTTCCCCTATCTTGTGGTCCATTCCTATCGGATTTAAGTGGTCTTTTTTAATATATCTACATATATATGTAATAAATACCTGCAGGGCAAGTCTGATCCGACCGGCGAAATCAAAACCCCAGTGATTACCCACATCATGGATATAATTGTCATATGGAGTTCTATGACATGTAAAGATATTAGAACTCCATATAATAATTATTTATTTATTTATTTAGTTTTAAACGGCATAAATGCTTTTTATATACATAGATAAAAACACATATTGATGGTGAAAATATACAGAATAAGAAAAAAAAAACAATTAGGTATACACTTAGCAAATAAAAACTTAAACCTAAACAGTAATACAATAAATTTAAAAAAAAACAATCTATGTAAGCAAACATAAAAAAATATATACATATGGACTTAAAATAAACCAAAACAGTAAATTTAAAAATAAAAAACAGTATATTCATAAATAAAAAAAACAATGATATTGATTGTCTTGATTGATAAACAGACCCTGATATTGTAATAAAATTCGGAATGGAAGCGGACCGTAATTTATTTATTTATTGATTAGACTTCATGTACAATACTGTGTACAATGGCGGGTTTATAGCCACAAGGCAATTTCTTCCAACCAACCAAAGCAACTTGAGGCCATAGATAGTATAGTGGTAGGTACATTAAATTTATAACAAACGGAAAAGAACACGTAACATTATGTCAGAGTAAATTCACAGCAACAAAGGAAGGAAGGAAATAGAGGTTGAGGGAGGATGGATATGGGGTGTCAGTTAAGAATTATTAGACAGGTTAAACAGCCTTAGTTTCTTTTTAAAAAGTTGAATCGATTGTAATTCTTTTAATAAAATGAGAAATCTCCTGTGTAATGACGACGCCAATCTAAAACTACGCCAAATGATGATCAAATGCTATGTATGGTCGGTCCTGCTCTACGGTGTTGAGGCATGGACCCTCAAGGTTGGTACCATAAATCGCCTGGAAGCGTTCGAAATGTGGATTCACCGTAGAATGCTAAGGATATCCTGGACTGACATGGTGAGCAACATTGATGTCTTGCGTAGAGATAATACTGACAGACAGTTGTTCACGACAGTCAAGGTCTGTAAGACTTCATATTTAGGTCACATAATGAGAGGCGAAAAATACTGGATCTTACAGTTGATCATAAAAGGGAAGATTGAGGCCGTAGAGGGGTCAGCGTCGAGGGGTTGGACTGGAGTGAGGCGTGTGGAGGACTTGTTCCGCACCGCACAGGAAAGTTTTTCCCGAGTGATCGTCAACTTCGGGGGAATCTGACAGGACACATAGAGAAGAAGAAGAAGATATATGTAATTCTTCTGTACGTGTGTATGTCACTGAACTCCTCAACGCCTGGATCGATTTTGAGGATTTTTTTTGTATGTTTTAGTGGGTCCCTATAATGGTTTAGATTCACAATTCCAATCACATCTTTTTTTTAGTTACAGTGGATATAATAAATATAAAAAAAAAACATGTCAAAAATTTACGCCTGGTATTATACAAACAGTATAACTTTTTATATATACCTACAATAAAATTCGAAACAAGAGTTTCATTAATATACTAGCTTTTATGTCCCGCCGTTGGCCAAGAATGTAAAATTGTGAAAGAAAAAGCAATCGTTTTTGTAATATTGTCACCCAATTATTTTGCAATATCAGACTATGAAAAGTGGTTTGAAATTTGATTGAGTTTAAGTATTGTAAAATGTTGAAGTGATGGCCACAACCCATTCTTTTTTATATATTGCTATAAAGTGTGAATGAAGTATAATATTTATACAATTTCTGCTCGCATGGACTATGCGTAATGGTTTTAAATATGACTGTTTATCAACGTTGTAAAGAGATTGGTTTGGCCACAACCCCCATTTTTAAATATTATCATCGAAAACAAATTGTAATGTGTACCTATTGAAAATTTAGTAATTTTGGATGTTGGGATGTGGTTAAAATTTGATTAAACAAACGTAGGTACTGAAAAGATCTAGTATTGGTCACATCCCATTCGTTTTTATATTTTTTCATCAAGTGTGCATTATATTTTTGCTCAATTTGACTGAAAGTCTTCATTAACGAAGAAGAAGAAGACTTGAACTATAGTAAATAGTTTTTAATTTGAATATAAATGTTGTGAAGAGTTCAGTAATGGCCACAACCCCCATTCTTTAAATATTAGGTGTTGAAAATTATTCAAAATAGGATGATATAAATGGTTTAAATTTAATTAAACAAAAGTATTGAAAAGATTCTAGTGCAGGTTATATCGTCACATCCCATATCCCATTCATTTCATATGTATTTTCATCAAGTGTGCATATCGTTAATAATATTTCTGCACAATAGACTATTAGACTTAAAACTAACCCAAAAGACTAAATAAAAAAGAGAAAAATAAGTATAAGACTATAAGAAATAGTTTGTATAAAAAACTATTCCAATGGTCTACATAAAATAAGTAAAAATACATATACCTAATAGAAGAATTAGACTATTGGAAATAGATTGTATAAAAGCTCACCCAAAGGTCTACAAAAAAGAAGAAGAAGAATATTTAGACTATTGGAAATAGTTTGTATAAATACTGACCAATAGGTCTACATAAAAGAAAATGAATTAGACTATTGGAAATAGTTTGTATTGAAACTCTCCCAAAAGTCTACGTACTTAAATGAAGAAGAATAATAATTAGACTAAAGGAAATAATTTTTATAAAAAAATGACCCAAATGTATACATAAAAGAAGAAGAAGATGAATTAGACAATAGGAAATAGTTTGTATAAAAACTGCCCTAAAGGTCTACATAAAATTAAGAAGAAAAAGAATTAGACTCCAGGACCCGCCGCTTCAGGCCCTTCAGTACCTCCCGTCCCTTTAATCCCTCATTACGTCCCTTCCCATCAGGCCCTTCAGTACCTTCCGTCCCTTCAGGCAGTTTTATACCTCCCTTCCCTTCAGGCCCTTTAGTGCCTCCCTTCCCTTCATTACATCCCGTCCCATCAGTCGGTTAAGAAAAGTTTAAATCCAGAAACCATCCTGGATGAACCGCGAAGAAATGAAAGAACCTTCTTTTCCCAGGATGCTCTACTTAATAGGTAAAATGACTAAATACACGAAGAAGAAGAAAAAAGTTTAAACCCAGATACCTGCGAAGAGATGGAAGGACAGTTGGACCTTCTTCTCCCAGGATTCTCCAAATTCATAGGTAAAATGACCAAAAATACACGATGAAGAAGAAGAAGAAGAAATAAGTTTAAATCCAGATACCTGCGAAGAGATGGAAGGAAAATTGGACATTCTTCTCCCAGGTTAGTCCACCTTCAAAGGTAAAATGACCAAATAGACGATGAAGAAGAAGAAGAAAAAAGTTTAAATCCAGAAACCTGCGAAGAGATGGGAGGAAAATTGGACCTTCATCTCCCAGGATAGTTCATCTTCATAGGTAAGATGACCAAGTACACGTTGAAGAAAAAGAAGAAAAAAGTTTATATGCAGAACCCGTCCTGGAAGACCTGTGAAGAGATGGAGGGACAGTCGGACCTTCTTTTCCCAGGATACTCCCCCTTCATAGGTAAAACGACCAAATACACGAAGAAGAAGAAGAATTAGAAAAAAGTTTAAATCCAAAAACCATCCTGGGCATACGCTCGACAATTCACCAAAGTTTCATTATAATCGGACAAACGGTTGATAAATAAATAAATAAAATAATTTTCCTATAGGAAATCAGTATAGGTATATTATTGTTGATTTGTAAGTAAATAGTATTAGGTAGGTACCTACCTACAACAACCTTCTAAATAAATTCGATTCCTAACAAATTTTATTTGAATATCACATTCTTTCTGTAGCCATGGAAACGATTCGAACACGTAAGTAATATCGAATGGTTCGGATACATTTTTTGAATATGTAGGTACCTACATTGGTTTGTTCGATGCCATAAAAATGAAAATTGTCAGAAAAATCAAATATTATTTACAAATTATGCAATTTTATTATGCCTATATCTTTACTAATAAATAACACATTTTTACAATATATGTCTTAAAACTTGCCGTAATATCTTGTGTTTCATTTTATTATTTCATAATTACATTTATTTCAAAGGTTTATTATTTTCAAGAACATATTCGTTCGGTGGGAAAATGAAATATTGTATGAAAAGATATTAAAATGGCGGCATTTATGTACAAAAGGCTTACTTTAAAAATAAGTTAAACATTATAATTATACCAAATATTCACCATGTTTTTCACTTAAACGCTAAGTTATACTTCAAAATATATTTTTTTTGTGTAAATACCTACTTCTAACTTTTAAACTAACAGATATTTGCGTGCAAAATGTACACTTTTTTGACAGATATGACTTGGAAAATTTTGTATGAAAAAAATAATTATTTAAATATTTTTAAAATTCAGCATTTTTATCGCATTCTTTTTAGCGTGACACTGCATCAGGTATACTGGTACATGTTCGCACTTAAATTAGATTTTTAGATGCTCTTGGTTTTTCAGAAGGCGTGAGACAAACACACACACACACACACACAGACACTAACATTTTGATTGCTTTATTACTTTAGATTTACATATTTATCTTCTGTACGTGTGTATGTCACTGAACTCTTAAACAGTTGGACCGATTTCAATGAAATAGCAGGCAAGCCAACGTTCGGGCAAGATAACGTCTGTCGGATCCACTCGTAGTACCTACCTATATACTTATTATTTAAACTAAATTAAAATAATTATTTGTCGAAAACGAGATCATTATAAATATTACAGATGATGATTACTATTTATGGACTAGGTAAATTGAACTTGTGTGTTTGGACTATACAAAGGACACATAATGTATATAAAATTTATTTTATTTGTTTCTTTACAATATACATGGATTTTTTTTCAATTTTTTTAATATTTTAAAACAAATCAAAATTATCGACCCATTGAAAGTGTGGAGACTTGCGTATGGGGCAAGAATAACATAAATATTATAGTAAAATATGCAGCAAAAAAGAAATTAAACTCAAAAATAAATAGCAAAAAATAAAAAATTATATCTCACTCCCAGATTTTTGAAATACCATTCCGGATTTTATTAAAAGGATTAATAGGTAATTACCAATTTATAAAAAGTGTGTGAGTGTGTATGACAAGTACTGAATGCCCTGATTCCATTATGTTAATCAATTAATTAAAATAATGTTGGTACACTCCAGTTCTTCCAGCCCTGAGAAGCGATATGAGAAATGAATTTCTCCTCTGCTGGGGATCGAACCCAGGGCGCCCGCACAGAAACCAAACGGCCATACCAACTGTGCCACGGTGGCCGGCCATAAACATTAATAAAAACTATTCGAGTTGACGATCGCTGTTTGTCTATGACCGTGATATTATTATTTACATGTCAGTCTATCAAATATACCTACGCATCCATTTTCCATATATTCAAAATGGCGACCGCTCTGCCATTTTTTTTTTTGTTTTATTTATCCAACTGATTTCGCGTTGATGGCGTAGCTAGCCGTCGTGTTTTGATGTTTAAAATCAATATTTTCTTTAATGTCGGATAATATAAATAAGTTATCGACTTCAAACGGCTTATTATTGTAGATGATGATATGATAATTATTCGGACTAAATCATTTACATATTATAGCAAAAATTACGAGACAAATATAATGGCAGATAATATTAATTTGTAAAATATGATTTGCTTTGATTCCATCCCAAATTTAACAGGAAGCATAAACTAAGGACATCTTATTTTTCAAAATGATTCGTTTTTTTTTTTTTTTTTTTTTTTTTTTTTTTTTTTTTTTTTTTTTTTTTTTTTTTTTTTTTATTTTTTTTTTTTATTTTATAGAATACAACAGCATTACAATAAAGATTTATACAGATATACAGAGATAATTTTTATGTTGCCAATTATAGTATTCTAAATATATTAAGTACGTACACATTTATTAACAATTTTGAAGACAGGATGGGAAAGGAGAGAGGTAGGAAGGGGAGTGGGGGGAAGCATCGACCACTAGAAACTCATATTATGATTTGCCTCACGTGTCTCAATGTATGAAGAATAGTTAATTAAAATTAAGTTAAAGTTAATGTTAAAGTTAATGTTTTGTAGCAATGACGCAATATCAAATTGAAAAAATTGGTACGTTGGCAGCAGTCACCCCCTGAAGACCGCTGATCTGACACAAAAGATGAGAAAAGTTTCTTTTCTCATGAGGGGGCGAGTCTAAAAGTTATAGAAACAATGATTATAGTATTATATACAAGACAATGAGGAAACTTAAATATAGTACCTATAATTAAGGAAATACTTTGACTGACCAAAATACTTCCGTGTTAACAATATGCCTATAGCTAGATATATTATACCTCAACCAACCTAATTACTAATGTAGGTACCTACTTACTAATTTACCAAACTACCTATACCTACGTCAATATGGTTTCATTATTCGTCTCTGACTATTGTCATTGTTTCCTCACTCAAACGTGATTATGACGTTTTTGGAACGTGACTAAAATAATAGTGTTTTTCTTCTTCGCCCTCGCCCTTGTCCCATTTACTTGGGGTCGGCTCTCCTTATATTCTATTTCGTCCTGTGCCAGATCAGGATTCAGCTCCCTCTCTCGCAGATGCTTCTTGATGCTCGACAGCCATGTGGCTGGTGGTCTGCCTGGTCTTCTCGCTGGAGTCTCGATGTCCAAGGCTCTATTCATCACATTGTCCGTCGGTCGTCTCAAAGTGTGGCCATACCATCTAAGCCTGTTTTCTACTATTTTTTCGTCTATTGGGGCCATTTTGAAACTACCGCGGAAATGGATAACGCATTCCTCACTTTGTCAAAATTTGTCAGACCTTCAGCTCACCTTACAAATTAGTAGCGTTTTTTCGGGTGTTTAAAATTGTAATTTACATTTCTTATTTTTTTTTTTAATATAAAAAATAAAAAACGTGTTTCAAATCAATTCCACTATTTACTAAGACTACAACCGGTTTCATGCTAATCACATTTTCAAATAGATTTGATTTTAAGTGAAATTAGAAGTGAAAAGAGGGTGACTGCTGCCAACGTACCTATTTTTTCAATTTGAAATTGCATCATTACTACAAAACGAATCATTTTGAAAAAAAATAACCTAGTTAGTTTGGATATTAATAAATAAAAATATATTTTAACTTTTTAATTATGTTCTGTATATATCCTTATAGGAAAATAATAAGCATACCCCGATTTTTGACATTTATCTTAAATTTCTAAAAAAATATAAAGTATAGAGCAATATATTTTTTTATAAATTAAAGAAGAACAAAATATCTGGAAAAATATGATGTGACGTTGCATTAATGCATCAGGTTAAGGAAATAAAATAAAAAAACTTTTATTTCGCAATGGCGCTGAATGGAAAATAAATGTTTTTTTAGGTTTATTTACTAAACCTGAAGCATTAATGCAACGTCACATCATATTTTTCTAGATATGTTTGTCTTCTTTAATTTAAAAAAAAATATATTAGGTACTCTACGCCTTAAAGTTAATTTAAAATATATGATAAACGTTGAAAATCGGGGTATGCCATTATTTTTCTACAAGAATTTATACAGAACATTATCAAAAAGTTAAGGTATATTTTTGTTTATTAATATCCAAACTATCTAAATTATTCCGGTTTTATTTTTAAGGAAGTAACTTTGTGGCGTCATTATAATTTTTATTTTATAATATATATAATAATAACTTGGTATACACCACTTTTGAGCACAAATAACTGTCGACCGGTTTCGAGAACGATGTTCTCATCTTCAGGATGACTTACGTACTAAATTAAAAATGAAAATATAGACTTAACCTAAACTAAAGATGTGGGAGGAGTCAATTCAAAAGTAGTGGGGCAAGCGACAACCCGGTGTTTAGGAAACGCAAGATATAAATTATTTATTAATATATTTATTATTTTTTTTTTTATTATTATTAATTTAATCTATGTTAATTTATTTGATAGGGAATATATTTAGTAGCGGACTATTAGGAAAATTAATTTGATTGTTTATTATATCCTGGTTATTGTTTATGCTTTTCCTAATTTCTAATATTTCCAAATCAGCTAATTTTAAATTTGAATGTCCTGTATGTAATATCTGTAAACCTGTATTAATGTCAAAATGATGATTAAATTCTATAAGGTGTTCAGCGAATTCTGAAAAATTATTATTTTTCAGACAGCGTAAGTGTTCTTGTGTTCTAATTTGAAAATTTCTATTTGTTTTCCCTATATAAAATTGATTACAGTCATTACA
Source organism: Molanna angustata (assembly GCA_963576475.1). Classification (NCBI taxonomy): domain Eukaryota; kingdom Metazoa; phylum Arthropoda; class Insecta; order Trichoptera; family Molannidae; genus Molanna; species Molanna angustata. The sequence continues at coordinate 460,980 of OY754986.1, forward strand.
ACTTAATTTGTATACTCCCGATTTTTCTAATTTATTTATCTTGTCTTTATTATTAAGTATTATTTGTATACAAATAATAAACTGAAAAATATAATACTTAATAATAAAGACAAGATAAATAAATTAGAAAAATCGGGAGTATACAAATTAAGTTGTAATGACTGTAATCAATTTTATATAGGGAAAACAAATAGAAATTTTCAAATTAGAACACAAGAACACTTACGCTGTCTGAAAAATAATAATTTTTCAGAATTCGCTGAACACCTTATAGAATTTAATCATCATTTTGACATTAATACAGGTTTACAGATATTACATACAGGACATTCAAATTTAAAATTAGCTGATTTGGAAATATTAGAAATTAGGAAAAGCATAAACAATAACCAGGATATAATAAACAATCAAATTAATTTTCCTAATAGTCCGCTACTAAATATATTCCCTATCAAATAAATTAACATAGATTAAATTAATAATAATAAAAAAAAAAATAATAAATATATTAATAAATAATTTATATCTTGCGTTTCCTAAACACCGGGTTGTCGCTTGCCCCACTACTTTTGAATTGACTCCTCCCACATCTTTAGTTTAGGTTAAGTCTATATTTTCATTTTTAATTTAGTACGTAAGTCATCCTGAAGATGAGAACATCGTTCTCGTAACCGGTCGACAGTTATTTGTGCTCAAAAGTGGTGTATACCAAGTTATTATTATATATATTATAAAATAAAAATATCTAAATTATGTTTACTCTCCACACTATGGAATAGGGGAGAGTCATGATTTCGCAAAATTTAAGCGTATTTTTTTTACATCAATTTCTCAATGGGTATCATGTAGAGAATGCACACTATGAGTTTCGTCGTGATGTGTTTGTGTGTATGGCGTATACGCCGTACGCCGTAGCATTTATCTTTTTTGTGTCCTCTCTACAGCCCAAACTATAAGTCCGATCGACTTCATATTAACATCATATGTGTAAAGTGCAAAGACCTAGAGCTGATTAGTTTTCCATAGACAACTTTTGATTTCTTCTCTATGAATTCATCATTTACGTTGTTTTTTTTTTTGTGTCCTCTCTGCAGCCCAAACTATAAGTCCGATTGACTTCATATTGATATCACATGTGTTAAGTCCATAAACTTAGAGCTGATTAGTTTTCCATAGACAACGGTTCATTTTTTCTCAATGTTTCTTTATGATTTCATCTATTAAAACTGAAAAAATGCTCTCACGACCTGGAAATTAGAGATATTTTAATTTGGTTTAAACTATTTATACAACACCAAGAATCTTCATAAAATTGTATTCAAAGTTGGTCAATGTAACAAGAAAAATATTCAACGGTTTCAAAAATTACATTTTATTTAATGGATATTTGTATGAAACTTATATGTAACAAGACAATTTTTTTATATTTGGCAATGTTCAGTTCATTGATTTCATATTGATATAAGAATATTAATAGCTTGAACTTAGAACTGATTAGCTTTTCATAGATATCATTTAATTTCTTCATATGATATCACGTGTCAACATTGTCAAAATGCTCTAACGCTCTTTGAAACAAAATTTATCTGCTTTTTTTAAAATATTTCATACAACATAAGCATTCTTCACTATACTGCATTAATAGTTTGTCTATCTTAACATAAAAATATACTATCGGAAGAAAATTTATATTCCTGGTAGTAACATTAAGTATGAATAAAAATGTAATTAGATAAATTTCTATGTATGGAAAAGTTCAGTAATTTGATTTCATGTTATAATGTAAAGAGCTTGAACATAGAACTGATTAGCTTTCCATAAATAACAAAAAATTTCTTCATATGATATCACGTGTCAAAATTTTGAAAATGCTTTCGCGTCCTTTAAAACAAAATTTATCTGCTTTTATTAAAATATTTCATACAACATAAGCATTCTACACCATACTGCAATAATAGTTTGTCTATCTTAACATAAATATATACTATCGATAGAAAATTTATATTCCTGGTAGTAAAATTTAGTATGAATAAAAATGTATATAATAAGATAAATTTCTTATGTATGGAAAAGTTCAGTAATTTGATTTCATGTTATTATGTAAAGAGCTTGAACATAGAACTTATTAGCTTTCCATAAATAACAAAAATTTCTTCATATGATATCACGTGTCAAAATTGTCAAAATGCTCTAACGTCCTTTAAAACAAAATTTATCTGCTTTAATTAAAATATTTCATACAACATTAGAATTCTACACCATACTGCATTAATAGTTTGTCTATCTTAACATGAAAATATACTATCGTTAGAAAATTTATATTCCTGGTAGTAAAATTTAGAATGAATAAAATATTTCATTGTCAATATTTGTGGTGTGGAGAGTTTAGTGTTGGCCACAACCCACTCGTTTCAAAACGATTTGATAAGAAATAATGATGGTATATCAAATTGAAAAATAGGTACGTTGGCAGCAGTCCTCCCCTTAAACACTTTTTATATTATTTATACTAGCTTTTATGTCCCGCCGTTGGCCAAGAATGTAAAATTGTGTAAGAAAAAGCAATCGTTTTTATAATATTGTCACCCAATTATTTTGCAATATCAGACTATAAAAAGTGGTTTGAAATTTGATTGAGTTTAAGTATTGTAAAATGTTCAAGTGATGGCCACAACCCATTCTTTTTTATATATTGCTATAAAGTGTGAATGAAGTATAATATTTATACAATTTCTGCTCGCATGGACTATGCGTAATGGTTTTAAATATGACTGTTTATCAACGTTGTAAAGAGATTGGTTTGGCCACAACCCCCATTTTTAAATATTATCATCGAAAACAAATTGTAATGTGTACCTATTGAAAATTTAGTAATTTTGGATGTTGGGATGTGGTTAAAATTTGATTAAACAAACGTAGGTACTGAAAAGATCTAGTATTGGTCACATCCCATTCGTTTTTATATTTTTTCATCAAGTGTGCATTATATTTTTGCTCAATTTGACTGAAAGTCTTCATTAACGAAGAAGAAGAAGACTTGAACTATAGTAAATAGTTTTTAATTTGAATATAAATGTTGTGAAGAGTTCAGTAATGGCCACAACCCCCATTCTTTAAATATTAGGTGTTGAAAATTATTCAAAATAGGATGATATAAATGGTTTAAATTTAATTAAACAAAAGTATTGAAAAGATTCTAGTGCAGGTTATATCGTCACATCCCATATCCCATTCATTTCATATGTATTTTCATCAAGTGTGCATATCGTTAATAATATTTCTGCACAATAGACTATTAGACTTAAAACTAACCCAAAAGACTAAATAAAAAAGAGAAAAATAAGTATAAGACTATAAGAAATAGTTTGTATAAAAAACTATTCCAATGGTCTACATAAAATAAGTAAAAATACATATACCTAATAGAAGAATTAGACTATTGGAAATAGATTGTATAAAAGCTCACCCAAAGGTCTACAAAAAAGAAGAAGAAGAATATTTAGACTATTGGAAATAGTTTGTATAAATACTGACCAAAAGGTCTACATAAAAGAAAATGAATAAGACTATTGGAAATAGTTTGTATTAAAACTCTCCCAAAAGTCTACGTACTTAAATGAAGAAGAATAATAATTAGACTAAAGGAAATAATTTTTATAAAAAAATGACCCAAATGTATACATAAAAGAAGAAGAAGATGATTTAGACAATAGGAAATAGTTTGTATAAAAACTGCCCTAAAGGTCTACATAAAATTAAGAAGAAAAAGAATTAGACTCCAGGACCCGCCGCTTCAGGCCTTTCAGTACCTCCCGTCCCTTTAATCCCTCATTACGTCCCTTCCCATCAGGCCCTTCAGTACCTTCCGTCCCTTCAGGCAGTTTTATACCTCCCGTCCCTTCAGGCCCTTTAGTGCCTCCCTTCCCTTCATTACATCCCGTCCCATCAGTCGGTTAAGAAAAGTTTAAATCCAGAAACCATCCTGGAAGAACCGCGAAGAGATGAAAGAACCTTCTTTTCCCAGGATGCTCTACTTAATAGGTAAAATGACTAAATACACGAAGAAGAAGAAAAAAGTTTAAACCCAGATACCTGCGAAGAGATGGAAGGACAGTTGGACCTTCTTCTCCCAGGATTCTCCAACTTCATAGGTAAAATGAGCAAAAATACACGATGAAGAAGAAGAAGAAGAAATAAGTTTAAATCCAGATACCTGCGAAGAGATGGAAGGAAAATTGGACATTCTTCTCCCAGGTTAGTCCACCTTCAAAGGTAAAATGACCAAATAGACGATGAAGAAGAAGAAGAAAAAAGTTTAAATCCAGAAACCTGCGAAGAGATGGAAGGAAAATTGGACCTTCATCTCCCAGGATAGTTCATCTTCATAGGTAAGATGACCAAGTACACGTTGAAGAAAAAGAAGAAAAAAGTTTATATGCAGAACCCGTCCTGGAAGACCTGTGAAGAGATGGAGGGACAGTCGGACCTTCTTTTCCCAGGATACTCCCCCTTCATAGGTAAAACGACCAAATACACGAAGAAGAAGAAGAATAAGAAAAAAGTTTAAATCCAAAAACCATCCTGGGCATACGCTCGACAATTCACCAAAGTTTCATTATAATCGGACAAACGGTTGATAAATAAATAAATAAAATAATTTTCCTATAGGAAATCAGTATAGGTATATAATTGTTGATTTGTAAGTAAATAGTATTAGGTAGGTACCTACCTACAACAACCTTCTAAATAAATTCGATTCCTAACAAATTTTATTTGAATATCACATTCTTTCTGTAGCCATGGAAACGATTCGAACACATAAGTTATATCGAATGGTTCGGATACATTTTTTGATTACATGAAAATTCTTCGAAACACAATTGTTCGAATGCGCAATTGTACGAATAACAATTAATCGAAAATCAGTTATCAGAATGACAATTGTCCGAAAGCAAATTATTCGAACTAACATTTGTTGGAATACCAATTGACCGAATTTAATATATTTTTTTGTCATTATGTTGCCTCCTTTAACATATTTATTTTGTTGCCAGTAAAATATATTCGATGAAGACTATTATTACTTGTTGTATTATTGTTGGGTACGTATGTTTGCACATTTTTAATAACTAATCTTTGACAGCGCGGGATAGCCTAGTTTGTACACGAGTTTTTGATTTTGGCACATCATGTTTATCTAGTATTCACACCAATTTAGTTATTTTATTTTAATATTATAGTTACTTTTTATAATATATAATGCAACTGGCTCACGCCAGTCGCAATTATAACTACAAGCAAACCTAACCAACCTATTTTTACCAAAGTTTTGTAGGTTAAGTTTAAAAAATCGGTGTACATCCTAGGATATCCGACAGCGCGGTGCGTCGCCATGTTGTTTATTCCATAGATTTTTATTATACATAATATACCTACTATGTAGATGTAGTAGGTTCTCCGTGCAAAAAGTGAGTCATGGACTAACGCGCGTACCTATCACGTTTTGGTTGGCAACATATTTTAGTTTTCCTTACATTTCAACAAATCCCAAATAACTTTTCTCTAAATGTTAATTAACAAAGTGTTTTTTACGACAAATAAATCCGAAAACAATTCACATTAGTCGTTATTCTCTATGGAAAAACGATGTACGAAAACGTCAAAAATACCCCGGAAAAATGCCTCACTTCGATTCATACATACAAAACTACGACATCTAGTATATTATAACAAAAATCTATGGTTTATTCCTCTCACAATACTACCAACATGACGTCATAAAAATTCGAACAATTGTAATTTCTGATAATTGTGTGTTCGGAAAATTGTTTTTCGAAAAAATGTGATTCGAATAATTGCCATTCGTAAAATTGATTTTCGTATAATTGAGCATTCGAATAATTGTCTTTCGAATAATTTTCCTGTCACCACATTTTTTGAATATGTAGGTACCTACATTGGTTTGTTCGATGCCATAAAAATGAAAATTGTCAGAAAAATCAAATATTATTTACAAATTATGCAATTTTATTATGCCTATATCTTTACTAATAAATAACACATTTTTACAATATATGTCTTAAAACTTGCCGTAATTTCATAATTACATTTATTTCAAAGGTTTATTATTTTCAAGAACATATTCATTCGGTGGGAAAATGAAATATTGTATGAAAAGATATTAAAATGGCGGCGTTTATGTACAAAAGGCTTACTTTAAAAATAAGTTAAACATTATAATTATACCAAATATTCACCATGTTTTTCACTTAAACGCTAAGTTATACTTCAAAATATATTTTTTTTGTGTAAATACCTACTTCTAACTTTTAAACTAACAGATATTTGCGTGCAAAATGTACACTTTTTTGACAGATATGACTTGGAAAATTTTGTATGAAAAAAATAATTATTTAAATATTTTTAAAATTCAGCATTTTTATCGCATTCTTTTTAGCGTGACACTGCATCAGGTATACTGGTACATGTTCGCACTTAAATTAGATTTTTAGATGCTCTTGGTTTTTCAGAAGGCGTGAGACAAACACACACACACACACACACATACACACACACACACACACACACATACACTAACATTTTGATTGCTTTATTACTTTAGATTAAAAAAAAATACGAAATTTAAATGTAATTCCATCAAGAACTGACGATCAAAAATTTAAATCTAATTGTAATTTATTATGTTGGGGGTTGTGCACAGTATGTCTTTGAAGCGTAGTATTCGTTACATAGTGATCGCGATTGCGCAGATTTCAAATCCAAACGTAACTCGTTAAATTAAAAAAAAATGAAAAGTCATTGAACCTTATCTACTAACTATAGCAAAAACATCATATTGCAAATTGTAACAGTCTTACTAATAAAAATCTACTGCACACTCATTGACCAGCGTTTTAGTTACACACCGTGTAAAGCCCGTGTACCAATTATCCAACTATCGATTTGTTCGAGAGAATTTATTTCTCTTAACATATCGACAAAGTATCAAGCCAAGATACGTGAGATTTGTATGCCAGGTCTATATTTTTCACGTTTCATTTTTCAACTTTGAAGTCAAAAAACACCACCTTAGAGGCATCGCATCATATAATATGTTCTATATACGGATTTACTCAGAATTCGGAGTAGAACATTTAGTGTGTATGTATGTTCGTGTGCGTGCGTGCGCGTGTGTGTGTGTGTCCCTTATAACTTTTGATCCGCTCAATGCACAGAGCCCTAAATTTCAGAATATATAGAAATTTATATACCTACAAAACTTTTATGCTCAGTATTTTGAATTTTTGTTTCAGTCAGGGATTATCAACTTTATTTTTCCATATATCTCAAAAATCGTAAAAGTTAGAACGCTGAAATTTAGTATAAATATAGACAAATACAAAATCTCAAAAAAAAATTTTTAAAGTACCAAAGTTTCTCAAACATTTTTTTATATAAATTTTTTTTTAATAGTAAATAAATGCGTTTGACTGCCTATAAATCCAAAGTTTTTAAAAATATAGAAAAAATCCGAAATATCCCAACTAGATAATTTAATTTTCTATAAAAAATATGAAAATTGTAGTAGTACGTCTCAATCTTTTTTAACAATTTTTATAAAAATGACTTTAATGACGACTTTACCTCATACAATTTGTATAGCAGTATACACTACACAATATCTCACTCAATAGTTTGATACCTACTTAATCTACAAACATATATACATACCATAATGCTGTCTTATGTACATGTTTTGTATAGAAAACGATATATCTTAAAATATTTATCAATTTGTGTTTAAGTATAAATAGTTTGGTAGGTTTTATTCAATTATACATACTATCGCCATCGACAGTTGGATCACATGTGTTACATGCAACTAGTAGATATAAATAAGCTAATTTTTTATCAACTTTTTCGCTCCTTGTTTGCACAACTTTGGATAGTAAAATAATTTATAAAGATTTTAAATAATAGTTCTGGTATGATTTATTACTGAAATATAAGTACCTACTTAATATTAGTATTGCACTGTGAATGTTTTTCTAAAGAAATACTTATTGTTTTAGTTTTATTTACGAGGTATAAAGAACAACAGGACTTTACTGTTTTATTAATTAGAGAATAATAATTATGGTATAGTTTATTACTGAAATATAATATCACCTAAATGTTAACATTGCACTGTGAATGTTCAGATGATTTATTTTTATGTTCTTAGTTTTATTTACGTGGTATAAATAATAAACAACAGAACTTTACTGTTTTTGCATATTTTGTGTTTTGTTAATTAGAAAATATTAATTCTGGTATTATTTATTACTGAAATATAATAAATATTAGCATTGCACTGTGAATGTTTTTACAAATTTTATTGTTTTTTTTTAGCTTTATTTAAAAGAAGATATGATTCCAACAACATTAAAAAAATACATGACTAAACAGTATGATTAGATTTTTATCACATTTTAGTATGAGTTTTTTTTTAATCCTAATAATTCCTAAAATTCTTGGGTATGTATTACGTATTGAAACGCTATAGACATTTGATATTGATCACTACAACAGTTGCATCAATTAAAGAGGGTACTTAACACCCGAATTTGAAATGAAATTTCACAAATAATATGTCAAACAGTTAGTTTTTTTTAATATTTCTCCAGAGAATGTTCCTTGCACAGTTATAAAATTAAGCATAAATTCCTCTAAAAAAATAATATTCTTTTTACATCATTTTTTTAAATTACTTCATTCCTATATTTTTAAGCAAATAAATATTTTACATGCTAAAAATCAAATGACCGATAAAGTGGTTTCATTTGTGCCAGGCTTTTGTTATTAAAAAATAAAAAAATAAATGTTTACGATTATGTATTTTAATAACATATAAACCAATTGTTTAATGCACGCGATAGTTACATTTACTAACACGTAACTTTAAAGTGTATTAGGCGGTTTTTATATATTATCATTTAGATTTAGCGTTATATGCCCTCTTAAGGACGAAATGTTTCAATGACCCTAATTTTTTAACTATTTTCAAAAAACCAAAAGTAAAAAAATAGTACAATATAGTACCCACATAGTACAATATACATACATTACCCAACGATCATATTATTTTTCAATGTTGCCTTATTCCTTAGATCGCCAGAAAACCAAAAAAAAAACTTAAATTCATGTGTTAACAAAGTGGAAAAATCCATTTTATTTTATCATAAAAAAATAACACTACAGATTCTATTTTTACGACCAAACGTTTTCGCCGAGATGTCTCGGCCACATTAAGGTCAAAAAGAAATTTCTAACCATAGTATATTTTTATGTTAAGATAGACAAACTATTAATGCAGTATGGTGTAGAATTCTAATGTTGTATGAAATATTTTAATAAAAGCAGATAAATTTTGTTTTAAAGGACGTTAGAGCATTTTGACAATTTTGACACGTGATAGCATATGAAGAAATTTTATGTTTTTTATGGAAAGCTAATCAGTTCTTTGTAAGAAAAAGAAATACTTTTTAAATTTTGTAGTTCAATATTTATAATTTGAAAAAATGAGTCTCTACACAAATACTAATTTAACATAAGTAATACCTACGTCAAATTATTTGTAAAATATATCCAATATGTAGGTATTTGGTCATATACCTATTTCATGATTTTTATTTTAAGCTTATATTTCATATATTTTCTAATCAATATCAAATTTTGTCGGTTTTTGAAATAAGGAACATTGTTGTTTTTTTATGTTGATTGATATAATATTTTATTTTGATACTGATACAGACAGTTTCATCACTTTCGTCACAATATTAATTATATTGTGACGAAATATGTAATTAATTTATTGACAGTAGTATTCACTGTCAATAAATAAATTACATAGTAAAATGGAACATAAAATCAATTTACCGTTTTGTTCAAACAGAAACAAATATATCGGTGATAAATTTCACCAAGAAGAACTGTTGTTCGTTGAGGAGTTGAATAAAAAATAAAATTTATATTTTATTTTTGGTAACAGGTACAAATTTTCACAATAGCAAAACCTCACAATATAAAAACTTGTTTTTATTTTATAATTTTTGAAGACCAAAAAAATTGTATTTTTTTTTCTCTGTCTACTGGTCCAAGGGTCCCGGGTTCGATTCCTGGTGGAGACACAGTTTTTAATTGTGTTTTCAGTCTGGATCTGTGATACGATCAATAGCGTAAGTCTTCAGAATGTGGCAACTTGTTATTGGGTGCGTGTTAAATAATTATTTGACATAGCACCAGCTGTTAGTTGCCCGAGAAGCTACATTAAATAAATAAACACTGAAAAATTTATATTTCGATGAAACTGTCTGTAATTTTTGTATGGTTTTTTTTTCATTATGTAATTAGTAATATTAGTTTGATTAGTAAATATATGTACAAATAAAGTTATTGTTGCATGTGAATGTGCTGTGTATCATCACGCCTGTCTGTTTGTTGGCTGAATAGGTCTAGAAGATCCTCACAACAGCTGACGAGAAGCGATGAGAACCTGGTGCTGCCGTACAGAAGGTATGATATTTGACCACTTAACTACATATTGTATTTATAGCTGCTGTCTAATTCTACATCTGTATATTGTATTTCTTTCAATGCCCATCGTTCTACAGGTTTATTTTTTTTGTTTTCTCTCATCGACAAAGGGGCGAGGTTTTTCAAAATGTAGGTACCTACTTACATTGACCACTGCGAATGATAAAAGTGTAAAATACAATGTATCTCAAAAGAAAGTTTATATTTGAATTCAGAGCGTTATGTGGAGATGTTAGACGACTTCTTGATGCCTAAACTGCAAAACTTCCCTGGCTATAACCAAAGAACATGGTTCCAGCAGGACTGATTTAACCCACCATATGGACTTTTTCCTATGGGGTTATCTTAAATCTAAAGTTTACGCCAGTAAACCGATTTCCCTGGCGCATTTGAAAGAAAATATCCGTCACGAAATGGTAGCCATCACTGAGTCCACCTGCCGAGCCGTCATTAAGTAATTTTACTGTTCGATTAAATAAGTGCTGCGAACGCGAGGGTCTACATTTGGACGATATTATTTTTAAGAAATAAATTCCTTAATTGTGTACTTTAATAATTAATAAACATTTTTTTCGATACACGGCTAACTTTTTTTTTAATGGATCCACTAAATATAAACTTTCTTTTGAGCATTGTATTTTCGAATATCTACGAGAAATACTCGAATAACAGTATGTAACATTTCAGTGAAACATATTGTTCACTTATCTCCTATCAATGAAACTGTACATTGACAACTGCGTGAGATATAATTTTCGCCAAACATCTTGAACGAGCTTCCGGTTGCGCAGAGCGCAAATTTGTGTTTTTTTGCTTCGTTGGTTTACGTGCAAATCGCCCCCCTTCTCGGCGAAAATTTCAGTTTGGCAACAACTTTACTCGAATAACAGTATATTGTATTTCAGTAAAACGCAATGATTTACTGAAATCTGAAATTTACTCGGTTTCTATGCGGGCGTCCTGGGTTCGATTCCCAGCAGAGGAGAAATTTATTTAAATTCATTTCTCACGCAAATATTGCTTCTCTGGGCTGGAAACACCGGTTAGTTGCCATACGGCAATAAACTCGCAACTAGCGCAGGTTGCAAGGAAGTGTTCATTGTTATTATGATTTGTTCAATACAAAGTCTTTTGTTTTCCCGTATCAATCTTGTATCAATACTTCGTATGATATTAGAATCACAAAAAGCTTAAAAGTTTATATTTTATTTCAGTGAAATATATTTATTCGTTCATGTTTTTGGTGTCTTTCTATCAATTAATGATCGATTCAAGGCTATGTCTCTCATGGTTCCTTTAACTCTACACTGTTCATCACCTACTGCCTAAAATACTCGAATTACTGTACATTGTATTTCATAGAAACCTATTAATTCGTTCGGTTATGTTTTCTGCAATCAATCAAGGGACAAGACAGGGCTGTGTGATTGTGTAAAGTCGTTTAAATTTTAAAACGACGTTCCGGGTTCAGTCCCCAGCCGATGAGAAATTCAATCAAATGTAGAGGCTTCAACTTAGTGAAAATGTGAATCTATATTATAAATCTTAATGTTTGCATCTTGTATGCTTGTATGGTTGTATGTATGTTATGCGCTCGTAAATTGTTGATTTGTTGATGTGACGGGTACTGGATTTAAACATTTTTCATCTTCTTCTTCATTGAGTATTAGGTAATTTGACCTATGGAAGTGGACCATTATACATTAAAATTTTGTTATGAATCAAAATTTGTAAAAAGAACTTCGGGATAGGTAGGTATCCAGTACATATTATTGATATTTTTTACAATAAATTGGTTTTATTCCACTTTTTTATTTTGTTCCACAACATGTTTCAACAACAACCTTTCCCTTCCTCGAGTGGGTGCAGTCTGCAATTTATTCAGGAATATTTTTCGTACAATTTTTACTTCAATGATCCGTTAAAAGAAACAGCTACCCCAAGTGTCCAACCGGAAAATGGCGGCTGTGAGAAGAGTATACCGAGGCCCTCTGTATTCATTAGTTTTCCTCTTAGACAGGTCAAAGGTAGGAGAAAAAAATGGCCGACTCATAAGTTGTATGGAGTATAACAGCTATCATTATTGGCGATTAATCGCTTTTCACGCATTCAAATACAAATCGTATACAATTGAAATAGATTAAAACATAAATCCTCTAAAACAATTCAATAACGGTATGATAATCTTATTTCGTATTTTTTTTAAATAAATGCGTAGTTAAAAACATTATAAAAATAAATTTGTGAAATGTCCACAGTGAAATATTAAATTAAATAACCATGAAATTGTTTCTTACAATACATCTCAATGTATTTTACGTCGATATCAAATAATTTATCAAAATAATATCACAATGTTTTTATATGGTTTAATATTAATAAATGAATGGTAAAAAAACGATTATATTTTATTTTTATTTTATTGGGGGTATACACAGATGTACAGGTTACATTCATTAAAATATATATGCTAAGTGTTACAATCTATAGCTAGGCCTGCCATCCAATTATGTATATCCACTGTTATAATATTTAACACACAGAAGAGATAAAAAATTAAAGAAATAATTATTAGGAGATGGTTAAGGATAGTGAGATAGGAAAGTGACGGGAATATCAGAGGATAACTAAAAGAGGGAGAGCAAATTAAGTTGTACAGTATTCATACAATAAAATAAAACAAAACATCTATATATTGTATATATTCATACTTACTGAGATTTTAAAAACTACCCAACGAAACGGCACTAAAAAAACTAATTTCTATGCAAAAATTACATTACAGGCGCGAAATCATTCGACTTAAACGTCACGTTCGCCATATTGGAAATTATAGAAAAACAGCAAATTCAGATTGGCGCTCTGCATACTGACCTATGTAGGTTTGATCTAGGCTGTAGCGCCATCTTAAAATAAGAAGAGACGCGTTTTAATCTGTGTTATTTTATGAGTAGTACATGACGTTTATAATTGTTAACATGACGCGATTTTTCAAACAGAACAACTTGTTTACCTTTGGTAAGTACCTACAACAAATGAATAATAGGTATAACAATATTAGGTTAGCGAAATCGAGATGATATACATATGTATGTGTTGTGCGTTCTGAGAAATAATTTACTACAATCGCCATAATTAAATATGCACTACCTACTTTAGTTGAGATGAAACAGTCTTGTTTATTTGCAAAATAATGATAAGGAGTCGCATACTTATTTGGTCTTGCTTTTGTTGTTGTAATTCACATTTCCATGTATTTTGCACACAGTGTGTCATCTCTCATGTGATACCTATTATAAGTGGAAATATTGTCCCCAGCAGCGTTCTTGTTTGTTTATTTTGAAAATCTCGACTAACTTATATAAAGATCGACTATTCTGGTTCAACTTCTAGTACGCATTCGTCTTCAACTACTGAATGCCGCGGTTCGTTTTTAACAGTTTTGATAGCTATTTGTGATTTATGAGCATGTTTTGTGTATTATTGATTACAAAGCTTTCTGTTTTTGTTTAAATAATATGAAACTGTACGTTATTTCGAATCAAAGTTTTCCTGTTATTAGAGGATGGTTTTCAGACATTAGGTAATTTATTGTAGATTTTGTTTGTCTTAAAAGTATGCCGATCCATTCGAGTTATCTCTGATTGCCTTAATAAGAACATGTGCTAATTTGTACATATTTGCATATTTTCAAATCATTTTAGATAAAACTATTCAAAATTTATCTGTCAAATCTCACAATCAAAAGTATGCTATATAGTACTTTTGTCGATTGCCGTGGCGTCATTTTTTTCTGTGCTTGGGCTCGATTGAAGATTTTGTTTTATTTTTACACGCCATTATTGCTTATTTGAGCTTGTTAGTCAACAGATATTGCCGTTTGGCAGTAAACTCGCCACTAACACGCAAGGAATTACAGTGTGATAGTAATGTGTCATCGTGCTGTATCCATGAATGTCTACAATGATAAAATTGTGTTGCCTCCAGTTATTTGTGCCTATTATACCTCGGTAATAATGTGTGTGACTGTATTTCTTCTTCTTCAATGAGACTACGCCCAAATAGAGCCTTGACCTCTTTCAACTGCAGGAGCTGTCCCGCATCTCTCCTTGTGTCGTCCTCCAATATCATTCTTGGTCGCCCAATCTTTCTTCTACCACCTGAGTGACAACCATGTTTTTTGGGTAGTTGCGAGTTTGGCATCCTTTGTATATATGTATGTATTTTCAAATCATCTTCGATCAAAACTACTCCAAAGTTGTCTGCGAAATCTTACAAATTTATCATGTCATAAAGTTTTCAATAAATGTTTACAAAACATAATAATAAGATGGGCTCGTCTCTTTCCACCCGAACACAGGCTATAGGAAGCTTTCGTCTTTGTTATCTAAATCGCAAAATACAATTTCATATATGTACCTACTTACTTTAATTTAATATACTTACTTATTTAGCTTTTTTCGACGTCAATAAAGTAATACCTACGTCTTCCGAGCAAGGAGGGAGAGTGAGATATCTATCTATCTCAATATGGCCGCACAACGAAACTTTAACACGTCTCTCAATTTTCTCACGCGTAATTATTTCCTCGTCTTCTGGTAGCATCCCCCCCCCCCCATCCCTTCCTTCCCTTTGTGTCCACCACAACACGACCTCCTCCCACCGCCTCCAACACCCGACAGTTTGATGGATGGAAACTCCAGTAATTTGCTTTCGCAAATCCACCTAATTTTATTGTTGTTCCTTATTCGAATGAAATTGCTTTTCTCCGGAGCGTTTGTCGGTGCAATCGCCAATCTTTTTCCCGCCCAGTTTGATTAACATCTACACCGGGGGAGAGGAAGAGCTAATTATCCCCACTACCGTAAAATAAACATAATCTTCAAAAGCCGAAAATATTACACAACGTATTTCGGATAATATCAGGGAAACAAACGGTAGTTTACCATAGATTAGTTAGCTACCTTTTGAATAAGCTGGGTTCTTAGTATGAAGCGGTACCTGGGATTTAGTCTAGTGTATCGTAACTACCTTAAAACTAGGGATGGCAAAGAACTATGGCTTTGTGATAAAAATCGCGTGCGAATTCTATAAATAATAATCTGGAATTATAATTTTCAATCTCCGTGGATTAATTTGCCGTGAATTTTTTGTTTTGATTCGAATGATAAACTAAAATCCAAAATACTCTGTTATTTAAACTTCTTAAATAACAGAGTAACAGATCATCTGTTATTCAAACTTCTTACGTTTCCTTCTTTTAGAATTTTGTACAGATGGTCGTGTCGATGTTTTCTTAGCTGGCTCCTACCTCTATTTCCTTCTCTGTTACCTCTGTCATTTATTTTTTATCAGACGCTTTTCATTCATTCTTTCCATGTGGCCAAACAAACGCAGCGTGTTATCTTTCATTATGTTTAGAATATTCTTGTTTAACCTTATTTTTTCATTCGTCGTTTTTTTGCACAGCCTCCTCAGCTATGCCTTTCATGAACCAAAAAAAAGACACGAATTAAATATGTTGTCACTTAAATTATATATTTTAGATCAAGATTACATTTAGACAATACGTCAATAGTGTCGTGAGTACAATCTGAAAAAAATCTAAAGTCTGAATCTATTCTTAATCAACTTCATGAGTAGCCCTGTAGCTGTGTTTTCCACCGTCCAACAGTCTTCAAAAATATGATAGAAACAGCACGTCTTACAATAATCTAGTTATATCCTTCCACCAGTTTCCTTCACCCTTATCCAAATCAGTCATTAAGTTGGTCATTAAACCTCGTCAGGCTTTCTCTTAATTGGATTGTTCCGATGTACTGTCTCATTGTTCCGTCGGCCGTCCTACGCACAATAAAAAATACTACTACAATGGAAATTTGTCTCTGACGGTCGGAAATTTGTTGGTCGTGGTGTCCTGCGTAGGCACCTAATGGTATTGGACATTTATTGGAAGATATCGGTTTAGTTGTTAAAGTCGGCATTGTTGTCGTCACTTGGGGGTTTTCGAGTCGCAAATTAACTACGGCAGCCATACCCTGCCCTGCCCTGTCCTCCTTCCAGTGTGCGGGTGGGAGAGGAGAACTTTGCTGAAGTTTCTGGGTCCGGATAAACTGGCTCTGGCCCCGGCCTCGCATGTGCGGAGGGGGAGAGGATAGAGTCGGATATGATTGATTACATCCACTGTGAGCCGGCTCATTGTTAATTTGTACCCCCACCCCCCCCCCCTTCCGTCTTTCTCTCGATCCTTGAAGTACAGAGGCTTGTCATATTATAAGGCTCACGGAAAAAAATACTACAGATGTTTTATTGACACATTAACCCGACTGTGGAATTATCTTCCAAATTGTGTATTTCCCACTAGGTACTTATTACCCGAGCTTTTTCTAAGTCCGAATCAATATTTTCTTGGGCAGATTGCAAACCTTCATATTATCTTGAGCATTGCACTTCTTCGGCAGAGTACAATGGACCCGAACCCTAATCCTACATATCCATGCTAAAAAAAAGATCTTTGAGAAAAATATTCGTGGAAATGTCAAATGTAGTAAAATTATTTTATGACAATTTTTATCATCTCGATAGAGACAAAGTTGTAATATTACAGGGTTTGCCTGTCATCGGCTGGTTTGTGTGATCACTTTATGCGCTTGCGCGACGTCGGTGTTTTTTCAGCTTATTTTCAAACAAACAGATTTTCCTGATTAAAATTGTACATAGAACTTTAAAAACTGGATTGATAGGAAACTCAATAAGAAGGCATAATTGTTGAACTTGCGAAAGTGATCATGTAAACCAGCCGATGACAAGCCGTAAGCCCTGTAAGTGCCTTGAGTTCCTGGCTCTCCTATAATATTCCAACTTCGTCTCTATTGAGGTGTTAATTTGTTATAGAATATCATTAACTCCTGACAAGGAAAAAAATAAACGCTTGCGTTTATGCAAATATAAAAATATTCGGTATGAATGTTTTCAGTCCGAATGTCTTCAGTCCGAATATCTTGAGTCTGAATGTCTTGTATGAATGTCTTGAGTCCGAATGTCTTCAGTCCGAATATCTTGAGTCAGAATGTCTTGTATGAATGTCTTGAGTCCGAATGTCTTCAGTCCGAATATCTTGAGTCAGAATGTCTTGTATGAATGTCTTGAGTCCGAATGTCTTCAGTCCGAATATCTTGAGTCAGAATGTCTTGTATGAATGTCTTGAGTCCGGATGTCTTCATTCCAAATATCTTGAGTCCGAATGTCTTCAGTCCGAATGCCACCGTTAGAAGTCAAAAATATTGTAAAAATACGGAATCATTCTAATATTTATAAATGTACATTCATCGTCATAAAAAAACTGATTTTGTTGTATTTGACACTCCCATGAATGTTTTTCAAAGATTTATAATATTTTTTAGCGTGTCTAATAATATGCCTAGCCTCTGTATGATGATGGTAAGCTACGTACATTTGTGTCACCTCAACAACATCAAACTTATTCATCCTTGTTTACCTGCGGTGCTAAATCCACCTCACATCTTCCACATAATTCGTCATAATCTCCTTTCAGCTGTTATGGATCTTCAGGCGTCGTCGGCGTCTCAGTATTCATACCTTTGTTGGGTGGAAAGGCGGAACGAGGCGGCACTTTTCGTTTTTCTTTATTATTTTTACAAACTGCAAACCAAGCAATTCATTATTCAACGTACCTAGTACAGAAAGATGACGTACAGTTTATTACGAAACCCTTTCTCGGGAAGATTGCTCTCTTTGTTACTGTCTGTTTTATTATTTTATCAAATGATACAGGTAAGGTTTAGTTTCTCATCGATTTTGCTGAATTTCAATACATATCTAAACTTTCATTAATCATAATGGTTCTGCTTATTTTTTCAGAACCTCTCCTATCTTATCGTAATAACTAAATGACATCATGTTCCACTATTCTTTTTAGCAATGGTTCTCTTGTGGCAGAAATCAGTCGTTGATTATTTTGTTTTTGTTGCAAACCAATTTTCGAGTTGTATTAGTCTTGTATTTCTACTTTTTTCAACTTCGGAACGGACATTTCTTGATGAAACTCAGCAACACTCCGAAGATGGTCACCCGGTGACCGATACTAGGTAGTTTCAATTAATTACGGTGGAATTCAAAACCAATTTTGTATTTCGGCAATTAATTTCTCCAGAAACAATCCCATTCGGTATAGTCTTCAAAATATCTGTTTTGTCCTTGTTGTTTTCACCGCATGCACGTGTTACTTCATCATTTTGATTCGCCTGCTGTAATAAAAAGAATAATTTGAGATATTAGTTCTAATTCTAACCCCAAATTACTCTTCGAAACGCCACAGAGGTCAGTTATGCCATTTCGATAGTTTATTGTTTGTGCTTATAACGGTTCCCGTTTCAGTCCGATGTTATGATGTCGCCTATTTATAAACCTAAGAACGGTACATAATGTAGGTTTTGTGGTTATTGGTTTAATACCTCTCATAGCAGAGCCGAGTAGAGCAGGTACCTACTCGCCAATATCCAATATCCTTCGCATTATTTCCAATAATTTATAATTGCAGTTTGATTGAATTGGTTCCAGTTTGTGTGTGCATGCCGTTTTCAAACTGAAATCAAATCGATGTTTGCCAATCGTCATAAATCAACATTCCCTCGAAGTAACTGCGCAGGCAGGTATTGCAACCTGTAAATATTGACCTGTTAGACTGTTTGTTGTACAATAATATCAACAAAGACACCTTTAGCGAACACTGACGCAAGTCTCGAATGCAATACATATTGTTGATACTTGATTTTGTTCTATATTAATCTTTTTTAATTGAATAGACCCAACTTTATTGTTTAAATGAGCAGGCCTGGATCTACTATATTTATATAATATTATAATGAATATTGGAATTTGGAAAACTACGAGTTATTTCTAATGGATAGAATAATGACTATTGACTTTACTTATGGATGAAGATTATTAATTATTTTCTTTTTGTAAATTTCAGGTCTAAGAGCAGATCTGTGGACCATGGGTTTGCGGCGCCATTCGATCTCGACTCGCTGCGGTCCAAAGTGGAGGGAAGATTCGACGCCGTACAGAAAGGTAACTGTATATTTCTTCTACTTAAGTCTCAGTACCACTGAAATATCTTGGCTCAATAAGAATGTAAAATTCTACATATACTATTATACCTACTTCTTATTCTTCTTTTCAAGCCCTCTTTCTTCCACTGCTGGACTTAGGTCTCTTCCACTCGTCTCTGTTCTGTCACCTCCGCATCCAGGTTTTACCGGCCATTTGGACAATGTCAACAGACCATCTTTTGGGGCGTTTTCCAACTTCTTTCTTCTTTTGGTGTCATGTCAGGTCCCCCCAACGTTGACTATCACCCGAGAAAAAGCGTCCTTGTCCTGGGAAACCCGAAACAGCTCTCCAACACTTCTTATGTCCGTCCAGTCGCGTATATTGCGGAGCCAGGAAATTCGTCTCCTTCCAACACCTCTTCGACCCTCTATCTTGCCCATAAGGATCAGGTGGAGCAATTAATACTTTTCTCCTCTAAGGACATGACCCAAATACGATATCTTTCTGATTTTGATATTAGGCAGAAGCTCTCTATTCACTCTAGCTTCCAACACTACTATTTTTTGTCCAAGCTCACCACTGTAGTGATTTGGGTGCCCACCTAGTTTTCCTTTGTCTGGCTAAGTGTCCAGCCTATTGTCACTAATTCAGCAACAATATCCATTATATACTGATAGTCTGTCCTGATATAATATATACGAAATTATTATTATCTGGCTCATGTTCAATATTCTTCCTGACTACATTAAATTATGCAATTTCTCAAAAAAATTATCAAGATATTTTTATTGACTGAGGTTTGCAAACATATTGTTTCATTCCTAACCTCCTTGAATTGAACATTCAATTTTTTTCTTTTTTCAGTTTTAGGTTAGTTGTTTTTGAATTTCATCTGCAATAGTCATGGTTACCTTATATGTATAAATTTGTTATTGTATTTTTCACTTTAATTATAATTTATTGTTACAATTAATTTATATGTAAGTACCCAACTGGCGACTCTAGTAACATATTGTTTTACATATTCATACCCATAATTAATAATCACAATGTCTTTCACAAATGTGACTTTATTTAACCTCGAAACAGGTTTATCCTAGTGAGGTTGAATAACATTATAGTATATAAATTTTGTTCTTTATAGTGAGAGATTCTATAAATAAATAAATAAATAAAATATAGTCGTCTATCTCAGTAAACATATTTAAAAAGGCTAAAGCAAACAAAAATATATTTCTGATTATATCACATTTCTTACATTAGTTACTACTGCATCTCCTTTCCTCCACTCACCGTTTTTACAACAAATGAAATAAAAGTTATTTTGTGTTGCTCTTCTATACTTAATGATGCCTAAACTGTCAAAATCTGGATTGTCAGGCATTTCGATTTCGACAAGAATGTCCCCAAGTACAATCCCGGGTTCCGATTATATTCAATGGCAATTACTGTCTAGATGACTTTGTGTCATTGAATTCGTTGATTCGTTCACATATAGCACAAGTATTTATGGTTAGTTTAGGGAATGTGTGACGATGATTCGTTCACATATAGCACAAGTATTTATGGTTAGTTTAGGGAATGTGTGACGATGATTCGTTCACATATAGCACAAGTATTTATGGTTAGTTTAGGGAATGTGTGACGATGATTCGTTCACATATAGCACAAGTATTTATGGTTAGTTTAGGGAATGTGTGACGATGATTCGTTCACATATAGCACAAGTATTTATGGTTAGTTTAGGGAATGTGTGACGATGATTCGTTCACATATAGCACAAGTATTTATGGTTAGTTTAGGGAATGTGTGACGATGATTCGTTCACATATAGCACAAGTATTTATGGTTAGTTTAGGGAATGTGTGACGATGATTCGTTCACATATAGCACAAGTATTTATGGTTAGTTTAGGGAATGTGTGACGATGATTCGTTCACATATAGCACAAGTATTTATGGTTAGTTTAGGGAATGTGTGACGATGATTCGTTCACATATAGCACAAGTATTTATGGTTAGTTTAGGGAATGTGTGACGATGATTCGTTCACATATAGCACAAGTATTTATGGTTAGTTTAGGGAATGTGTGACGATGATTCGTTCACATATAGCACAAGTATTTATGGTTAGTTTAGGGAATGTGTGACGATGATTCGTTCACATATAGCACAAGTATTTATGGTTAGTTTAGGGAATGTGTGACGATGATTCGTTCACATATAGCACAAGTATTTATGGTTAGTTTAGGGAATGTGTGACGATGATTCGTTCACATATAGCACAAGTATTTATGGTTATTTTAGGGAATGTGTGACGATGATTCGTTCACATATAGCACAAGTATTTATGGTTAGTTTAGGGAATGTGTGACGATGATTCGTTCACATATAGCACAAGTATTTATGGTTAGTTTAGGGAATGTGTGACGATGATTCGTTCACATATAGCACAAGTATTTATGGTTAGTTTAGGGAATGTGTGACGATGATTCGTTCACATATAGCACAAGTATTTATGGTTAGTTTAGGGAATGTGTGACGATGATTCGTTCACATATAGCACAAGTATTTATGGTTAGTTTAGGGAATGTGTGACGATGATTCGTTCACATATAGCACAAGTATTTATGGTTAGTTTAGGGAATGTGTGACGATGATTCGTTCACATATAGCACAAGTATTTATGGTTAGTTTAGGGAATGTGTGACGATGATTCGTTCACATATAGCACAAGTATTTATGGTTAGTTTAGGGAATGTGTGACGATGATTCGTTCACATATAGCACAAGTATTTATGGTTAGTTTAGGGAATGTGTGACGATGATTCGTTAAGCCTTAAGTACGCTAGAATCCCATGTTACGATCCTATAGTATAATCTTTTTTGTACTGTTCCTTGTATGTTCCAGGTATGATCCTTTAATTTTGTTTTTCTGTAAATAAAAGATTATTGAAATAATTACATATAATATGAATATTTTTATATATTTTCAGATGAGGAAGAGTCAGCAAAGAGAATATCAATTATACCAATTGTACCCATCAAGACCATTTCATATATTGTAAGTTTGACATATTCTTATTTCATTTTATTATATTCAATTTAGTTATGGCTGGAATTATTGGAGAGAATGGAGCACTAAGGCCAGTTATGAATGATCTCAACATATCAAAGGAAACCAAAGTTTCCATTCGTAACGCTATCGTAGGGCCAACCTTGACGTATGCCAGTGAAACCTGGATATGGCAGAAGTCACACGAAAACCTAATAAATGCAGTTAAAGTGAGATTGTTGAGAAGAATTTGTAATAGAACAATGTATGACAGGGTAAGAAATGAAGACATAAGGAAGACTGAAAGTGAACACATTAAGATGGTTTGGCCACATGGGGAGAATGAATGAGGAACGCCTGACGAAGAAAATATACATTGCAGACAGGAATGGAATGAGAGTTTGGGGATACCCAAGATAGGGATGGTACGACCATTTAACGATATTCTGAAAGACAGAAATGTTAGAAGCATGAACAATAGAAGAACATGTATGAGACGATGCACGAATGTGGACGAGGTGAGGGATGCGTGCCAGGATAGAAAGTGTGGCATTCAGTTCTCTCTGCCTACCCCTCGAGGGACATGGCATGTTGGTATGTATTTTGCTTCTATAGCAACTAACAGAAACTATGTCAAATATCAATTGAACTCACACCCAATACCATATCGCCACATTCTGGAGACACAATTAAAAACTCTGTCTCCACTGGGAATCAAACCCGGGATCTTTAACTAAGGATTCAGATATCTAACAAACCATGAAGGCTGACTGACAGTGGAGTATTTTTCAAATAAATAAAACAATGGTTTAGTCCAGTGGTTCCCAAACTTTTAATTTCGAGTACCACACATGAAATTATAAATCAGTTGCGTACCACTGAACTGTAACCGTTAAAAAAACCTTCAAAATGGTAAAGTAATAAAAACTGCAACAACTGTTTATGACAAAAATATCATTTATTAATTATAGGAAAAAAATACAATATTCTTAGTGCGAAAAATGGTGCTGCATGTTCGAGACAAGATAGGAAATATCTGGCTCAGTTGTAGGTATTCAATTTTAAGTGCAAATTGGGGTCTATGTTAGGCTTATTACGATATTAGTTTTTGATTATCAACAGCAGAAAATCTGCTCTCACAGAGATACGTGGTTGTAAATGGAATCAGAAACAGTAGGTAGTGCTTTTTTGGACAGCGATGGATATTCATTTTTAATTTTAGCCAAAATTAAAAATGAATATCCATCGCTGTCCAAAAAAGCACTACCTACTGTAGTCCTTTTTTAGCCAAGGAAGGAGGGTGCTCTGAGGAGGATCTGCGGCAAGCGAATGAGAATGCTATTATGGCTGCAAATTACTGGAGGGACACAATATAGGTTGATGATTTTGGACACGGAAAGGAAGAAAGGTGCTCTGAGGAGGATCTGCGGCAAGCGAATGAGAATGCTATTGTGGCTGCAAATTACTGGAGGGACACAATATAGGTTGATGATTTTGGACACGGAAAGGAAGGAAGGTGCTCTGAGGAGGATCTGCGGCAAGCGAATGAGAATGCTATTGTGGCTGCAAATTACTGGAGGGACACAATATAGGTTGATGATTTTGGACACGGAAAGGAAGGAAGGTGCTCTGAGGAGGATCTGCGGCAAGCGAATGAGAATGCTATTGTGGCTGCAAATTACTGGAGGGACACAATATAGGTTGATGATTTTGGACACGGAAAGGAAGGAAGGTGCTCTGAGGAGGATCTGCGGCAAGCGAATGAGAATGCTATTGTGGCTGCAAATTAGAGGAGGGACACAATATAGGTTGATGATTTTGGACACGGAAAGGAAAGAAGGTGCTCTGAGGAGGATCTGCGGCAAGCGAATGAGAATGCTATTGTGGCTGCAAATTACTGGAGGGACACAATATAGGTTGATGATTTTGGACACGGAAAGGAAGGAAGGTGCTCTGAGGAGGATCTGCGGCAAGCAAATGAGAATGCTATTGTGGCTGCAAATTACTGGAGGGACACAATATAGGTTGATGATTTTGGACACGGAAAGGAAGGAAGGATTTTAGCCAAAATTATTTACTCATTTACTGTGTATGTCCTATGGCCATGGCTGCTTGCGTACCACCTTAATAATTGTCGTACCATAGTTAGGGAATCACTGGTTTAGTCAATGAGGATGTGTGAGGATGCAATCTTCTTATCCACAGATTGGTTCTATTATCTATCAACGAAGAACCACCACCATTCTTCCTTCCACGGCTGTTTGACTTTAAATATAGCTAGTTATCGTTATACATATATAATAAATACATAAATAGTTAGATTTTTTGTTCTCTCTTAGATATTGTAGGTAACTCATGTTTACTTAAATTCCCTCATATTTTGAACGACATACAATATTATGGTTTTATTTCAATATGAATATAATTAATAGATTGTTGGTTTATGTAAACAGGTGTGTTGCTACATTCTTTATTTTCACATACCTATATTTCATTGAATCATTTCCAAAATAAGATTCATTGTGTTTGTACTGTGTCGCCAGTATCGGATGTACCAATTATCAATTTGCATTTGTAGATTACCTATAAAAATATGTCCTGAAATACTTTTTTAAATGCATATACACAAACTTTGGATTTTTTCCCCTGTCGGGAGTCAAATGATATTGACACTGTCACCTCATTTATAAGGACTGTTGCTTTCATTGTTTACAGATAAAATTAATTTCTCAATAGATGGCGCGACAAAAAGGTTTCTTCGTTTCTTCATAGATGGCAATAGTAATAATCTCCTATTTTCAGGTGATCTGTTACTCATTATTCAAATACCTAGAACTTTTAAAATTGCATTTATAAGGGAACTCGATAAGAAGGCATAATTGGTGAACGTTCATGTAAACCAGCCGATGACAGGTTGTAAGCCCTGTAGGTGCCTTGAGTTCCTGGTTCTATTCCAACTTCGTCTCTATTGAGATGTTAAAAAGTTTGTCAAAAATTTCTTTCAAATAGTCTTTTCAAAATAAAATATATATATATTGCTGATAATAATATGTAGCAGGACAATGTATGATATTAGGAAAATATGTAAGATGTCAAAATTTAGATGGTTTGACTACATGAGAAGACTAAGAAAATATACTTAGCCGACAGGAATGGATCACAAGAGGTCGATGTTGTCCTAGGCTACGTTCACAATGAACGCCGAGTGCACTTAGTGACGCTCTAAGCCGTTCATAATGACCGAAAACTGACGCTCTAAAGACACTCATGGCTTTCAGATTAAACGTCGAGTGTACGCACCAAAGAGAATATAACCTTACGGATAAGAGACATAACTCCATACAAAAAAATTGAATCAGCAAAATGTATGAAAATATCATCCATGTAGTACCAATATTGAGAAAAATAAAATTGTCATGTTGCCTCCCTGCATTTTTGACAACTGAACAAAACATAGGGATGGGAAAGAGCTTTATAAATGCTGCCAACACTAGTGATGGGCAACATCAAGAATAATTTACAAAAAAAATGTTGCTTATATCAAAGGCATTAAATGATGTTTATTTTATAATCAGAGAGGAGTAAAAAATACACAGCATAGTTTACATATTGTTTATTTATCATTTTATAAACAGCGAAAAACATAATACATTGAATATGATGTTTATTTATTAACTCAAAAACAGGAAAAAAAACATACAGCATATATTTTTTATAATATAAATGAGTTGTCTGCTACAAAAATTATACAATTTCAATAAATCAACATAGATTTTTGGAAAATAATAAATTAATAAACAAATTGATTACTGGATTGAAGTAAAATTTTAAAATAATTTTGTACTTCAAAGAACATTAAATCAAATAAAACTAGAAATAGGTGATAGATGGTGAAATTTATAAATTCTAAATATTCTTCTCTTCATCTCTTTTTAATCCTGCATCAACTTCCTCCCTGGGACGTGGATTGCCAGCTGTCTTGCTATTTGTTTGATTTTGATCTCCTCCTGGGGTAGCAGATGGGGATACATTCCCAAATAGGTCTTTTTAAGAAGTATTTTTTCCATTCTAGTATAGAAACCGAGCAAGTGGTATTGTGTCTGTCTTTTTTCCAGAAGGTTTTCAACTCTACACAATGGAGTGCTCACTTCTTTCCTGAGAGTGCCATCTGAAAAAGGAAGACAGATATACAGAAAACACATTTTTATGATAGTTCTCAAAAACTTTGATATTAAATTGTGCATATCACTATAGACAATTTACATATTCATGAATGAACTAGAATCAAAATATTTATTCATATTTTAATTTTATTTTACATTACTTCTAGGGCAACTAACAGGTACTACGTCAAATATGAATTTAACACACACCCAATACTAATACAACACAATATTAATACCGCCAAAAGCTTTATTTTTCCCGTAATATACACGGCCAAAGACAGTACTAGTGAACGGTTACCCAGAAACAAAACAAATAGTGCACTTATACTTAACAGAACATAATAAAGTCAAAATACAAACCTGGTGTATAACTCGCCACATGAAAAGGAAATTCCTTAAGTTGCTCATCAGTAAGTGGCAATGAAGATAATTTTAAAGTGGGGATGGCAGTTTTTTTTTAAGTCGATTCACTTTACGATTGAAACTTCTTTTATCGAAGTGGTCACCACACACATATCGAATTTGGCACAATCTTTCTATTGGCACAAATACCAATTCTGGATTGCCTACAGCTTTCGCCCATTCTTTGCATCTGAAATCAAAATGATAAATGCATTATGTACCTATTGATTATTGAATACATAAAAAAATTATTTTAAAATATTATGTGCATCCTTTGTTTTGTGAACATGGATATTGGAATATTTTCTTGTTTGTAATTTTTTTCTAAGTCATACATACATACATACATACCATCACGCCATGTCCCTCACGGGGTAGGCAGAGAGAACCGAACGCCACATTTTTCTATCTTGACACACATTCATTGCCTCATCAACATTCATACATCGTCTTATACACGTTCGTCTGTTGTTCACGCTTCTAACATTTCCATCTTTCAGAATAAGTCATACTATGTAAAAAAATATTTGGTTTATAATAGGTGTGAGGAAATGTACTTATTTTTTACACTTAAATAAAATTATTATAAAATAAATTTCGCATTAAGGGGGGGACTGCTGCCAACGTACCTATTTTTCAATTTGATATACCATCATAATTTCTTATCAAATCGTTTTGAAAAAAATAATTTAGATAGTTTGGGTATTTATAAAGAAAAATGTATCTTTACTTTTTGATGTTCTGTATAAATTCTTGTAGAAAAATAATGGCATACCCCGATTTTCAACGTTTTACGCCTTATATTTTTAATAAAATATAAGGCGTAGTTCAACATATTTTTTTTTAAATTAAAGAAGACAAAAAAGAAACGAAATGTTAGAAGTGTGAGCAATAGACGAACATGTATGAGACGATGCATGAATGTGGACGAGGCGAGAGATGCGTGCCAGGATAGAAAAATGTGGCGTTCGGTTCTCTCTGCCTACCCCGCAAGGGACATGGCGTGATGGTATGTATGTAACTTGAATATATACACTAATATAATTATTTTCAAACTCCTATAGCATAATAAATTATAATTGTCATATGGTTCTAAACAATAACAACATTACTCCTTGGAGTCCACCTAGACTATAGCCCGACTCTCAAAAAAACAAATAAATTGCACAACTAGAGCAGCATTTTATCATCTTCGTAGAATCAAGTCAATTCGCAGAAATCTTCCAATAGACGCTACTAAATCTCTCATCAACGCTTATGTTATTTCAAGACTTGATTACTGCAATCTAAAGTATTTAACACCGCTACTAGAGTTTAAATATAATAGGTATACTATTGTATACATCGTTTTTATGTTTATTTTTTAATTTAATAAGATCAATAACCTAGATTTTAAACTTGAATGAATATCTACACTGATGTTTCCATGCTTTGATAGCAAAAGAATTCATTTAACATGTGGTCCTAAACAATAACAACATTCAAAACAAATATGTACTCTAATGCTTTCATAGCAAAAAGAAATAAACCATATATCCGTAGGTTATATTCTCTTTGAAATAAACTTCACGCGTGGTTCACAGTGGTCCGCAAAATAGAAGATGTTTCTATGAAATGGAATTATATTGAATAAATAAATATAAATCTTACCTTATTTAGTTATATTATCCTCAGAAGTCTTAAAATCGTGCGTTATTATCATTTATCACCCAAACAGAATAAAAAAAAATAAAATGCGTCTCAGATAACCTCAATAACCAACAGCAAAATTGAAAGGTTAAAAGAAAATGGCAGAAAATGATTTGAAATCACTTGAAGTTTGCTAGTGTAGTTTTGCAAATTGGGTTCGTAATGTTGGCTAAATTTAGTTTTTCTATGTTGGTTACATGATGATGATAACTCCTATAGAACATTTTTTTGTATGAAAGTTGGGACCCACTGGTACGCACCAAACGCTCGGTAAAATTGTCGGGTGAAAAACGCTCTGACAGTTATAGTATCTGTTGACTTCTATTTTATCTGTGGAATGGTGACTTCTATTTGTTTCTGTGGTATCTATTATGTCAGTTGACATTATTTATGATGACAATATGCATTCACAAAGAGGTTGATTTATTAAAATATCATTCAACAATTTCTTGTCTTTCGATGAAAATATAACCTAAAAAGAGACATGTATGATAAATGACATTTGACATTTAAAACGCCCGATGCCGCGTTCAGATTGAAATGCCGCTCGAAAGCGTTCAGTGAGATTGGTGTGAAAAACTCCATAATCTGCAACTTCTGGTACATTTGACATTGAGCGTTGAATCTGAACACAGCCCTAGAAATGGATAGCACGACCATATAAACAACATTCATCTTAAAGATGGAATTGAAAGATACTTGAACATACAAATTCGACATGTATAAGACAATACATGAATGTTGGATGGATACTAAATTAAATAGAATTATACCATGTTTGGTTCTTTTTGTCTGCCCTTTATATTTATTTATGTAAACAAAGAAATTTTCTCATGGATAGCATCATTGTCCTTTATGACTTTAACGAAATGCATAAACAAATATGATTCTTATATATTACATATGTAAGCCCTGATATAGATTCTGACAAATAACTTGAGAATTTTCCTCATGGAGTGGGACGATTTACGCACATTTCAACCAAGCAAAAAAAACATGTGCTCTGTTCAGCCCAGGTGATTTAGATCCAGGTTATTTGTCAATTATTATAAACTTTATTCATCAGTCTATGCGCAATTTCTATAATAAAGGTTTGATATCTGACTGCTGATCCAATGATCCCGGATTCGAATCCCGGTGAAGGCACAGTTTTTAATTGTGTTTTCTGACTGGATCTGTGAGACGATTAATATTGCAAGTCTCCAGAATGTGGCAACTTGTTATTGGATACGTGTTAAATGAATATTTGATATAGTACCTGTTAGTTTCCCAAGAAGCAATATAAAATGAAATTAAATAAATATGAGTTGAGAATCACACAATATACTTCCTTACATATCTCTGTATGTATCTTTGTTATATGCCTACATATATAAATTATATTTTTATGTACAAAAGCTACCTACTGTGTCTATAATGTTATCTTTGTTCACAGACACTTAAATACCTGTTGTGAATGTTTTTCATTTATTGTTTGTTCCAAAAACCTCATAGTACGTATTTGCTTACAATCATGTATGTATATACTTTGCATATGCTGTATTTTCCGGTGGTCCAGTAAAAGCTGGTTATTCGAAAATACAAGAAACAATTAACATCTCACATGGCTCAGCAATGTAGTTCACTACACTTTATGAATCTAGTGCCTTTTGATGTGTGATGAGACTGGTTTATGGGGATATACGCATGCGTGTTATAAAGTATTGCTCACATGTCGCTGGTTTTTTTTGGCACCCCACATTTAAGGATGGATATGTAGGTATGCATGCCGTGGTGGTATGAATGAATGAATGATGAATATTTAATTACTCTGTTGAAAAATGGAACCGAAGACCATGTATGAGTTGATGCATGAAAGCGAATGAGGTGAGTGATATATGTCAAGAGAGAGTAGACTGGCATTGTATACTCTCCACCTACTCCGAATAGGGAAACAACACGATGCAGTGTCTGATATAAGTTAGTCCGTTGTTCATGATTCTTGCATTACCCTTTTTATAATAATAATAATGAACACTTCCTTGCACCCTGCGCAACTGGCGAGTTTATTGCCGTATGGCAATTTCTTCCAAGTAACCAGTGTTTCCAGGTTAGAGAAGCAATATTTGCGTGTGAAATGAATTAAAATACATTTATCCTCTGCTGGGAATCGAACCCAGGATGACTGCACAGAAACCGAATAGTTTATCGACTGTGTCCTTCATATAGTCGTGCCATTCTTTACTTGACGAACCCGACCTCTCGTTCCATTTGTGTCTGCTTTCTTCATCGGGTATTCTTCATTCCCCTACCAAAGTGTTTTAATTAGTGCCACTAAAATTACCATTTACTATTTTTTTATGCTATAAAATTATGTATCCCAACTTTATTGTATACAAATACATATTATTATTATTTCATCGCACATGTGAAAATTATCTTTGGATTTGATAAACAGATATGATTAATAAAACTTTAATAACTCACACATGCATATAATAGATTCAATTGTATTGATTATCTTGTATATATCCTGTCTGCCATGTTATAATATATGTACTTGGCATGGATTTTATCTTTTCTCTGTTTATAATTCAACACACCGATATTAAATAATTTATCTCTAACATTATATTATCAAATCATTTATACAGTTCCGGTTTGAAACTTACCAATTTATTTTTATCGATTTACAATAATATAAACATCGAAAAACTTTGGCCGTTTTTTCATAGATGTCACTCTACGGAAAAATTATTTTCATCTTTTTATAGAATTTTCACTCGTATTTTTAATGTACACATTTTATTTTATTTTTCGTATAAATTTTATATTTATTTGAATATTTTTATTATGACGATGTTGTATTTTAATACCAAATGAATGTTATCAGATAAATACACAGTTCTGTCAAATCACCTTGACACATACGTATACATTGAATTAGTATTGTATGTTATGTGGTGATGTGTGGTGTGGTGTACCTGTAACACACTGTATAAATGATTACATTTTCGCTAATGTTTGTGTCAAACAAAACTGAACAAATAATCATTTTCACATATTGAAACTGATCTGTTGCTAGAATTTCTTAAAACTCAGTTATTGTTATATTGTTCTTGCACTGTGTTGTAAATATTTATAAAATACCTTTAACAAGTTCTACTTAGAAATAATTATTATCCTTGCTTCAGTGTCAATTAAATGTTTATCTATGTATTTTCAAAATTAGAACACAAATTGGTATTGTACTTATTGCATTAATTTTCCACTGCCACATGACAGTTGTGATTCTTTTTCTACTTATTTTCCCAGTGATTGTGCTGTGAATATTTTTTCTAAATTAAATTTACAATCATAGTCATTTGCTTTTCAGCATTATTTGTTTTATTTAGTTGCATCTTGATAATGGTATTTTAATAAGTACATGACATCAGGTTTTGACAGTACTGTGAATGGTTTTAAAAATATATATTTTCCTATGTTCTATTTTTAAATTGCTATCTATGGGCAGTTAAGGATTTATCATTGCATTTTCAAAATTAGAATTCATATATAGAATGTCAATAAAATTTTATAATTCAATATCTTTGTACATTCTCAGATGTCATTGTTTATTAGAATCAGTGGTTTTTTTTAACAATATGTAGGCTCTCCTACCGAAATCTCTCAATTATTCCAGAATTTTTGTTGATTCAAGTAAATTTTCCCGATTTAAAATTTTCGACTTATGGAAACCTTTTCTTTTAAGTTTTTTCCCGATTAGCGATTCAAAAATTTGGTTTATTTTTAGAAATAACTATTAAATATGTACATACATCAATTCCAAAGAGAATATATAAATGTATTGTCAGCCTTAGTGGCTCAGTTGGTTAGATACCTATCTCATCTGACTCCCGTTTTATTAAATTGTATTTTCAGTCTGAATCTGTGAGACAGTAAAACTCATTTTGAATCTGTGAGACAGTAAAACTCATTAGTCTCCAGAATGTGGCAACTTGTTATTGGGTGCGGGTTAAATTAATATTTGACATAGTACCTACCTGTCAGTTGCACCAGAAGCAATAAATAAGTTAATTGAATGTGTAATTAAGGGTAACTATCGCATACGTTAGAAAGGGTTTTTTACGTGATTTAAATAATTGGAAACCAAAAATTTGTTGATTTTTAACATATCAAGAACAAACCTTTCTTGAAAGGAAAATAATAACAAATTTATTTCTCTACAATATACTTATATAGTTATGAAGTAATTTAAAAAAAACGCTGTAAATTAGAATATTCTTAAAATATAGTTATGTCATGTTTCATGATTCAGCGTGGAGGAAGCATGTTTCAGCGTGATGTAAGATTGGAAAAAGATATTGAAAGGAGAGTAACGGCAGGTAATAGAGTGAATGGTGCATTAAGACCGGTAATGGCTGACCCAATTATTTCGAGGCAAGCAAAGCTCGCGGTACACAATGGTATCCTCGCACCGACTCTAATGTATGCTAGTGAGACATGGACATGGCAGAAGACGCATGAAAGTAGAATTAATGCAGTTGAAATGAGGTCACTAAGACGAATGTGTGGTAAAACGATGTATGATAGAATAAGAAATGAGGATATTAGACGAGAATGTATGATTGAAAGAAATATCGTAAGTAAGATGAAAATAAATGTCCTAAGGTGGTTCGGCCACATAGAAAGAATGAGTGATGACCGTCTGACAAAAAAAGTAGGCCAAGAAAAAGTTGGCACGATCACATAAATGGGATTTTGAAAGATTAATAGAAGAGCGTGTATGAGACGATGTATGGACGTGAATGAAGCGAGGAATTTATGTCAAGAGAGAGGAGTCTGGCGTTCGGTTCTCTCTGCCTAGCCCAAATAGGGAAATGGCGTGATGGTATGTATGTATAGTTATGTCAACTTATGTTTAATGTTAAAATTTTTGATTTTTATAAACAGACTGCTTAACATATTTGAGAAATTTGATTACAAATTGGGGTGATTAGGTTTATATGCACTCTTTACATCTGTCAAAAGTGGAATATATGGAGTCATTGGAGGGACACAGCATGATAGTATTGTGTGAAATGTATTAACAATCCATTAGTTATATATACCTCAGTAATCAAGGCTATATTATACTATAACATAAATATATTTTTTGCCTCCTTGTAAACAATAGCATTACTCGCTGCGTACTTTACAATGAAGTGTTTTTCTTTATCAAAATTTTCCTCATATAGTCGTTATTTAATGTGTGATTCATGACACAAAATATATGTTACAAAGTGTTTTATATTCTTACCTATTTACAGACACGTATTTTTTTTCTTAACTGCGTTGAATTAAAACTGAATACAATGTGATAAATATTTTGTGAAAAATATTATTATTGTGATTTGATTAGTTGATTCTACTGTAAATAGCTGAACTATGTTTGAATCGTTCTACCAATGGTGGACAGGACCTAAGGTTAGTGTTTAATTTTACATAAGTATATGCTATTGCAATCTCGAAGAATGCGCCCGTTCTCGTTTTACTGATTAAATATCAGTTTATAAAACAGACAAATTATTTATTTATTTAATTAATGCCCTTTTCATTAAACAATACAAAATAAGGTACAATACAAAAAATAATTACACATGGTACTCATATTTACTGTCGATGGCGATAGTATGTATAATGGTACTCATATTTACTGTCGATGGCGATAGTATGTATAATGGTACTCATATTTACTGTCGATGGCGATAGTATGTATAATTAAAGAATACGTACCAAACTATAAACACAACACAAATTAATAAATATTTTAAGATATCTTGTTTTCTATATAAAACATGTAGGTTTGTGTGTCAGGATAGGATAGTATGGAGGTCAGTCTGTTTTTCCTACCCAGAATATGAAAACAGCATGATGTACATATGTTTGTAGATTAAGTAGATATCAAACTATTGAGTGAGATATTGTGTAGTGTTTACTGCCATACAAATTGTATGAAACTATGTTGTCTCAAAATTCAATTTTTATAAAAAAGTTTGAGATGTACTACTACAATATTGATATTTTTTATAGAATATTTAATTATCTAGTTGGGGTGTTTCGGAATATTTCGATATTTTTAAAACCTTTGGAAATATAGGCAGTTCAAATCAAACAAAAAATATTTTTCTTAATAAAAAATGTTTGAGATTTTGTATTTATACCAATTTTCAGCGTTCTAGCTTGTGGTTTATTGAGATATATGGAAAAATAAAGTAAAAATTCGAAAGTTGATAACTTCTGATTGAAACAAATATTCAAAATTCTGAGTATAAAAGTTTTGTAGAGCTATAACTATCTATATATTCTGAAATTTCGGGCTCAGTGCATTGAGCGGATCAAAAGTTATAAGGGGACAAACAAACATACTAAATATTCTACTCCGTTAAGATTCTGAGTCAATCCATATATGTATATAGATCATAATATATGTTGGTAAGCCTTTAATTTGGTGTTTTTTTACTTTATATATGAAAAAAAATTAGAAGATTAATACTGTCAATTCATTAAGAAAAATAAATTTTCTTGAACGAATCGACTCTTGGAATACATACCATTAAACTTTGTGCTTTACAGAATTAACAATATTTTACATTCACGTAGGTTCTCATATTTTATTCAAGTTATTTTGGTTTTTCTCCAAGATACTATTTGATTATGTCGCAGAACCAGAGTGCACTGAACTAGCGATCCGATCAATCTAAGTTTTAGTTCTGTCTCTATACAATCTATTTAACTATAATTCAAAAACACTTGAATGTTATTCAACAACATTGTATGCTTCATTATGCTTTAATTTGTGTATATATTGTTGCACATGCTGACTGCACAGTTTAATCTGATGTAATAATTGTATTTCAGGTCCGTGACCGTGACACCCTGACTTCTGTAGCTGCTCGCTTCGACACAACTCCGTCGGAACTCACCAAGATCAACAGACTGGCCACCAACTTTATATTTCCAGGACAGAACTTGCTGGTTCCTGACAAGGGACAAGGTCAGTACTTCTTAATGTTACATCATACCTGTCTGTCCCAATACAATATTTATCAATATAATATTGTATGATAAATATAATAGCTTAATCCCTGTATCTATATTTTAAGCACATAAATCCTATTTCAAATAAACAGATAATATATCATTGAGAAATTAAATAGTTACAGTTGACCCGCGGTAATCCGTCAAACGTTTTACAAGGCTGAGTACTGCCACAGACCACATGTAGTCTGGAACATTTGAAAAAAGGTGCCTTGTAATCTGATAATTTATATATAAAAATGGTAAGATTCTATATGTCGTATAGAAAATATGATTTGTAATTTAGTAAATTAAACAGCACAATAGACAACAGTGGCATATTATATTGTATTAAAGGGAGCGGCGTATTACACACGAGCTGGATTACTGGGGTTCCATTGTATCATGTAGGTGAAACACCAAGATAACATACATACCATCATGCCGTATCCCTACTTGGGGTAGGCAGAGAGGACCGAACGCCAGACACCTCTATCTTGACATACATGTTTTGTCTCATTTACATTCATGCATCGCGTCATACATGCTCTCCTATTATTCTGACTTGGTATATTACCATCTTTCAAAATCTCATTTATATGATCATGTCAACTCTTTCTCGGTCGGCCACGACCTCTCATTCCACTCTTTTCAGCCTTTTATACTTTCTTTGTCAGGCGCTCATCGTTCATTCTCTCCACATGTCCGAACCCCACATGTTCCAAGATAACATTATAATTATTTTAATGCAAAATACTATTTTTTATATTCTACAATATTTTTATTTATTAAGTCAGAGAAAATCACTTGAAAAGACCTACATCCAACAGAGGAGGGAAGGCTAAGAAAGAATAAGAAGACATTAGAACTATTTCTATTTTGTCTTATTAGGTCGTTAACAAGACTATTTCTATTTTGTCGTATTAGGACACTCTCAAGACTATTTCTTTTTTTTTCGTACTAGGAAATTATCAAGACTATTTCAATATTCTTATTAGGAAACTATCAAGACTATTTCTATGTTATCTTATTAGGAAATTATCAAGACTATTTCAATATTCTTATTAGGAAACTATCAAGACTATTTCTACATATGTTGTCTTATTAGGACATTATCAAGACTATTTATATTTTGTCTTATTATGACATTAATAATATCAAAACTATTTCTATTTTCTTATTAGGACACTATCAAGACTATTTTTAATATGTCTTATTCGGACATTATAAAGACTTTATATTTTGTCTTATTAGGACACTATAAAGGCTATTCATATTTTGTCTTATTTGGACACTAAAGACTATTTATATTTGGTCTTTTTAGATGACATTTTTTTCATAATATAAACAAACAATACAACAAAATATTTTTAAGAAGATAATACAGTATTGCAAATATTTTGACCTGAAGTAGAGAATGGTAGTTCTTGAAACCAGCTATTATAGTAGTGTTATCAAAATAAAGGATTGGAAATAAACAAACGTTATTTTTTTGTATTAATATTTTTTTAAATGAATTTCTAAAATGTAAATGCCTCTACCTTACAATTATAAATTTATATTGTTTTATATACACAGAGTTTATTACACTTATGTATGTTATTATTTAACAGGTTGCAACTAGTATGACATTATAGTATGTATGCATTAGGTATGCAGTTCAAATGTACTATAATTATTATTATTCAAAATTGCTGATTAGCATTTTTATTACCTTTGTGAATAAGTTTTTTGTATAATTTTACAGCTTATAATCTTTATTGCCATTGTTCTATACTAAAATAAAAACATTCCCACTAATTTATGTGTTAAGTTGTACATAGTTGTATCACCAACATTGGTGTATGGAAGTGAATAATGACAACAGAATTAACTGATGGGTTGAAATATAATAATTATTTATTTATTTATTTAAGTTTCGTACATGATTAATACACAATACGCATTAACAGAATATCAATCATAACAAAGCAAATGTGCAAACAAAAACACCACATGACACAGCCTGTCTGTGGCTAATAATATAAAATGAAAAGAAAATAAACCAAAGTGGAAGACATAAGTACAAAAATATATAAAAAAAACAACTTATATGTATAAAACATACATACACATAGATCAATAGGTAGGTACCTATATACAAAACAGCAGACTGACTGCAGTTCTACCAAATATTATACCCGCAGTTGACAATAACATTACTTGGAAAGTGCAATGATGTATATGTTATGTCGCAGTCAATCTTCAAATTGTATATCATTGAACTTTTACACAAGAACAGCAGTTTAAGAAGACAGAAAAAAACAATAATTCTAGAAAAAAAGTATATGTAAGTACATTCATTTGAAAACCAATAATGAACTCTATCTTGCACCCTGCCCAAGTAGCGAGTTTATTACTATATGATATGGCAATTTTTTCCAACTTATCAGGGTTTCCAGCTCAAAGAAGCAATATTTGCGTGCGAAAATGAATTTAAACCAGTTTCTCTTCTCCAAGAATCCAGCAATAATAAACAGTAAATAGTAGCAGATGGAATATCTTTCGAGAATTATATGATTAGTTTAATTCTCAATAAATTTTTTACTAGCTATAAAATTTTCTAATACGTATGATAAGTCACCAGTTGTTTTAAATTATACTATATAATGTTCATTAATTGGGTCCACACCGGACGATCCACCGCAGCAAGAAGCGCGATCCAACGACTTCATTGGCCCGCTCCTTGCCGTGGCTAATCTGTTCGCTGTTGATCGCCGATCCAATATGGATTGTTCAGTGTGGTCCCAGTTATTGATTGATAATTTCATTCAAATTATTCAATACTTTTTGAAATTAAGCTAAGAATATTTTGGACCACGATACGACAAAGAATAGTGTAGAAGCAATCTTCTTTGTCAGCCATCTCTCCACTGCTGGATGTAGGCTTCCTCCAATGAACTCCATCTCTCTCTGTCCTGTGCTTCCCCCAGCCAACCCCTTCCTGCAACTGGAATAATATCGTCGACCCATCTTTTTTGTGGTCACCCTACCGGTCTTTTATTTTCCCGCGGTCTCCATTTTAGTATTCTGGGTGTCCACCTCTCGGTACCCTGTCCCCTGTCTTGCAACATGTCCTGCCCACTGCCATTTCAACTTTGCAACACGGTCTGTTATGTCAACGATACAAAAATACAAAAGTAGCAATACAAAAGTTCAAATGAAAATAGAAGCAATACAAAAAACAAATATGTTCTATTCCTCTTCAATAGAACATTCAGCCCAAATTGAACTTTGGCTTCTTGAAATTTTAAAACAATAAAATTAATCGTTTTAATACCTACAGTATTTACTGTTTTGAAACATGACGACTGTTTCGCTGTTGAAGTTTTTTTTCAGCAGTTTCATTAGTATTTTACACATTTAGATTTTTCAAAATAAAATGATGTCCCATACAAGATATATCTTTAGTATATAAAATGAAATACCTAATAAATACATAACCAAACTTATTAAGTGTTTAATGATTTTGTCAACAGATGACAGCAAGGAAGGTGAGAGTTCATCAGACAAAGTTGACGGTGGATCCGATACATCGTCACAGACAGCACCAACACAGGAGAGAGGTAAAATATAAAATAATTTTACCATATTAACAATTCAAGTCATCTTATTATATCTTGTTGATGTATCAATGAATAATGACAGAAACAATATTACTTTTCTCTAAACAGAGCTGCTGTTATACAACATGCTATTTTGTAATTTTTCAAAACTAAAATAGGAACATTCTAATATTTTATAATTAAATTGTTTGAAACTTATTTTGTATTCTGTAACTGACATTGTTCCTTTGGAGGTATGTAGGCTCACCAGTGTGCCAGAGTGGCCACTTGGGTTGAAAGCGTTTGCACACCAGCTGAAGCTGATATGCAAACCTATATATGAGGTGGTAAGGTCAGTCTGTTGGACGTGTAGGTATAACCTGTCTGTCCGCCTTTGGCTACATACAACCAAACGATATCTCACCTGCCTGGTTCGAACCTGGATACCGTCTGTTCGGAGACTCCCGACAGCTGGGCTACAGATTGATCGACCAAGCAACTGCGATACCGTATACAAGAGATTATTAAATATTAAATGCAACTTAGGTAGGAAATAGATGACAGATTAAAAGATGCAACAGGAAATTTAACTTACTCGTTTATTGACTCTAGTTTTACAGTGATGATTAGTAATCGATATTTGTTATGTAGGTATAAACAGTACTTAATTAATTCAATAAAAATTTAAATCGCGGACTGTTGAACGACGACAAAGCGGTCGGGCAGCGTAAAGACGAGCCGAGGTCTAGATGAAAAGCGAATGGCTTGGAGCTCTGTGACCTTCTTTATATAGGTGCTGGGCCGCACACGGCGCAGGACAAGATGGCGTCTGCAAGCGTAGCGTAACCCCGTAGTGCAATTAGTAATCGCGCCACATTCCTAAAACTAGAATCTACTAAATTAGATAATAATATGATCTCAGATTGTCTATGCCGCAGACCACTCATTAGTACTGCACACTGTTTGACAATGTTTACTTATGTGATGTCGCCTAACCTAACCTAACATTTCAATTGATCTGCACTAATATTCTTTTGGTTTTATTTTCAATATAGTGCAACATGTGTAGATAATCCATCTTTTGTTTTTTTTTTGCCAAATCTCAAACTCTTCTGGGCACACACTTCACATATTAATATATGGAAGATACAATTACATACTATAGTATTATTTAATGTACACACAAATTTAACATGTTAGTCTTGACACGCCGTCTCAACATGTCAAATACAAACAAATTCAACATGTTAGTCTTGACACGCCGTCTCAACACGTCAAATTCAACATGTTAGTCTTGACACGCCGGTCGATGGAAGAACAGTGCTTCCGAAACATGTCGCCAAGTGACTCTCAAAAATAAGTGGTTCATATCATAATATCAATTATGACAATTACTATATTTGACAGAAATAACGTTTAAAGCTTGTAATACAAGGACTCATTTGACTTTGCAAATATGGTTTTACATTTTATTTTGAGACAAGTTGTATACTTTACTCAAAACTCATAAAAATTGAGATATCCTTTTGCGTTACTAAAGGGACTATTTAAGGTACCTCAATATTGTATTGATATAATGTATGTTTCAGATATATTGGAGACATTACGGCCTGTGTCTCCTGAACCACCCACCTCGCCTGCAGCTCCACAGAGATTTCTCAAGATCAACGTCAGACATATCACCGATGGACAGGTACCTACTTATATATCTTTCTTTTATATGGCCACCATAAGGGATACCACCCATAGGATTTGAATCTGCTCAGGAAAATATTAATTCTAATCTTTAAAAGACCTGTGTCTCCTGAACCACCCACCTCGCCAGCAGCTCCACAGAGGTTTCTCGAGATCAACGTCAGACATATCACCGATGGACAGGTACCTACTTATCTATCTTTCTTTTATATGGCCACCATAAGGGACACCACCCATAGGTTTTGAATCTGCTCAGGAAAATATTTAATTTTGATCTTTAAAAGACCTGTGTCGTAAGAAGGTGGAAATTTAGTTTGAAAATCGTTCTATAGGTGTTATTTAACTATCTATTTTCTTTGTTACAGAGAAGAGAAAATTTCATAAAAAATAACTTTATAAAAATAAATTTCCCTTACTGGGAATCAAACCATCGACATCGGCACATATGTCAAATGAATGTTTGCTAAGCCACAGCGGTAAAGAACCTTCTCCAATTTCCCTTACTAGAAATCAAACCATGTACATCGGCACATATGTCAAATGACTGTTTACTAAGCCACAGCGGTAGAGAACCTTCTCCAATTTCCCTTACTAGAAATCAAACCATGTACATCGGCACATATGTCAAATGACTGTTTACTAAGCCACAGGGGTAGAGAACCTTCTCCAATTTCCCTTACTAGAAATCAAACCATGTACATCGGCACATATGTCAAATGACTGTTTACTAAGCCACAGCGGTAGAGATCCTTCCCCAATTATTTTAGATTTATCAGTAATAACTTTTACAAAAATTTCAAAAGAAACTAAAATAATTCCCTAATAATGCATAACAACACCAACTGCCATCATACCAACCAAGTACACATTTAAATGAAACATACTCTAACAAAGATATTGATGCCAACAATCAAAAATATGTTAGGAATATTGCACCTATTTTATTTATTTTTTACTTTCTGTACATATAATTAGTACACTGGTGGGCTTATTGCTTAATGGCGATTTCTTCCAACCAACCAGAGTTAATGTTTCATAAATATACAAAACAGTGTGTACTATGGCAATAAGTTAATCACATTACAAAAATCAACAAAGATAGCAGAAGAAAAGTAAAAAAAAAACAAATATGATAGCATATAAGAACTATTCATAGCAATGATAGGAAAACTAAAGGATAAGGAAAGGAAGAGGAGAGGAAGATGTAATCAGGTATTGTCAGATAAATATTTTTGCTTTAGCCTTTTCTTGAAGATGTTTAATGAGATAGACGACGTAATATCAGAACTTAGACTATTCCATAGTCTAGCTGAATGTACTTCAAATGAAGAGCTAAAAAATTCAGAAATATGAATAGGAATAGATAGTAAAGTACGTTCAGCAGATCGAAGTGGACGCCCGTGGCTTGAAAGTAAGTAAATTTATCTTTGAAATACTGAGGTAAATTTGGATTAAAAAGGACATTGTATAGTAATGACAAGATATATATATATATATATATATGTTATAATATTTTTATCTCGGTTTTCCCGTGTCAGTAGGTCTTGACTAAGACCATTTGTCTTCCGACGTTTCGCCTGAATATCACCAGGCATTTTCAAGGACTTAACGAAAAGCACGCGCGCGACACACGTCTACTCACACTGAAAGCTCACCGTCGTGATATTCAGGCGAAACGTCGGAAGACAAATGGTCTTAGTCAAGACCTACTGACACGGGAAAACCGAGATAAAAATATTATAACATATTTCACCCGTGAAAACATCAAATATAACATATATATATATATATATATATATATGATGTATCCGTTTCTCGGGTACTCCGCGTCGTGTTCGTTTGGTTTCTGGTGAAACCTTGTCTTCGACGTTTCAGCCGTACGTTGACGGCCATCCTCAGGAAGTCAGGTGCTTCGTCTGTAGTCTCTGGCTGCGGCGAGGAGGGTTGGTCGCAACCAACCCTCCTCGCCGCAGCCAGAGACTACAGACGAAGCACCTGACTTCCTGAGGATGGCCGTCAACGTACGGCTGAAACGTCGAAGACAAGGTTTCACCAGAAACCAAACGAACACGACGCGGAGTACCCGAGAAACGGATACATCATTTACACCCCTCCGCGAGAGCCTGAAAAACAACATATATATATATATATATATATATATATATATATATATATATATATATATATATATATATATATATATATATATATATATATATATATATATATATATATATATATATATATATATATATATATATATATATATATATATATATATATATATATATATATATATATATATATATATATATATATATATATATATATATATATATATATATATATATATATATATATATATATATAGTGTAAGATATGTATATTGCACTATTAAATTTTTATTTCAACCAATATTATATTTGATAATTCCAGGGTGTGGTGTCAGGAGTATTGCTGGTGACCCCCAACGCAGTGATGTTCGATCCCAACGTGTCGGACACTCTTGTACTTGAGCACGGACCAGAGTCCTATGGTGTGATAGCTCCCATGGAGTTTGTCGTCAACGCGGCTATTTATTACGATATCGCTCACATGAGAACAACGCACGCCAACCCTTACATCACTAGGTATGTTTGTTTATTTATTTTGATTATTAATGTCTTGGTTCTTTGCCAACTCATAATATATTACTATATGAGGTGTAAGTCATGGCCAAATAATAATTTGAATTAGTATTGTACTGTTTTACAATGCAGGATCATAAATTATGTCATTTATTGTTGGATTTGCCAAAGAACAAGTTTCTTTGATTCACTGATTGCAAGGAAATGTTCTCAAATCCGATAATGATCATAAAATTTTGAAGTTGTACCTTGAATTCAGAGATGATCAATTTTGTTTTTACACAATGAAGAATGTTTTGTTTTTACACAATGCGGACCGCCGTGGCACAGTTGGTAAGCCCTTTGTTTTCTGTGCGGGCGTCCTGGGTTCGATTCCCAGCAGAGGAGAAATTTATTTAAATTTATTTCTCACGCAAATACTGCTTCTCTGGGCTGGAAACACTGGTTAGTTTGAAGAAATTGCCATATGGCAATAAACTCGCCACTTGGGCAAGGTGCAAGGAAGTGTTCATTATTATTATAATTATTAAATTGTGTAGGTTTAATTTCCGGTAAATAAATTCAAAATATATTTTGTGGAGTGGTTTGCACAATTTTGTATGACGCAGATTGCTGGACAACATGCGAAAAGCTTGAACAACAGTTGCATACAACTGAAATGAAAATGCTGCACTGGGCAGGTGGTGTAACACGGATAGACAGAATCCGTAATGAGTGTGTCGTGTCAGAGGGTCATTTAAACTGGCACCGATAACTGAAAAGCTGAAAGAAAGCAGGATGAGATGGTATGGTCACGTGATGCCCAGAGATGAAATTTATTCAGCAAAGAAAGCGCTCAACATACCAGCTAGACCTAGGGTTAGAGGCAGACCCGCAGCAACATGGTGGTCCAGTATTGAGGAGATGGCAGCTCAGAGTGTTCCTGTTGTGACAACTCAGGACTGAA
Organism: Molanna angustata; assembly: GCA_963576475.1. Lineage (NCBI taxonomy): Eukaryota > Metazoa > Arthropoda > Insecta > Trichoptera > Molannidae > Molanna > Molanna angustata. The sequence continues at coordinate 505,831 of OY754986.1, forward strand.
GATCCTGGCGCTTATGTACAAGGATGCCTAACCCTGGATAAACCTGGATAGAGCAGCAAGGAAAAGAAGAAGAGGGGAGTTTATTTTCATCCAATAACAAGTTACCACATTCTGGAGACTTGCGATATTAATCGTCTCACAGATTCAGACTGAAAACACAATTAAAAACTGTGTCTCCACCGGAAATCGAACCCGAGACCCTTGGATCAGCAGTCAGATACCTAACCAACTGAGCCACGAGGGCCGACAAACCGATTTACCTAGATAAACCGATAATACTTAGTTTGTGCCTTTAATGAATTAACAGTGACACTAAAACTGTCACCAAGAGTATTATTTAGCAACATGGTAAACATTTTAATTTGCGTAATACGGATGTCTTTGATTTAGTTTCATGCCAACGTCAATAATGCTGATAAGTCTTGATATTCATGCTTACTAACGGGTTGCAACTGGTGTTTGACGCAGCTGCGAAGCTTATCTATGGGGCGGATGAAAGATGCCGTATAACGCCTCTCTTAAACGAGCTGCACTAGTTGAGGTGTCCAGAGTAAATACAATACAAAATGTGCTTGATGGTTTTCAAAGCTCTCCATCACTCGGCTCCCCACTATATTCAAGAACTATGTCAAAGAAATGTACCATCATGAACGAGGTTTCAGTGTAAACAGACCTATCAAATGGAATAAATTGCCTTCTGAAGTACGTGGAGATCGGAATTTGGTGCCTTCAGTAAATAACTTAAGACTTGTTTGTTTCGCAGAGCCAACAAATAAGCAAAAACGTCCTTGGAACGGTCTTTTACTGTAAATCAGCTCTATTAATATTTGATTATTATTAAACAATTTTCTTGTATTTTACATGTTTTGAACATTCTGTTTTATCTTTCAGAGGTGAAAAACCTGAGATATACTATATGAACAAACCAAATTCACCAGATAAGGATTCTCTAGTAAAGGTATTATCATTTATATTCACTATATAAATATTATTTTGTACATTAAGACCCGAATGCACAGTCCTAGGTACCTAAATACTAACTCCTAACCTCACTGGAGCATTTAGTATTCTTAAGTTAGCAATTGCGTTGCAGAGACATCCCTAACTAAATACTAAATACTACGCCAAACTTAAGGTCGATAGTGTAGAATTTCACATTATTGTGTATGAAGAAAAGAGATAGATAGCTTTCTATGGGCTTAGAAAGCAATCTATCTCTTTCCTGACGTTTGACAAATGGTTTTTGCTATATAACAACACAAACATATTATGTTTGTGTTGTTATATAGCAAACCAACTTCACACTGACAGCTCGATACCACGATTTTTCGGCATCTCGTATAGATATTTGACAAAATTACCAAATACATATTTGCCGAAGTCGCTAAAATCATCATCCATCGAAAACATCTCGTATTTTAGTGTTAAACCACTCGTAAGGTTCCTCGCTATCAACCTTACTTTTTGACAGTTTGCAAATGTTAGTTAACGCTGATGCACATGCGCTAAGTATTTAGATATGTCTCTGCAATGCAATTCTTATAGAAAAACGTCGTAGCATCCTCCAGTTAGAAAGCCACGTGATCTCCTAACTTTAGTGAGCCACTGTGCAATGAAAACATGGTTAGTATTTAGTATTTAGGTAGGACTCTGTATTTGGACCTAAATCCAATGTTTGTGGTATACGATTTTGTTAATTTTGTAATGTTTTGATAATAAAAAAAAATAAAATGTTCTAGGATGAAACTTTCCCTGAGCTGGCCACCACCGGTGACAATGACTCTTCAGACAAGGAGGGAGATGAGGACCAGATCTGTGTGAAGGAGGGGGAGAGGGGTGGGGACGCATTCCCCAAGGCGTTTGACAGAGAGAGAGTCACGCCGACCAACGCACAGGTTTGTTATTACACACCACACACACACACACACACACACATACCTACACTATTGGTACAAACATTATCATAACAATAAAAATAGATTAACGATAACCTAATATTAATGTGTTTAGATATGTAGTTGTTAGCTTGTTAAATAGATTTCGGTATATACTCAATATGTAATATGTGACGTTACTCAAATGTTGTTCTATAATTATCATAGATAGTATTACAGATTTGTTGTTATAATTTTAGATCTTATATTTTCATTGAAACAAGTACTAATATAATTTTATTTTCAATGTAACTCTTGGCTTAGGTCAAAATGACCCTGACAAAATTGAAGATCTCCTCTGACTGCAACACCTAATTTCTATAATTTGTCGTTTGGGGTAAATGCTCGTATGTTTTGTTTAAATACCTACATAGGTGGGTAATAATTGACAGTTAAATATTGTCAGTCAAGTAATTTCGACCCGATTATTTTTCTTGACATGTGTTTTTGTGCATTACGGGTCACATTGACCTAATTATTTATATAAACGTGGGTGTGTCTATACTGTAATGTTTTACTCTTAATGGGTTATGCAAAGAGAGCAGAGAGCACTATTGTCTATTGAACAGATTCCCTCAGATATAAATACTTACATACAGTTTCCGTGGTCATTTTAATGTTTTCCTCTGATGAACGTTGCCTTTCACTCCATATCTTTCTTGTGTGTCCTTGTTTATCATTTTCGTCTGTCAAAATAGAAAGAGATGAAATTCTAATGAAAAGTAAAGATCATCTGAGGAATAACTGCCATGACCATGTGAATAATGTTATGGGGAATGTATGATAGACAAATGTGAGTAATTTTTTGTGTATCAGGTGATAAATATGTGGCTTTGTGTTCTCTCTACCTATTCCACAAAGGAAATGACCTTTTGTATAAATAAAATGATTAATATATAGGCTTGTTATAAGAAATTGTGACAGCTATGGATATCTGATTGACTATTTATTACATTATATTATATTCAAGTACTTTTTATAATATATAGGCTTGTTATAAGAAATTGTGACAGCTATGGATATCTATTATTACATTATATTCAAGTACTTTTTTTTTATTTAACATGTCTTATTGTTTATTTATTTATTTTTTTATTTTATTATTACAATAAAACTAGATATTCATTCACACACAAATAGTTTTAGCTACAATACATAATATTATTATTAGACTAGCTTTGCTATATGATGAGTTGCTGTGTATTTTTTCCTTAGCAAAAATGTGTATTGTTTTGGGCGTTATTTATTTTTTCGCTAGATTTTAACAATATTTTTAATTAAAAATGTTACTCAATGATTTGCAAATTTATTTTTGTTATGATTTTTTTTAGCATTTCGCAACTCACGTCATGAATCAATCATCGAAAATCTAATAGACAAACATTGAATATTTATTATTAGTGGAATAGTTACATTTTTTTTCCAAAATTGATTTGTCATTTTTGAGTTTTTGTTCTTATTTATTTACCATGTCATTTTGTATTATGTGCTGCTGAGTGACACTAGCTCTTGCTCTGTAAATTAAAATGTCTCGATTTCGCTCTATGTTGCTAGTAGGAATAATTATTTAACATATTAATAATAGCAATGAATTCGTAATCAAACATTTTGAATTCTTTAACATAAAAAGATTTTTAATTGATTATTGACCTTACACCTATGTATAGAGTAAGTACCTCAGTTACAACACAAATGCAAAATTGTTTTTAAAATACATGTTTCAAATAAAATTATTAATTTGTCAACTATTCTCAAAGAAAAAATGCTTATTATGAAAGGCCCCCATTCACAATCATGCCATCCTTCCAAATGGCTTGCCATCACTCCAAAATGCGCTCGTGAATGTCAAAACCCGCGCAGCCCAATTGGCCTGACACACCAAAATGGAATTCCAAACGACAGGTACGGTGAAACCCAGTGTGTGTGAAACCCAGCGGTACATTGCGCATTGTTTGACACTCGTGAATGCGAAAATACAACATTTTCTCTTTGTTTTTTTTCATTTTATATAATAACAAACCGCTATATAGCATTTGTTTAAACTCATCATCAGAATTATAACTCATTTTTACTTGAAAATTTAGTAAAAAATAGAAATTATTAATCCGAAAGCGCCGACCGCTTGCGTATATTAATTTTAATGGCTCGATGGCGCGCCCGTGAGTGTGATGAAAATTTTATAATGGTCCAAATGGAGCCGGTCCGACCATATGGAGCGACACCGAATGACACGATCGTGAATGGGCTGCTTTAGACCTGTTTTTACTAGTCAATTGTTTTATTTGAAATAAGTATATGATATTTTTTTAAAATGTTCACTTTCATCAAAATAGAAATATAATGTATGAAACGATAATTCCTGGTAATCCAGTCCTATCATACAATATATTCCTAATTCATACATTACATTCGCTCTGAAATGAACTATGCAAAATAAGTATTTATGAATATTGTACGTATTTGATATGGATACCAAGTCATTACAGAATACTGTGAAGTACCTACCTAGAATAGTGCCTTCAGTCTTTTCTATTATAACTGTTTTTGTGTCTCATTTTACATTGTTCAGCATCTATTATGAAAGTAGCAGAAAGTAGTCTCATCACACTTACATATTAGGCACTACATTCAGAATGGATGGTGAAACATATTACTGGACTATGTGAGATGAAAATTTTACAATGCTCCAAATGGAGCCGGTCCATATGGAGCGACGCCGAATGGCACGATCGTGAATGGGCTGCTTTAGCCTCTTACAGAATACTCGAAAACAATGATTTTAAAAAAAGTGGAAACACTATTATAAGGCGGTGCCTCACAGCAAATTTATTCTTCTATCATAATTATGCCTTTTAAATATCTTGTACACAAATATCTGGGTGTCTAGTTAACGTGTCAATTAGCAATAACTCAATGTATGGAAGAATAAAAATCACCAGTTGCCTGTCTTGTGTCAACAACTATCACTTCAATACATAGAGTTATTTATTTATTTATTTATATAATTTATGTACATGTGTACAAAGGCAGGTTTATTGCCATAAGGCAATTTCTTCCAACCAACCCGAGCAACGTGAAGTCTCTAAGTTAAATTGGTACAATACTAATTTATTGAGAAATAAATTGATAAAAAATAACATAAAAGAGTAAGAAATATAAAAAAAATACAAAGAGAAAAAAAATGAAAAAAGAGTTTAAAAAAAGAATAATAAAATTACACCTCACATAGCAATGAGGAAAAGGAGGTTACGGAAGGATATAGAAGGAATTCAGGAACTATTTGACAAATAAAGTTTTTTTAGTTTACCTTTAAATATTTGAATGGATTGAGATGACGTTACTTCATCACTTATTTCGTATTGTGATGTAGCTTTCGGCCAGGAGATCATTGATTATCTGGCAGCCATTAGTTGCATACTCATTTTGCGTTACCCAGGGTGTACCACGTGGAGGCGAGTAGCTTTACACCCCATTTGCTTGCCATGGCTTGAAAAGAGGAGCTGAAAACTTCTGTATTGTGAATGGGGATAGCTAGTGTAGTACGTTCAGCAGATCGAAGGGATAGGCCGTGACTTGACAAGAAAACGACGTTATTTTTTAAATATTGTGGTGAATAGGGATCATAAATAGTCTTATAAAGTAATAACAGAATGTGAATGTTACGACAATCTCGTATCTTTTATATTTTATTTTCCATCGCTAAATTGTCACCTTGACTAGACACCCTGTAATGATAAAAAAAAGCCTTAGCTTAGTTTGTATGGTTCATTCGGAGGTGATTAATTCAACAATATCAATAGTGTTGATTATTGATGATATATATTAATGTTAGTGTTCACGTTCTGCTAGTCACATTGGCTGCCTCTGACAATGAACTAGTCTGTCTGTAGTCCTCTTAGAGAAGTTGAATTATTGTCTGTTGTTCAACAGCAAGTGAACGAGGAGCGCAGAAGGTCCTTGCTTGACCACCATTGGGCCGTGCCGATCAAAGAAAGGATGTCCATTGACCTGACACACGAGGTAAAACCACAATATCTTCTCTTTATATTATATATTTATTTATTATTATTGTCTTTTGTGACTGTTGTCTTCTTCCCTCGGAAGTCTCTTCAATCTCTTCTTCTTCTTCTTCTGGTCTACGGTAAGTTGAGATGGCGTTAACACCCAATGCCTACTGTCAATTATTTATCTCCGACTTTGAATATAAAAACACCAGGAAATAGAACTCGTCAGATTGATGTTTGATCTTCTTTTGTTGATATATCGCAATAATCAGACGGGTTTTAGTATTCTTTGTATAGGAATACATACAAGAGCGTCCACTGATCGATGGCATCGCACAGAACGGGCATATTATTGCTATTATTATTTCTCGGTGACTATAATCCGATCCATCCGCTGCGCCTGTATGAACGCTAGCTTTTAATGAGAAACAAACTAGTGTCCGAATACTGAAAGTTTAAAATTTAATCTATTGCAACAATGCATCAAATTCAGTTAATTTTTTTAGTTGTCATTACATAATTAATAATATTGGTACTAATTAATATTCTTCTGAAAAGTATCTTTTGATACTTTCTTTAATTTGCTATTGTTCATAATGTGTTATATCAATATTTGAGTGTTCAATGAATATAATTATATCACAATTCAAGCATATATGTACATATATATATTGGAATAATGTTAAATATTGTGTTATTTACTATCTTTCAAGTATTTAATATTATCATTATAAAAAGGTTTTAATTTTTTTGTCTAACCATGTGTTTAGAAAAATAAATGGATCCAATTTTGCTGAGCTATCAAGATATTGTTTAAAAAGTTATTCTAGCGTACAATTTCCGAAATCAAGGCCAAAATAAGGAAGATAACAAGTTGAACATCTTATTGAAACATACAAATTGTTATCAGGATAATTAAACTTATCATAAGACTTCTCTTTCCTGGTGTATTATATTCATAGTCTTTCTTACTCTTTGTTTTGACTTCTTACTATGAAGTTCATGGCTACATATTCATCTTTTCATCGGATATATCTTCACTTCTTTGACTTGGCTGAACCGATTCTGCAAAGATTATATTATAATATTGTCGGCTGTATTAAATATCCAAAGAATATAATATCCTTATAAAGTGAATATTTGCTGAAACACATTGAGTTTAGTTTAGTTTAGATTCCACTGTACCTACTTCCTTTGAAGAGTGTACCCAAATGTTATGTTCACAGTAACATAGACTACAAAATATCATACAACAGCCGTAAAAGACTTTTTTCATGGAAAACCAATGCAGCTAATGCTTACAATATTAGGCATTGGATAAAAATGAAGCGATTTTTTACATTTGATGAGGTATTCCGATGTCTCGTGTTATTTCAGTGACCGTTATAAATGTTCTTATGCAAAATTGGTCCAGCTTTTACTCACATAATCAAATTTATTTTTAAAATTCTCATTGTTTTTGGTTTTTAGTGATAATCTATTTATTTCTCAAATTATTATCACTCGCTGAAAATTTATCTGAAATATTTTTATTTTACCTATTTCAAAGACAGTTTTCTACTGTACATAATTATAATATGTTTCACTTCAAAGTGCACTTTATAATGTTGGTATGGCTGTCAGTCAAATAAACTGAATTATGTTGCCACATCGCCAAATTAAATTCCTCTAATGTCATATTTCAAATCAAATAATAAGACATTGTAAAAGAAATCATGTCCTCTACATATATGTATATCTAGGTATATTTTATACATAATAAACTTATTTTAAATATTAGTTCAGATTTATTAGAAATATTACCCCCTATTCAGTAACTATTGTTACTAAAATAGGAACGTACTAAAATTGTAGATTTTAGATTTACGGCCTTATTTCAGCATTATAAAATATCAACTTGGACTAAATGGAATAGGAACGTACCTATTTTGGCCGGAACGTTCTTAAAAAGTTACTGAATCATACGTATTATGAATAATTATGAAATTTTTATCATTTTCATAATTATTCAAAATATGTCTAATTCAGTAACTTTTTAAGAACGTTCCGGTCAATAAAGGTACGTTCCTATTCCATTTAGTCCAAGTTGATATTTTATAACGCTTAAATAAGACCATAAATCTAAAATCTACAATTTTAGTACGTTCCAATTTTAGTTACAATAGTTACTGAATAGGGGGTATTATAAAGAAGAAAAAAATCCCTAATTGTTGGGAATATCCTGTTTTTAATGTATAACAACACCAAATACAATTATACCAACGTAACCATGAAGTGCACTATTTACTTTGTTTTGCTGTTGGTTTTATTTCATATTTGATGTTCATTTAAATCACATTGGGTTTAATTCCAAAAACGCACTAAAATTTTAATAACATGTTAAAGTTGTTCATTTTATGTATATTATTTTTTTGCTATTCTGAATTTTTGAATAAAATAAAGGAAATTAAAATAACAAAGGAACATCAAAAGTGTATTATAAAATGGAAAGCAGGGCTGAGCCAAATTTGTGACAAAGGCCCAGATTCAGAAATTCAAAGGGAACGGCGGGCCACAGAAGTTAAATACTAAATTATCTCATAACACTTCATTAAAAATCTCAAGTGTGTGAAAATATAAAAAAATAAATATATTTTTAGTATTTTATGTATAATTCGTTTTCTATGAAACCATAAAACAAAAAAATTTGGCACACAGCGAAAAATTTCCCATTTTTCATTGTTTATTCCCAATAAAAGAAATTCTGTGCAATGAGAAATTTACAGTTATCTTTTGCAAAATTCTGGGCAGTGAGAAAATTTCGTTTTTTTTTTGTTGTATTTCGATAAATTTAATCAAACAAAGTCCACACAGCGAGAAAATAACAGTTCTCTTGTGCTTATGTTGATAAACTTGACCAAACAAAGTCTGCGCAGTGAGAAAATAACAGTTCTCTTGTGCTTATGTTGATAAACTTGACCAAACAAAGTCTGCGCAGTGAGAAAATAACAGTTCTCTTGTGCTTATGTTGATAAACTTGACCAAACAAAGTCTGCGTAGTGAGAAAATAACAGTTCTCTTGTGCTTATGTTGATAAACTTGACCAAACAAAGTCTGCGCAGTGAGAAAATTTCAGTTTTTCTTTTTGTTTACAATGCGTGCGAATCAAATGGCCGTGTGTGAATTTTTTTTTTATAAAATATGTTTACTGATTTTTGACCCATATTAGTCACGGGGGCCGCAGTATTTCTAGAGCAGGTTTAAAGTGACAGTTCTGGTGAATACATTTTGTTTTTAATGACTTAAATGTTCGTTAAAATTTTAATTCGTCTTTGGAATCGAACCCATTGTTTTTTATTTGAGTGTGTTGTTTTTAAATTTAGTATTTATATTGAAAAAAAAATATTTTTGTTAAATAGTTTGCATTAGGCACCTATTTATCAAGTAATATTCATTTATTTATCTTTAAAAAAACATCCAACATACTCTCATTCCATTCATTATTATTTTAAATCATGGTAATATTTTTGTTAACACTGGACAGATAATATTATACAGAAGTGAAAATTAATTTAAGATTTGAACTGTTGTAACAAAGACATAATTCATTCATTCATACCATCACAGCATATCCCATAATGTGGGGTAACCAGCATTACCAAATTTCACTTCTTTATAATATCTAGTCAGTGATTTTTAATTCATAGATGAACAAATTATTGTTACAAATGCAAGCAATTCAACTAATGTACCTATCTAAATAAAACTGCTGTATTCATTTACGAAATGTTGTAATTTTTGTCTTTCGAAATTTACTATGTGAGCCCTAATTGTGATTTTGAGTTTATAAAAATACTGTAATTGTAACAAAATCTTTAAATATCACACAACTGATTTATGAGATATCTGATATTGGATGCGCAATCAAAACAAATTTCATTTGACTTGTCATTTTGATGACTTGCGATTTCATTTGACGAGTCATTTCGACGACTTGAAAATCGTTTGACGAGTTATTTAGAGGACTTACGATTTCATATGACAAGTCATTTTGACGACTTGAAATTTCATTTGACGAGTCATTTTGAGGACTTACAATTTCATTTGACGTGTCATTTTGAGGACTTACGATTTCATATGACGACTTGAAATTTCATTTGACGAGTCATTTTGACGACTTGCAATTTCATTTGACGAGTCATTTTGACGACTTGAAATTTCATTTGACAAATCATTTTGATTACTTGAAATTTTATTTGACGAGTCATTTTGAGGATTTGAAATTTTATTTGACAATCATTTTACTGTAGGAAAATTAAATTATTTCATATTTTGCAGATTTGAATAACATAAAATAATTTGAAATATTTTGTTCATTTATGTTATTATTATTATAATAATAATAATAATACTATTCATATTCATCTTTTTTCAGCACTTTTTTTACTTATTGTTTTTTTTTATTGGTTTCTTTTTTTGTTGATTGATTTGTACTTGTATACTAGTGAGCTTGGGTTTATCTGGTATTTGTGATATTTCTACGCTACTCTCACATCTTACAGTCGCACGGATTATTTTTTTTTTATTTTCTTTTCATTTATTTATTTTATTTGTCTTACAAAATTAACAACAAATATTATATTTTTCATTCCTCTTCAATCACTTTTACAGTACAGAACCATTATTATTATATTTATTTATATTCAATACGAGATATGACACAATTGTATCAAATCTAGTTCAATTTAAAGATATTTATGAAAAAAATGTTACTTTGTTGAAATATTAATGGCCTCAAACACCAACCCAAGTCTTTTGTACACAATTGCTGATGTTATTTCACTGTGACATCATAATTAGACTATTTTTTAGTACATTGGTGATTTTTCTCAAGTTTTTGTGAAAATCCATTTTCAAGTGAACAAATTAAATAAAACACAGTCAGTATTCTTCCACTGAATCAATTCATTACGACCAAACATTTATGCACATTTAGCTACATTATAATGGATTAGTCTTGACAAACTTAGTTTCATTTAGACCTTGATTACACCGAGACATCTCGGCGAAAACATTCAGTTGTCGGTCTTCGTGGCTCAGTTGGTTAGGTATCTGGCTGCTGATCCAAAGGCCCCGGGTTAGATTCCCGGCGGAGACACAGTTTTTAATTGTGTTTTCAGTCTGGATCTGTGAGACGGGTGATTAATATCGTAAGTCTCCAGAATGTGGCAACTAATTATTGGGTGTGTGTTAAATTAATATCTGACATAGTACAGCTGTTTGTTGACTGAGAAGTAATTTGTAATAAAATAAAATGATTCTGTGGAAAAATACTGTTTTATTCCTTGTTAATTTTTTACTGGTGATTGTGATTCAGTTTCATAATGACAAATTAATGCTGGATTTAAAAATCAACTAAGTATTTGATTTTACAAAATACAAATATGGCATTTTAAAATATCTGTCAAAATAAAAACGTAAAAAAAATGGACTTGTAAGGTTTCTTTCTTGGTGACACTGCAATAGCAATATGATTCAAAATGGAATAATTTTAGTAGTAATATATTTTATGCATTATTTTGTAACACACAGAGCAATCAATTTGTTTGATTCATTCCATTATTAGAATGGTACATTGAATAGATAATATAGACGCACGCATTAAGTCATGAGGAGCGTGCGTTTCCTTTGCGAGCACGTCGTGTCTTTATTGTCGCATGGAGGATAGCGTAGAAACCGCAGCACAATACCAGATTGTCCCCGCAACACACACACAACGCACGTCCCGCAGGTAAGGGGAGACAGAGACGGGGAGGAAGGTGAGAGGGAAGTTGAGGATGAAGAGGAAGTGGAAGAACTGGCGGAGTTGGCTCCCGGAGCCGACCTACCGGCACGGCACCTGGTCAAGCTGTCCTGTCACGACTCCGGCATCGACATCAGAGACCCGCTGCCCATAGTAACACCCATCAATACTAAGAAGGTGCTTTATATAACTATATCACACATCAATTTGTGTTAATACATCTGTCATCAATGCTATGTTCATTATATATATGTTTGAATGCCTAAAATATATTGTAACCACACAGACCAATAATCTATAGACGTGACATAAGTATAATTCATTTCTTGGTACACACCGCATAAGACCCCGTTTCCCACTTGTCATATGTTAGGTATGACAACATGTTGTGTGATCTAGTGGAAATACATTTTAATTGTTATCGTGTAAGTTTGAACAGCTCCATTAAAAATGTATTGCTACTAGATCACATGACAACATATTGTAAGATCTAGTGGCAATAAATTTTAAATGAAGCTGTTCACACTTATCGTTATCGTGTAAGTTTGAACAGCTTCATTTAAAATGTATTGCCACTAGATCACACGACAATATGTTGTATGATCTAGTGGCAATAAATTTTAAATGGAGCTGTTCACACTTATGGTTATCTGGTAAGTTTGAACAGCTCCAAAACACAAGTGATGTTTTCAACTTAACTAAAATATTCCGGATTGCTGTGAAAATAACTAGTCGCTTCCAATAAGGTGTGAACTAAAATTAGAACATTTTGACAGTTAATTGGACTAAAATGTGGTTATAGAATAGGGAATTGGACTAATTTGTGATTTACTTGGAGTAAAAATGTTCCTAAATAGGAACGTTCCTATTTCAGCATTATAGAATATCAACGCATCTATTTTAGCTGGAAAGTTCTTAAAAAGTCATAGAATCAGACATAATGTGAAGTTACCCCAATAGTTTAATAATTAAAACAACCAATAACAAAATAATAAAACATTCATTCATCTTTTTTGGTGTTCAAATTCAATCAACATAATATTTCATTTTTGGGTCTAGTCATATAATTACATTTAAAAATCTTATACAAATGAATTTAAAGTTAGTCACACACTTCAATAATTGCTCTCCTTGTAATGTATATATTTTATATAATTTATAAAAAAAAAAAAAAAAATTTGAAAAAAAATTTGAAAAAATATATAATGACCTATTTTAAAACAATATTGTTTTTTTCAATGTTTCGTTTTCTTTTAATTTCCAGTTCAAGCATCTGAAGGTAAAAAAGATAACAACATAATATAACTAGTTAATTTGTTATTACATTATTGATTTGATTACATTCATAGATTTTCATATAATATACTAGATGGAGTACTCCGTGCAATGAGTGAGTCATGGTATATCGGGCGTTTGACGTTTTGGTTGGCAATATATTGCAGTTTTCCATACATTTCAACACTTCCTAGATAACTGTTCTCTAAATCTTAATGAACAAAGTGTTTTTTTTTTTTTCGACAAATAAATCTCTAAAGAAAAACAATGTGGTCTGCCTGCCTTGTTGTCTACAGTCCCGCGGAAAAATCCACTTGGATTCATACAAAATTTGCTGAAACTGCAACATCTTGTATATTATACAAAAATCTATGATTACAATACATATATTGATAGTGCATTCCTTTTATTTTCACAGACAAACTGTCATTTTTCTGTGACTCCATGTTGGACAGCATGTGAATGTACTTAAACATTATTCTTACTGTAGAAATAACCAAGGGATGTCTTTAGTAATATTTATTCAATAATCTGATGTTATTTATATGTTTTATGTCTTGTAATTATGTATTTGCAATTTTTTTTTGATATTCAGTTGAAGGATATCGTCCTTTGGCATGCATAATGAAGACAGTGCAATCTACATGAAATATTTTGATTTAGTGTTAATATTAAGAGGGTGACTGCTGCCAACGTACCTATTTTTTTCAATTTGAATTTGCATCATTACTACAAAACGAATTATTTTGAAAAAAATAACCTAGTTAGTTTGGATATTAATAAAGAAAAATATACCTTAACTTTTTAATTATGTTCTGTATATATTCTTGTAGGAAAATAATAAGCATACCCTGATTTTTAACATTTATCTTAAATTTCTAAAGGACTATAAGATATAGATCATTATATTTTTTAAAAATCAAATAAGATCAAAATATCTGGAAAAATACGATGTAACGTTGCATTAATGCATCAGATTAAGTTAATAAACCAAAAAAACTTTTATTTTGCAATGGCGCTGAATGGAAAATAAATGTTTTTTTAGGTTTATTTACTAAACCTGAAGCATTAATGCAACGTCACATCATATTTTTCTAGATATATTTGTCTTCTTTTATTAAAAAAAAATATGTCGAACTACGCCTTATATTTTATTAAGAATATAAGATAAACGTTGAAAATCGGTGTATGCCATTATTTTTCTACAAGAATTTATACGGAACATTATCAAAAAGTAAAGATATATTTTTCTTTATTAATACCCAAACTATCTAAATTATTTTTTTCAAAACGATTTGATAAGAAATAATGATGGTATATCAAATTGAAAAATAGGTACGTTGGCAGCAGCATTTGCACTTTGCCAGGCATTTTGCACTAATCTTCTTGTCTTTATATTGCACAATTATCAAATATAAATAAATATTTTTACACACCCATGCAACACAGAATTGCGGAGTTGCCATAATTTGTGATTTAAAGAGACATTTACATCCCATTTTTTTATGAAAAAAATGATCTAATTCAAGGCATGCATACCAATTGACGATATTAATGAATAATGATGGTGTAGTGTATTTGGCTTCTCATATATATTTTTTATCTTCTTGTAGTTTGATAAATATTTGTACGCACATTTAAAATATATTCCGACACACTATTGAATGTTTCAATTCACATTACACACTACAAACGCACTTTTAATTTTTTTATTTTTTTATTTACCTGTTATTAATTTATTATAACTAATACTTTTGTATTTATTTTTAGCTCTAATATATTATTATCTTGATATTTGTTCATCTTTATGTATATAAGAGTCATGTTTCTTCGTAATCTATTTCATTTTCTAATGATTTTTCTATTTCTTCTCAATTATGTTTTGTCATTCTACTATTTTAACTCTTATGCCAATGTGCAGTGTCGAACTAGACTGTGTAATACTTATCAACGTTGAAATAAAATAAAATACCGAACTTAGATTAATCTTTTATATTTAGTTTCTTTTAGTTCTCGATAATGCCAAAACGTTCGGTCATAAAAAATTTAATCTGTGGATAAGTAATTTTTAATTTTTTGCTTATTTTAACACTTCTGTATCTAAGACCATTATTAGAGTGCAAATATTGTTATAGATATAAATAATTGGCTTTACTAACCACTTCAAACTTAACAATAATCGGTTACTTTGGAATTTAGACAATATAAAAACTGGGTAAGCTTCGGAGTATATTCAAGTTTTTTTTTTTTTATTGACAATAACATCTCAATAGAGACGAAGTTGGGATACTATAGAAGAACCAGAAACTCAAATACCTACAGGGCTTACGACCTGTCAACAACCTGTTACGATATGCCTGTAGGTGCCTGAGTTCCTGGTTCTTCTATAGTATCCCAACTTCGTCTCTATTGAGATGTTATTGTCAATAAAAATATAATTTGACAAAATCCAATGTTTACGTATATGCAATTAAAAAAATATATTCGATATATTCAAGTTGTAAATAGTAATTAAGGCACGTGTACATGTGTATGTACACTGATCCATGTTGAAATAAACGCATCTGTGCAGGGGGCTATATCCATCCTAAAAATTATTAATTTGGGTGAAAAAGCTAATATAATAATAACATTATATATGTTTTATACTTATTGATGTTTCCTATGGTGATATTTATCTACCCACATTTATAATTGTGACTTTTATAACGTAAGAATTTAAATTGAGTGAACCATTCCATAGTAATAAGAAATAGGTATATTCTATTTGAATTTATTTTTTTCGTTTTTAGACGATTAGAAGTTTTTAAATAAATAATAGGTGCTGATTTTCGACGGCCGTAACATAGTGGTAAGTCATGTGGCTCCTGTTCTGGTTTCCTGGGTTCGATCCCCAGCAGAAGAGAAATTTTTCTCACGCAATTCTTGCTTGTCTAGACTAGAAACATTGGTCAACTAGAAGAAATTGCAATCTGGCAAAAAAACTCGCCGCAAAGAAGTGTTTATTATTTTACTGAAATAATGTTATTTTTTCAATATTAAAATTGTTACCTACATGGCTGTGAATATACCAAAGAAAATTTTTTTTTTTTAACTACAGTAAATATTGAAATTGATATAAATAAGCCTGGAGTATTTTGTGTCTCCAATCAGATGACAGCTTTTTATAATCAAACCTTTTAAGACTTTCCAATAAATTCCCTGCTTTAAGTGGTAACATTTTCTGATATGAATTAATTGAAGTGTTTAAATGAATGTGTGTAGAGTATGATGATGACATCTGCATGAGACTTCAATAGACGTCCTCGTTCCAATAGCCAATTTTCCATTTCAGGTATACAGCGACGCAGACATAGTCCTGTCCCAGGACTGGGTCCCTCCCGTGTCCATCTGCAGCGGTGCAGAGCCCCCCCTCTCGGCCCCACCAGCCCCCTCTGAAGAGAGAGTGAGAAAGCATGCCGTCTCGTTTTCCCTCGACACGTCTTCATCATCACCCCAGCCAACCACACCACCGTCTGGTGATAAAAAGAACAAGGTATAACAACTCAGGTATCAAATACATTGCATATCAATTAAGGTATTTATAGAAGGTTAACAAGCCAAAAATGAAATTATATTTCTGGCATAGTTCAGGGGTGACATCTGTGTGAGACACCATCACCTTATTTATAAGGACTGTTGCTTTCATTGTTTACAAATAAACTAATTTCTCAATAGATGGCGTTACAAAAAAAGCTTTTCCATTACTCCATAGATGGCAATAGTATAGTTCCTTATTTTCAGGTGAATTGTTACACACTATTCAAATATATAGAACTTTCAAAAATTACATTGATAAGGGAAATCAATAAGAAGGCATAATTGGTGAAAGTTGCGCAAGTGCATAAAGTGATCACGTAAACCAGCCGATGACAGGTCGTAAGCCCTGTAGGTGCCTCGAGTTCCTGGTTCTTCTACAATATCCCAACTTCGTCTCTATTGAGATGTTGAAAAAAGTTTGTCAATAAAAATATATATGTAATAACTATAGAATGGTTCAAGTGATGAAGTACATAATGTCATCTCAATCTATTCAAATACATATTTAAAAGAAAACTAAAACAAGTGGGTTGTGGCCAACCCCACACTCCTCACTGACAAGTCATTCTATACAGTATTCCCCTGCACTGAAAACCCTTCCCAACGCTACGTAGTGCGCTTCTTCGGAAGAGCAAAATGGACCCAAATCCTAATAGCTGGCGTCCCCTACGTAGACATGTTCATAATTCCAATTTTGTATGGAAAATATTCAGCATTTACATGAAATGACTTTGTTAAATTATTTTTATTTAAATATTTTATTATGAAAACTTGATAACTCTTCAATGCCATTTTATGAAAGTGATGTGCCTTTTTACTAATTTGAAAATAAAAATTCAAATTTAAAGTTTCGTTTCAAATTTAAAGGTCACTTAGAAATATTTGATAGATAAAAAAATTGAGAAGCACTATTCAGATATCCTTCAAAATCTAATGGGGTCTAAGTGAGTATTAGATATACAAATTTGCAAAATTTGAAAGGAATCAAATGAGTACTTTAGTCTATAATCGATAAAGTAAAATAAACACGCCGTACATAGCACATAGTACACAGCACACATACACACACAGATACATTGTGATGAAACTTTCAGAATACAATCTTAGCAGAATGTGTGATGGAAGCACCTGGTCTTGCCTAGGTATTGAATACATAAAGGAATAGTTCTATTTAGATATTGTGTGCTTCCTTTGTTTTTTGTGAAAATTGGAATATTTTCTAGTTTTTATATAATTCATATTGTGTAAATTTTTTTTCTTTTCTCATACATACATATCATCACGCGATATCCCTTACGGGGTAAGCAGAGAGAACCGAGTGCCATACTCCTCTATTTTTGCACACATTCCTAGCTTCCTTTACATCCATGCATCGTCAACTTATTAATATTCTTTTTGTTTATACTAAGTGTAAGAAAATGTATTTATTTTATTTTTTTCATCTAAATATAATATACATACATACAATACACATAAATGGTGTATGTACATATTTTCAGATGCTTAAAAGGCTATCTTACCCTCTGTCCTGGATGGAGGGTCTAGCCGGGGACTCCGGTGTCAGTCTTGGGGGAGGCAGCAGCACAGGGGGGGGCAGCTCGGGGGGATCACAGGGAGACTCGCTTCCCACATCCGCAGACAGCCACAACTCTGGGAGTGTCTTCTCAAAGGTCTTCAACAGGTGAGACATACACATATTAAACTAATCTACCATAACTGACATGCATCATAACATTAGGTATAAATATTGTATATTTATCATACAAATATTAATACGTTCTGCATTATCTTGAGTTGGACAGATTGAGGAAGAATCGTATTGACATAATATGTTATATGTTTTGCATAAGTAGGTAATTATATAGTAACGCCTTTTCTTAGTTTTCTCTTACGTTGAAATAAAAATTAATCATCTTACTTATAAATGTAAATTATCTATAGTACCTGGTAATAGAGCGTGATTAACATAAAAGTTTACTTATAAACTGTGACTATCTTTCCTACACATTTATTTAGTAGACGTCAAGTTAGGACGGGTCGAAAGGTTGTTTAACGTTTGACTAACGCGTCATACCAAATATTTGAAAATGGCGGATCTTTCACATATGATCCAATGCATATT
The DNA here is from genome assembly GCA_963576475.1 of Molanna angustata. Lineage (NCBI taxonomy): Eukaryota > Metazoa > Arthropoda > Insecta > Trichoptera > Molannidae > Molanna > Molanna angustata. The sequence continues at coordinate 524,527 of OY754986.1, forward strand.
TAAGATTAACTGTAAATCCAATCCTCATAACGTTTTTTCTTGTTATTCTTCATCACAATCATGTTTAAATTGACTCAACACGGCACAACGCGGTGTTTGTTTTCATTTTTCTATGTCGGTTATCCAAAGATTACATGCATTCATCTATTTTTTGAAATCTGTGAAGCCAATGCAGCCATATGAAAAAAAAATTAGGGTGTTCGTAAACAATTTGGTGAACTAGTTAGTCACATCTTTGTTTACATTTATAAGTAAAGAAATTTAATACTGATCTTAACTATTTTAGTCATGATTATTTAGTTACGCGTTAAATAAGCTTTTAAGGATATATAATAAATAAGACCGTAAGTGATTATCAACTTAGAAACTCTGACAAGCTTCTTCCAGAATCTTCCTGAAATTTGTCCAAATCGTACCAGAAATTTTTAATTAAACAATGCAAAGTATTTTGTTTATAAATCCATAGTAAAAATAAATTTGTTGTAGCTATTTACATATTATGTACTTAAATATTTCATCAATAAATTGTTAAAATTTAAATCAAACTGAAATTTACGCATAATTTTTCATATATTTATAATATTGTATTTGTCAAATCTCATTATATTATGTAAATTGACGACAATTTCCATCGCACCTATCTGTTATGTTCATTTTGTAAAATGTATTATTTTTTATGTGGCAAATTTCACATTTTGACTTGCTCTCATTCTGTCAAAGAATAATTTCTCTCATTTTGATGTGCCATCATTTTATCAAACAACTTATCACGCTGTCATTTTATTTCAAGAAAATTTTCAAATCCTCAATCTTCAAATTGTTTATTTCAGATAATTTCCATTTAGTTAATAAAAGATCTTCATGTTCAATCCATCCATAATATTAAATATTTCATGCGATGTGATGATTATTTTTATTCATTCATGTTAACCCACATTTTTTTGTTGATTCATATTTTGGCAATGATTGATTTAGTTCTATAAATACAATCCATGTTTATATATTATATTAGACATTTTTGTAACGTTTACATTCCTTATTTTTTATTGAGGGTTTAATTTCACCTTATATGCCATCACTTTGACATGTGTACAAGGCTTTGTATTTGTTGAGGGTTAATTTTCATCTTATATACCATCACTTTGACATGTGTACAAGCCTTTGTTGAAGGTTAATTTTCATCTTATATACCATCACTTTTACGTGTGTACAAGGCTTTGTATTTGTTGAGGGTTAATTTTCATCTTATATACCATCACTTTGACATGTGTACAAGCCTTTGTTGAGGGTTAATTTTCATCTTATATACCATCACTTTGACGTGTGTACAAGGCTTTGTATTTGTTGAGGGTTTATTTTCATCTTATATACCATCACTTTGACATGTGTACAAGCCTTTGTTGAGGGTTAATTTTCATCTTATATACCATCACTTTGTCAAGTGTACATGCTTTTGTTTTTGTTAAAGGTTAATTTTCATCTTATATACCATCACTTTGACATGTGTACAAGGGTTTGTATTTGTTAAGGGTTAATTTTCATCTTATATACCATCACTTTGACATGTGTACAAGTCTTTATTGAGGGTTAATTTTCATCTAACATGCCATCACTTTGTCAAGTGTACATGCCTTTGTTTTTGTTGACGGTTCAATTTCATCTTATATGCCATCACTTTGACAAACGCCGCATATATTAATTATTGTTGCCATGCCATCATATTGTTGCCATGTGTTAGCACACTGAATATATATAAATACAAAGAATCAACATTTCGTTAACGTACGAAATGCATTTCATATCCATTCTGTTTTGTTTGATTATTATTTCAAAGTATTTTTGATGACTCATTATTGTTATTATTACAATCGATATTATATGCAATTCATTTTTTTCTGTTTTACGCTTGCCTCACCATGGATCGGAATCAAAAATCATATAAAAAATTCACAAAACTAAAAAATTAACAAAAAACAATCTCGTACTTGCAATTTTACGTTATTGATAATTTTCACAATTGTTATGGCTCAATTGTAATTTTGATGATCATTGTTGATTGATTGTCAATCTGTAATGTGATTTTGATGATCATCATTGTTTGATCTTCAATTTGTTTTGATTTTGATGATCTTTATGCTATGTTCCTTAATTATGGACATCAGTTCCCCTATGAACTTGGTGGAACTCGGTACGGGATTGTTTTTGAGTAAAACCCCATCCGAAGAAGGTCCACAAGAGAGTATGTTCCCGTATGGGTACGTTACGTGTAACATTGCATCCCTATTTAAGAAAATAATCAAGTTGATGTTATTTTATATATACCTACCTATATATATTTGATATCTGTTGTTGTATTTGTGATGTGATTTATTTGTGGCCCAAACTGTGGCTCAGTAAATTCATAACCTTACTTTTATTTTCCTTTCAATTACTTACTGCATTACTTACTATCTACTTCTTATACCCACATTTTCTTTAGTCTCTGTGTGTGTGAGTTCTATTGGTAATGTTTATTTAGCTCTAGGTACCATAATATACATTAATAAATACATAAGATAAATGACAAATAAATTGTAGAACTCCGAGAAGAATATATTATTGTCAAATATATTAAAATAACTAAATATATACCTATATTATATTATTTATGGATTTTACTAATATTCTTTCATCTTTGATTTGTTTACAAATCTTTTTACAAAGTTTTGAATGAAACATATCTGTTTAAAGTGTCTGTAACACAGACAAAGCAATAAATTGATTCCGATGAAATACATTATTTCTACACAGCAACATCTATGTAAAGTTAGTTCTATTCCAGAACGTTCATTATAACGTTCTCCTTTTGCATCTTTGTGTTGGTGCGTGTTAAGTGTGCATACATACAAAATTAGCATACTAAATTGAGAAAACAGAAAGAAATTTACATGTATGCAGGCTTGCCAACATAATGATACAAAATGAGTTAATATAATGAACGGTCATACTGGCTGATTTGGCTATAATCTTTCACACTATTTCTCAATAGATGGCGTTTGCATCTCTTATTTGTGAACCCAATGTCAGAATGTGAACTATTAGTTAGTGATATCCCAGTTTATAAACTCCTTGAAACACGTTCCTCACATGAACTCACATTCTATCAATAACCATTCCCATTCTGGCATTAACAACTGTAATCTCATCAGAGAAAAATTGAAAATGGTATTTGTCAAATCGAAATAATACATACATACCATCACGCCATGTCCCTCGCGGGGTAGGCAGAGAGAACAGAACGCCAGATCACAGAACAGAGAGAACAGATCGAAATAATCAATTGTCAAATGTAGTATAGACTTGGTTTTTAGAAAAGAAAATAATTCAAATGTTGCTAGTATTACAAATGAAATATTACCAAGTGAGACTGTGAAGTTTGTATGAGTGTATAATTTAACAAATCACCCAATATATATTTACGTCACAATTGATTTATCTTATAACAGAAAACACAATTCTTTTTAACTAAACTATTTAGATCACGTACATTCGACTGTCAACTTTTTTTTTGCATTTTTTATCAACTGATTCACTTCACAATTTCGGCATCGCTTATCTCAAGAAATGTGAAGAGTCAATTCTTTGATATTTTTCTAATAAACCCTCCAGTTCATCAATCTTAACTGACCTCTTAATTCAAAATGTAGTAATGAAACATGTTAAGCAGCCCATTCACGATCGTGTCATTCGGCGTCACTCCATATGGACCGGCTCCATTTGGAGCATTGTAAAATTTTCATCACACTCACGGACGCGCCATCGAGCCATCAAAATTAATAAGTTCTATTTTTTTTTTAATTTTCTAGTAAAAATGAGTTATCATTCTGATGATGAGTTTTATACAACTGCTATATAGCGGTTTGTTTATATATAAAAAGAAAAAACCAAAGAGAAAATGTTGTATTTTCGCATTCACGAGAGTGTCAAACAGCTTGGTGCAATGTATCGCTGGTTTTCACACTCACAAGCATGTCGTACCAACAGGATGCGCCGCGCCGTTTGTCGTGGCACTATGGAGTTTCAATCGTTTGGGATTCCATTTTGGTGTGTCAGGCCAATTGGGCTGCGCGGGATTTGACATTCACGAGCGCATTTTGGAGTGATGGCAAGCCATTTGGAAGGATGGCACGATTGTGAATGGGGGCCTTAAGATTTCCGCCATACAATTTTTACACGAGTTATCAATAATGTTGTAATTTGTGACACTTTCTCAAAGAAACAAACAGTTTTAATATTTTGCATTGTTACTCGGACAGTTTGAAAGATAATTGAATTTTTTATCATAGGTTTTGACAGGCAATGTCAAATCTATGCCTCCATGGACAAATCACTGTCTGATTTCATGTCAGTTGGGCTTTGGTTTCAGTTTCGACCCTAACTTGTACAACAGAATGGCCCTGATACCAGACAACGACTGTTACCAATCAGTTATATGCATTTTCTATCACATCAATTATTTTGTATTAATTGTAGCCACCGGTATCAAGCAAACAATATTTTGATTAATTCATACAATTATATTCCAACTATTTACTTATTTTAATAACAATATCTCACAATATTCTTGAACATTTTTTTTTTATTTATTTCCCACAGCATGTTTATATCAATTATATTCATTGCACAAAACTATACAAAGACTGAACAAACAAAATATATCTGACATGATCTGACAGTTCACAATAGAACTTTTATTTTTTCCAAATTCAAATCAGCTCTGCTACTTCTTTTGGCTGCAATTGGTTGATACAACAAAATATATAATCAGATGTATTTGAGTTCATTCTTTTTATAAACTATTAACGGCTATAGTTCATTTCATCTCTACACTTTTCACCCCATCAAAATCGGTAGTTGCATTTTGTATATCGTCCAGTCAATGTGAGTTGGTTACCTACATCTTGAGACACCATCCTTCATCATGTCATATTCTATCTATTATTACCTTGTTCTCCGCTGACATATTATTACTGGTTCTATATTATTGTACCTGTGTCTATGATAATATTATGCAGAATTACTTGTTTTTTGTTCATCAGATTGAGATCAAAATATATGTCGACCTAACTTTTATTCATAGCTGCCTAACCTAATTTTTATAGTCAGCTCATTTGTCTAGCCTAGCCTTTATTTACCTAATTTGTTCAAATCAGTGATCTAGCCTACCTTTAATTGTCTAATCTAACTTTAATTTGCATAATTGGTTCACATTAACTGTCTTACCTTACTTTACCTGTCAACATATTTGTCTAACCTAACCTTATTTTGCCTAATTTATTCAATTTATGTAAATATCTAACCTAACCTAACTTTGCCTGAATTATCAGTAGTTTCTGGTCTCAAATTGATGTTTCAATTTAACTTACCTGCCATATTTATTTAGTATTATGTTATACATACATTTAAATGTTGCAATTGTTTTAAGCTATGTTGCATGCATCTACGTAAATTTATATGTTGCAGGCCAATCTTATAATTGGGTAAATTGTGAAGTATTTCATGAAACCTAAAAAAATCATTATTTGGTGAATTTTAAGAGCGACCTGCGACATTAAAATGAATATTGATGAACTGATATCTCTGTTATATTAAATATATAAATTTACTATATCAAATCATTATATATAAACCATAAACAAAGTTCAAATAACCAAATTAATATAGTCTATGGTTTTGTAGATTAAATACAGTGATTATTTTTTATAAAAATAATATCCTTAATATATTGTGTATGTGTGTGTGTGTCTAGAGAATTAGCTTGTTGTGTGTGTGTAGTTCTACGTGAATAATTATTTTTGTGTTTAGTACCCAATTGAAATTAAAAGAAAATGGTGTACCTACAAAATTGATTCTATTTTTTAGTAAATAATTCATTTCTTGAATACTAAGTCGTTAGACTGAGTTTGTTTTAGCAAAAATGTTTTTTGTTTTGTGGCAATTATGAGTTGAGGTTTGCATTTATTAAAATATTGTCAAATGTTCTGTTCAGACGCAGTTCCTACGGAGGTTTTGGTAAATCAGACGCACAGAAGAAGTCACAGATAGCACCGCCTCGCTTGGACTATCGCAGTATGGTCTCAGTAGATGATATGCCGGAGCTGTTCGCCTCATTCGACAGTAAGTTGTCTTATATTTGTGTTGTTTCACTTCAATTAAATAAATATTTGACATAGTACATGTTAGTTGCCTAAGAAGCAATATTAAATTACAAATATTCGACAAAATAATATGAATGATTATTATTAATTTTATTTAATACAAGCGGACCCGACAGACGTTGTCCTACCCGAACTATTTGTGAAACAAAAAAATATATATAACATATGAAGTTATTATTCGCTGAGCAAACTTAAGTTTTCTTACTCAATGAGCCACTAAACACTTTGAGGTTAGATTGATTGTCATTTTGTATATAATTGCAATACAGCATAGATGGTCTGGACACGGAAATGAACGAATTGAAATATGAATAATAACAAAACAGTGAACAGAATTTAAAATTCCATGCACATGTAGGTGCTTATATAATTGAAATATGAATAATAACAAAACAGTGAACAGAATTTAAAATTCCATGCACATGTAGGTGCTTATATAATTGAAATATGAATAATAACAAAACAGTGAACAGAATTTAAAATTCCATGCACATGTAGGTGCTTATATAATTGAAATATGAATAATAACAAAACAGTGAACAGAATTTAAAATTCCATGCACATGTAGGTGCTTATATAATTGAAATATGAATAATAACAAAACAGTGAACAGAATTTAAAATTCCATGCACATGTAGGTGCTTATATAATTGAAATATGAATAATAACAAAACAGTGAACAGAATTTAAAATTCCATGCACATGTAGGTGCTTATATAATTGAAATATGAATAATAACAAAACAGTGAACAGAATTTAAAATTCCATGCACATGTAGGTACTTATATAATTGAAATATGAATAATAACAAAACAGTGAACAGAATTTAAAATTCCATGCACATGTAGGTGCTTATATAATTGAAATATGAATAATAACAAAACAGTGAACAGAATTTAAAATTCCATGCACATGTAGGTGCTTATATAATTGAAATATGAATAATAACAAAACAGTGAACAGAATTTAAAATTCCATGCACATGTAGGTGCTTATATAATTGAAATATGAATAATAACAAAACAGTGAACAGAATTTAAAATTCCATGCACATGTAGGTGCTTATATAATTGAAATATGAATAATAACAAAACAGTGAACAGAATTTAAAATTCCATGCACATGTAGGTGCTTATATAATTGAAATATGAATAATAACAAAACAGTGAACAGAATTTAAAATTCCATGCACATGTAGGTGCTTATATAATTGAAATATGAATAATAACAAAACAGTGAACAGAATTTAAAATTCCATGCACATGTAGGTGCTTATATAATTGAAATATGAATAATAACAAAACAGTGAACAGAATTTAAAATTCCATGCACATGTAGGTGCTTATATAATTGAAATATGAATAATAACAAAACAGTGAACAGAATTTAAAATTCCATGCACATGTAGGTGCTTATATAATTGAAATATGAATAATAACAAAACAGTGAACAGAATTTAAAATTCCATGCACATGTAGGTGCTTATATAATTGAAATATGAATAATAACAAAACAGTGAACAGAATTTAAAATTCCATGCACATGTAGGTGCTTATATAATTGAAATATGAATAATAACAAAACAGTGAACAGAATTTAAAATTCCATGCACATGTAGGTGCTTATATAATTGAAATATGAATAATAACAAAACAGTGAACAGAATTTAAAATTCCATGCACATGTAGGTGCTTATATAATTGAAATATGAATAATAACAAAACAGTGAACAGAATTTAAAATTCCATGCACATGTAGGTGCTTATATAATTGAAATATGAATAATAACAAAACAGTGAACAGAATTTAAAATTCCATGCACATGTAGGTGCTTATATAATTGAAATATGAATAATAACAAAACAGTGAACAGAATTTAAAATTCCATGCACATGTAGGTGCTTATATAATTGAAATATGAATAATAACAAAACAGTGAACAGAATTTAAAATTCCATGCACATGTAGGTGCTTATATAATTGAAATATGAATAATAACAAAACAGTGAACAGAATTTAAAATTCCATGCACATGTAGGTGCTTATATAATTGAAATATGAATAATAACAAAACAGTGAACAGAATTTAAAATTCCATGCACATGTAGGTGCTTATATAATTGAAATATGAATAATAACAAAACAGTGAACAGAATTTAAAATTCCATGCACATGTAGGTGCTTATATAATTGAAATATGAATAATAACAAAACAGTGAACAGAATTTAAAATTCCATGCACATGTAGGTGCTTATATAATTGAAATATGAATAATAACAAAACAGTGAACAGAATTTAAAATTCCATGCACATGTAGGTGCTTATATAATTGAAATATGAATAATAACAAAACAGTGAACAGAATTTAAAATTCCATGCACATGTAGGTGCTTATATAATTGAAATATGAATAATAACAAAACAGTGAACAGAATTTAAAATTCCATGCACATGTAGGTGCTTATATAATTGAAATATGAATAATAACAAAACAGTGAACAGAATTTAAAATTCCATGCACATGTAGGTGCTTATATAATTGAAATATGAATAATAACAAAACAGTGAACAGAATTTAAAATTCCATGCACATGTAGGTGCTTATATAATTGAAATATGAATAATAACAAAACAGTGAACAGAATTTAAAATTCCATGCACATGTAGGTGCTTATATAATTGAAATATGAATAATAACAAAACAGTGAACAGAATTTAAAATTCCATGCACATGTAGGTGCTTATATAATTGAAATATGAATAATAACAAAACAGTGAACAGAATTTAAAATTCCATGCACATGTAGGTGCTTATATAATTGAAATATGAATAATAACAAAACAGTGAACAGAATTTAAAATTCCATGCACATGTAGGTGCTTATATAATTGAAATATGAATAATAACAAAACAGTGAACAGAATTTAAAATTCCATGCACATGTAGGTGCTTATATAATTGAAATATGAATAATAACAAAACAGTGAACAGAATTTAAAATTCCATGCACATGTAGGTGCTTATATAATTGAAATATGAATAATAACAAAACAGTGAACAGAATTTAAAATTCCATGCACATGTAGGTGCTTATATAATTGAAATATGAATAATAACAAAACAGTGAACAGAATTTAAAATTCCATGCACATGTAGGTACTTATATAATTGGAATATGAATAATACCGAAACAGAACGAAAAGAATCTTTACCAATTTGACATTAGCGCCCTATTGTAATTTATGATTATAAAAAATATGTTTTTACTTTTCTTTTGTTATATTAATGTTTAAAATTCCATTTTGTGAATCTAAACCATTCAGGTACTCACACAAACACACACAGTAAATTTAGGAAGAGTTCAGTGACATACACACATACAGAAGAATTATATGTATAAAGATTGGTATATAGTTTATTTACAATACATAATAAACAAATTCAAATATAACATGGCAACTGTTCACACAAAAATCCCTCAAGACATAGCCTTAAACAAAAAGTTTATTTGTCGTTATGAAAATAATTAGTTGAATAAATGAGACATGTTGTTTGTGTGTTACAGAATTGATACCACGTCCTGCCAGGTCATGTGATGATCCACCTCTCTACCTGAGACTGAGAATGGGAAGACCAACCAACCGAGCTGTTCCAAGATCGACTCCCCTCATGAGCTACGGCAGGAAGAGGATGAGACCAGAATATTGGTTCAGCGTTCCCAGAAATAGGTACAATAATAATAATAAGTTATTTGTATAGCGCCGTTTAATGATTCGAGATCATACCAAGGGCGCTGATAGTTTAATGTTGCGTTGCTCTCTGAAACAAAGCTGTTTTTAGATCCTTTAGTGAAAGTGCTCTTAGGTTTAAGCACTGCGGACATCTAGAGGCAGTGAATTCCACTTAATAGGACCATTCACACTCCTCCATTCATTTACTATATTGTTTCTTTACATTAGATTAAATATAAACAAGTGGGTTGTGGCCAGAACTAATCTCCTCACTAACAAGTCACTCTATAAAGTATTCAAATTTTGTATTTATTTTATTTTTGGAGTGCAGAGTAGGAATGCAAATTGAAAACAGTACTCAACACTCATATCAAAAAGTACATGTTAACAAAGGGATTTCAAAAAGTACATGTTGTTAACAAAGGGATTTCAAAAAGTACATGTTGTTAACAAAGGGATTTCAAAAAGTACATGTTGTTAACAAAGGGATTTCAAAAAGTACATGTTGTTAACAAAGGGATTTCAAAAAGTACATGTTAACAAAGGGATTTCAATTAAGAAAAGCAAATACTTTTACTGCTATATAAATGTGTCATTAATATGCAATTTATATATAAACATTGAATGTGTTTAGAATACCCCCATACCACCTCAATTTGTGTACCATTCCCCTGACCTAAAGTCGTAGCTTATGTCAGCTCTATATAATTTCCTTTCTCTGTGGTTCACACACACCCACATACATGAACATGAACAAGTACTATCTAGGCATGGGGGAGATAATATGAGATTAAGTTGGATAAAGTAGGATAGAGGGATATTAGTTATATTTTGTAAGTACATACACACATTGGCATTTGGCAATAAGTCCACCAGTGTACAAATTTTATGTATAAGTAGTTACATATAAATTAATTTCCACGAGGTTGCTAAAAAATATTTTCATGGGACGTTGCTTCTTAAATGTTTAATTGTATTAAATTAATGATACAATGGTGTTTACAGGGTGGACGACCTGTACAAGTTCCTGAATCATTGGGTCCCAGAGCTGTATGGAGAATTAGGTGATGTTACGGCACGAGGATATACTCTTGTGGACAGCGACACCGAACTGTGGGACGACGATTCCACTGCACCTGGAGATAAGGTACCTATATTTATATCAAGGGTACCCACGTATCGTAGTCTTGAGCAAGACTGTTTTTTAATACCCAACGAGTGTGCTCGCCGCTAAGTCAAACAGAACTCGAAAATCCCTACAATAATGGACAGTGCTATCTGTTGAAACCGTTAAAACATGCGTGTTTCATTTAAAATATTTACAGAAGAAATGTTTTACTTTACAATTTTTTTTTGCTTTATATGGCAATTCACCCTATTTAGAGTGCTATATGTCTTGCTTTATATGGCAATTCACCCTATTTAGAGTGCTATATGTCTTGCTTTATATGGCAATTCACCCTATTTAGAGTGCTATATGTCTTGCTTTATATGGCAATTCACCCTATTTAGAGTGCTATATGTCTTGCTTTATATGGCAATTCACCCTATTTAGAGTGCTTTATGTCTTGCTTTATATGGCAATTCACCCTATTTAGAGTGCTATATGTCTTGCTTTATATGGCAATTCACCCTATTTAGAGTGCTATATGTCTTGCTTTATATGGCAATTCACCCTATTTAGAGTGCTATATGTCTTGCTTTATATGGCAATTCACCCTATTTAGAGTGCTATATGTCTTGCTTTATATGGCAATTCACCCTATTTAGAGTGCTTTATGTCTTGCTTTATATGGCAATTCACCCTATTTAGAGTGCTATATGTCTTGCTTTATATGGCAATTCACCCTATTTAGAGTGCTATATGTCTTGCTTTATATGGCAATTCACCCTATTTAGAGTGCTATACTTAGTGCTATATTATGTCTTGGATCAAAATATAAATAAAAAGGAAGGTTAGGAGCAGTAGATACAGTTCAATGTTATGTGTGTTTTTAGAAATTTTATAAACAAGACATAAATTTTTGAATTATTAACAGATAACATTCATACATACATGCCATCACACCATGTCCCTTGCGGAGTAAGCAGAGAGAACCGAGCGCCATACTTCTCTATTTTTGCACACATTCCTAGCTTCCTTTACATCCATGCATCGTCTCATACATGCTCGTCGATTGTTCAAACTTTTTATGTTTCCTTCTTTCAAAATATCATTCAGATGGTCATGCCATCCCTTTCTGGGGCGACCTATGCTATTCACTCCATCTCTTACACCCATGTGTATTTTTTTGGTCAGTGAACAATGAACAACTCATTAAGAGATAACAGGTGGGAGATATTAATTAGAAGTGTATGAAGAGTATCGATCAAGGATCGATACAAGCCACTGATATTAGACCGGTTGTTACAACTAAAAAACATATGGTCCAGAGTCTCCTCTAGACCACACTCACAGATGGGGCTGTTAAATACATGTATTTTAAAGAGGTGAGTAGCCACAATACAGTGACCAATTCTCATTCTCGTTAAACAGGAAATGTCTCTTCTGGAAAACCCTTTTCACTGAAACCAAGGTTTTGAGGGGATCGTGGGCTAGTACTTTACAATTTGTTATAATTTGGTTCTTAATATGACATTAGAGGAACTTAATTTGGCGATGTGGCAATACAATTTAGTTTATTTTATTGACTGACTGACAGTCATAGGGCCGGTATTACAGTTGGCCCTCAAGTCATTGAGTTTGTTAAACTCAAGATTAATGTTAAGGGGAGATTGAATCCATTTCCGTATTACAGTGCAATATGAGATGTCAGTTACTAAATCTTCAATTATAGACATATTTTACTTTTTCTGTGGTTATTATCTGTCAAATTTTAAATAACCTCAAATAATACCAACTACAAAACGGGACGCTACCACTTGAAATACTATTGTTTTATTACCCAACATGGTAAATTTAATTTTTTTCACCAAAATAATTTTTTTAAATGCCCATGTTCGTTTCAATATGGCTGTCAGTTTGTTTTGTTGTGTGGCGCCACCGTCGATACAACTAATGCCTCTAGTGAAACTACACGCGTTGCCTAGCAACGAGTCGAGAAATGACAGTTGACTCACCTTTAAGTACTTAATCCGCCAGAAACGTTGAGTTAAATATTTGTCGTTTTAGTGACGTATTTAAGGGAAGATTAGGCCTAAACGGACACTGTAATACGCTATATTTTTGTAAAACTTGAGTTTAGCTCTTAAACTGAGACTTTAATACCGGCCCATACTAACATTACCATGAAGTACACTACACGTCATGTGAAATGCAGTAGGTATATGTTCACTTTAAGAGTTGTCATATTCCAACTGTCGATTTGTTCAGGAGAACTTTGTTCTCTTAACATATCGACAATGTATCAAGCCAGAATACGCGAGAATTGTATGGAGAGGTCTACTTTTTTCATGGCTTTTCCAACTTTGAAGTCAAAAAACACCAACTTAGAGGCTTCGCAGCATATATGTTCCATACACCGATTTACTCAGAATTCGGAGTAGAACATTTCGTGTGTCTGTGTGTGTGTGTGTCTGTGTGTGTGTCTGTGTGTCCGTCCCCCCCTTATAACTTTTGATCCGCTCAATTTACAGAGCCTAAAATTTCAGAATATATAAACAGTTACAGGCCTACAAAACTTTTATACTCGGAATTTTGAATTTTTGTTTCAGTCAGGGGTTATCAACTTTTGAATTTTTATTTTATTTTTCCATATATCTCAGAAACCATAAACGCTAGAACGCTGAAAATTGGTACAAACATAGACAAATACAAAATCTCAAATTAGTTTTTTCAAAAAAATTCCAGGGTTTCTCAAACATTTTTTATTAAGAAAAATATTTTTTTTATGATAAATTTATGAGTTTAACTGCCTATGGCCCAGTATTTCAGTCGGCCCTTAGGAGTTTAACTCAAGTTTAACAAAAATATTGCGTATTTCAGTACCAAATCTTCCCTTAAATACGTCACTAAACCACAAATATTTAACTCAACGTTTCTGGCGGATTGCGTGTCTTAACCTTGAGTTAAGTATTGTTTCTAGTCTTTTTCGCCAGGTGGCGTACTAATCGCCGCACGCTTTAATGTTTTATTTCATTTTATACTACAAATAACTATGCATAATAATTATAATCATGATTTATTTTTGATGTTAAAATAAAAGACGATATAGAAGTGGTTCATGTATTTAATATTTATTTTCTTTTTTACATAATTATATTGTATTGCCTGACAACAAACGAAAAACTGTCAGCCATAATGAAACGTCAGGCACGCAACTTTATTTTTGCGATGTTTTTTCATCCCACTTTTTAAATTGATCCATCCTGTTTCTATATATATAATGTGTATTCTTAAATTTTCTACATAAGACACTATTTTACCATTATCACTTAGTTCCATATCTATCTGTAAAATGTACATACATTTTGCATTGAAGTACTACGTACGTAGTACATATTCTTCAATGACATTTTTTCACTACAATGTTTGATTTTAATTAAAAAAAACATCGATCTGTATAAAAAATTGAAAAAGTAACATGCTGTGTAATGAAACAAATAAAATAATGTGTTGTTATAACAATAAAATAATATTTAGTCACAGCTTCGCGTCACGTATCATTTAAGGTTATTACAATTTGACTTGAATTTGACAGATGCGTTATAGACAATAACCATAGAAAACGTAAAATATATCTATAGTTGAAGATTACGTAACTGACGTTTCATTTTGCACTGAAATACGCGAATGAAATTTAATCTTCCCTAAACTTTTAACTTGGATTACTAAATCCAACGATTTAAGGGCCAACTGATATCTCGGGCCTATATTTCCAAAACTTTTACAATTATCGAAAAAAGCCGAAACACCCCAACTAGATAATTTAATTTTCTATAAAAAATATCAACATTGTAGTAGAAGATCTCAATTTTTTTTTAACAATTTTTTTAAAAATTGAATTTAGTGACGACATCGCTTCATACATTTTGTATGGCAGTCGCCTATACACAATATGTAAGAAGACTTAATAGTTTGTTACTTCATCTCCAAACATACATACATACCATCATGCAATTTGCATATTCTGGGTAGGAAAAAGGATCTTCCTCCATACTATCCTATCTTGACATACATACCTACATATGTTGTATAGAAAACAAAATATCTGAAAATATTCAATAATTTGTATTTATGGGTTTATAGTTTGGTACATATTCTTCAACTATACATACTATCGCTATCGACAGTTGGATCTCATGTGTTACATGCAACTAGTACTAAAATAATAATCCTATTGTATTGGTTCTTCATTTGACAATATTATTTTGACATACAATATTGTTACAATTTTGCGTGTTTGATATATATGTGTGTTGTTTATTTACTTATAATGATAAATTATGTGTTTTATTCTAAAATAACACAAAATGTGTTATTTATTGGACAAATAAAGGGAGAAAAATACACAATGGAGTTGATGGTTTGTCAAATAAACATTAATATTTTGTTTTAAGTAATCTTTATTTCTATTTGACTGGTGAAATTATTATTTTCTATTAACAAAGACCCGAGTGATTTTTCAAAAGGGTTTAAATACAATTTTCATTACTATCATGTTGAGATTGTATTCTGAAAGTTTCATCACAATGTATCTGTGTGTGTGCTATGTAAAGTCTGATTTTTTTAAGAGTGCCAAAGCTCATAGAGTGACCATGGAGTAAAAGAAAAAAATATTATGGGATTTTTTTTATCATTTCATGATATATAAAACGGTTGTAACTTTCACATGCATATATCTTCAAAACCTTCAAATCTTTTAATACCTATTCTTACTCCCGGTACCATGCGGCTTTAATGGGTCTATATTATTAGGTATTTTCTGCAAATGTCAATGGGCATCTCCTGGGAAAGTAATATTTAAACAAAATATTTATTTGATACTTTTTATTAGGAAAATAAAATAATACATTATGAAGTAATTAATCCTTATAATAATAAACATTTACATATTATTTTACAAAAAAATAAATTATATTTTACAAAATATTTACATAATAGTTCATTGAGGCAAACACACATACATAAATAATATATCTATGTAACTAATACAAATAAATAATGGACACTTATTCTATACTAAGACGGTGATAACACATGTTTATAATAATAATTATATATCGATATTAAACAAAAAATAAAATACATAAGTTAGAAATAAAAAATGAAATTCTTAATTTAGAACACATGGTCACCATAAAAGATCAAACGTGCGCTCACTTCGAGAGTTAGATACGTACTGTCGGGTTTGTTGATGTTTGTTGTTAAGGACACCAAATGGTGTAAACCAATCAGCAACCACGAGTCTACTAATACATTTACATGCGTAAATACTATTTTTTTTTTGTTTATGTATAGAATTGGCACTTTAAAAAAAATCAGACTTTACCTACGGCGTGTTTATTCTACTTTATCGATTATAGACTAAAATATATTCAATTATTTTCAAATTTGTAAATCTAATACTCGTTTGGACCCCATTACATTTCCAAGGATCAGTGCTTCTCAATGTTTTTAACTGTCAAATATTTCAATGTGACTCCAAGCTCAGGAAACTTAAAATTTGATATTTCTATCATCAATAACTAAAAAGACACATCACTTTCATAAAATAGCATTGAAGAATTATCAAGTTTTCATTATAAAATATTAAAATCAAAAATAATTTAATAATAATAGAAATTGTTTTATTTCCTTTTAAAAAACAGATTTCATTTAACAACCTCACAGTTGGTAAGCTGTTTGGTTACTGTGCGGGCATCCTGGGTTCGATTCCTAGCTGAGGAGAAATTTTTTTTTAATTCATTTCTCACGCTAATGTTGCTTCTCTGCGCAACACTGGTTAGTTGGAAGAAATTACCATTTGGCAATAAACTCGCCACTTGCTCAGGGTGCAAGGAATTGTTCATTATTATTATTAATATTCAATATTTATTTTAATACAGTTTACTTCCATCCATCATTTTCAGTGTTTATTTATCAAAAAAAATTCTCTTATGAATTCTTTATTTCTTTTTTCAGGGAGAACGTTCTGGAAGCCAAGGGGACATGGGAGACCTCACACGGGAATCCTGGGAGGTGAGTCATATGTTTTATCTCATTATTTATCATTACGTATTGTCTATGTCTTTCTCTTTTTCTCCTTTTTTGTTCCTATTTTTTTCACTCTATGTGTGTCTACCTTGATTATTTTTATATAAATATTATTATTATTATTATTATTATTGACCTAAAACAATTGCTAAATATTACATTCAATACAGTGGCACGTTTTTATACTCACATATTTATTGCATTTGTTTAAAATTTCAAGCATTATTATTTTTTTGGTTAAGTAAGCTATAATAGGTGTTTGTCATACTACATAACCTCAAAGCGAGAAAATTTGTTTTTTCAGTTTATCAAACAAATTAAATCAAAATTAATATCGTCGGTTTCTTTTTTCAGCGCTCCTCCGTTTCATGGATGCCAACATCACGCAAACATACACCTTAGGTCAAGTTTGTTTTGGTTGGACTCCTATTTGGCTTAGTTTGTGTGGAGAGCAGAAAACCTAACCTAACCTAAAGTGTATATGTGCGTACTGCGTGCTGGTGGCATTTATGAAATAAAAGAGTTCCCTTTTTTATTTCATTTACTGTTTCATTTTGTGCTGCATAGTTTTAGTATAACCTAAAATCATTCTGTACTTTTCATCTAATGCATAAGAAAATTGAAATCTTTTCAAATTTGGAAGTGACTAATTTGAAAAAAAAAACGTTTATGTAAATGTGCATTACTACCTGCTAAAATTTCAGAATGTTCTACTACTGTACTTCTACTGTATGTAACTTATATAAATGTTGCTCATTATTATTTATTTATATAAATTTTGGTTTTTTGTTGTTTGAAACTTGAACAAAATCTTATTTGATTATTTTTTTGTAGTATGATAAATTACCTTTATTATAATTATGCATCCTTTTTACACTGCAAAATATTCAAACAAAACATTTTTTTTTTCGTTAAAAAAAAATATTTTTAATTGTTTTTCTCAAATTGAATCATGACCTTATATATTTTATTAATTAATATTCTATTATGTGTGTAATTTTTGTTGAACTATGATGAAAAATCCTTTTTTATTATGTCTACCAATATCTGTGGAAATTTAATTGTTTGTTTCTAAAATACAATTGTCAGAATTGGTTTTGAATACAAGCCAAAAATATCCCAAGCCTGAAATGGACGAGATCTGTATGTTGACATTCATATATTACTATCTTGATGGCGTTTAGTGATGTAAAAAATCATTGGCGTTTTTTATGATCTTTTCGAGCTCGCGTTTTACTGTCAAACAATTTGTTCATCTATGGTTGTTTACAGATTATTATATAAATAATCTATAGTATACTTCAACCATAGATTTTTATTATAATATACCTAGATGTAGTACTCTGTGCAAAAAGTGAGTCATGGAATATTGCGCCTTTGACGTTTTGGTTGGCAACATATTTCAGTTTTCCTTACATTTCAACACATCCTAGATAAATGTTCTCTAAATTATTAATAATTAAAATGTTGTTTAGACAAATAAATCCGAAAACAATTCACATTAGTCGTTATTTTCTATAGAAAAACGATGTGGTCTGGAACCAAAACGTCAAAAATCCCCCCTGAAAAATGACTCACATTCGATTCATACAAAATTTGCTAACTAGGACATCTAGTGTATTATATGAAAACCTATGACTTCAACATACAATATATAAATAGATGCTTGTAACCGAAACTCAATTAAATGATTATACTCTATGTTTTTTTATTATGTGTCAAAAGGTCTGTCTTTTTTATTATTTTTCAAAGGTTAATTCAATATATTTAAAATAAGTACATTTAAAAATATTGTTATATATTATTGTAAAATATGTTTTTCTACAAACTAAGTTTTCATTCATTACACATTTCATATTGACTATTTTCAAATACTCAATAAGAATTAATTTGTTTATAATTTGTACTAGAACATCATTAACACTTATTTCTCTTATTATTCATTGTATTTACATATTGACATTAAATAGGTATATGGTTTCTTTTGTACTAAGGGCAACGTTTGATGGAGTCTTTCACATTTGGACTGTCATGAAATTCCATTATTATTGACACCTACATAAGTACAATGAATTACAGCAATTTTTCCTCCAGACTTAGCCGTCATTAATTACGGAACTTCATTGAAATTCAAAATGTCAAAAACACCGTCATATGTTGCCCCAAGTATAAACAAAATTATCAACACTTACCAAAGTGGTCACATAACCTCAAAATAAGAATATAATATATGTCATTCTATATTTAAATATTAAATTGTGTAGAAAAAATTCAAATTATTTGATTATCTGAATCTTGAAAATAACATCTTTAACAATATATGATCAAGTCTGGCAAGATTTTTGACATTTATAAGAAGATCAAAACAAGAGTAGGTATAGGTACTTACTTGTATAATTGTGTAAAATCTTCAAGTACTATTTTTTTTTTCAAACATCCATCTTCTTAATATTGTGTTATATATGAAAAGTTGATTGCTGCCTAATTAAGTACTATATTATGCATTTATTATTAAGAATTGCAACACTGTTGCACGGGTAATACATCCTGCGCTATGTAACACCACCACTATTAACTCGAAACTTAATGAAATGTCTATCATAAGATTGTGATATGATTTAAAATAATATAGAATATATAAATAACACGATAACACGATTTTATGTCAAATAATTGAATAAACATGAAAATCTTGTTTTGAGGTTATGTGGTGAAATAAATAAAGGATTTGCAATAATTGTCACATTCAATCTATATTAGAATAGGTTTTAATGTATTGACTGTATACTTAATGTAGGTACATTAAAATAATACATTACATTGATAATTCAATTGACTTGCCATTAATTGAAACAGTTTTACCATCTTAGGGTTTTTTAAAAAAAAATATAGACTGATTAGGCCCTCAACAATGGAGTATAAAGTCCTTCTTGTCCTCTTCTTCGTGTGTCCTCTCGGGTCCCCTGACGTTGACAATCACTTGAGAGGAACTCTCCCTCTCCTGTGCAGTGCAGAACAGGCCCTCCACATGCCTCATTCCTTGCACTGTCTCACAGTTATGGCTCTATCCAAGGTGAATCCACCTACCAACCTTGAGGTTCCATGTCTCAACACCGACCATACATAGCATTAGATAATCCTTCAACGTAGTTTCATGTTGATGTCATCATTAGAAAAGAGATATCTCATTTATTAAACAAAGATAATGAACCTAATCGGCCAAAACTATTTTCGTTTGTGGAACCTAAATCCATGATTTGATTTATTAAAACCCTAAGATGGAGTGCTAAAATATCAGCAATCAAAACATTGACACAACATCTATTTTACAATCATTGAATCAAATCCATTAAAATATCACATTCATCATTGTATTATTATGTTTTATTCATTCATGGGAATGTAAGTTTGGATCAAATAATTGTACTATCTAATAATATAATATTCACAATGACACTTAAATACTGTTCAACAGTTACATTTTTGCTTAGCAAGAATAGTATCCTAAATCGTTCAAGATGCATGAATGATTTAATGATGTAGTTACATTTTTTTATTATTATTAACAAATATATATATATTATAAAACATATCATATTGTCTTCATTAAGATTTAATAATTTGATCCAAAAATGATTTTGCATTGTTAGTGTGAAAATCATAACGACTTGAATATGTTTTTTGTTAAAATCTCCCAAGAGACTTATATTTGAAAATCAATCTATCGAAATGTGTATGAGAAATCATCAAAGAAATACCTATTATGTGTGACAAGTGTCAAATGAAATCATTATCATAAGAAATCATTCTAGAAATACATGCAAGAAATGTCAATTGGAATCATTATCATCAGAAATCATTGTAGAAATACGTACAAGAAATGTCAATTGGAATCATTATCATCAGAAATCATTGTAGAAATACATGCAAGAAATGTCAAATGGAATCATTATCATCAGAAATCATCGTAGAAGAATGTGCATCAAAGTGTCAAATGGAATCATCGAATCACAATCATCCTTCATCATCACAGTAAAATTGATCTCTCATTATTTAAGACATCAGAGAAAACTAATAAGTACCTACACAGCGTCACATTATTTAAAATGCAAATACTTCCTTCATCAATCAAAAAAATTGACTACTTCTATGTATACCTACCTAAAACCTAGAACCCAATCAACATACCTACTATGTATCACTAACTTGTACCCCACTCACTGTCATTCGTTCCGTCATCATAGACCCGGTATTACAGTCGGCCCTTAACTCATTGAGTTTGTTAAACTCAAGATTAATGTTAAGGGGAGATTTAATCCATTTCCGTATTACAGTGCAATATAACATGTCAGTTACTAAATCTTCAATTATAGACATATTTTACTTTTTCTGTGGTTATTATCTGTCAAATTTTAAATAACCTCAAATAATACCAAATACAAAACGGGACTCTACGACTTGAAATACTATTGTTTTATTATCCAACATGGTAAATTTAATTTTTTTCACCAAAATAATGCTTTCAAATGCCCATGTTCGTTTCAATATGGCTGTCAGTTTGTTTTGTTGTGTGGCGCCACCGTTGATACAACTAACGCCTCTAGTGATAGAAACTGAAACTACATGCGTTGCCTAGCTAATGACAGTTGACTCGCCGTTAAGTACTTAATCCGCCAGAAACGTTGAGTTAAATATTTGTCGTTTTAGTACTGTATTTGAGGGAAGATTAGTCCTAAACGGACACTGTAATACGCTATATTTTTGTAAAACTTGAGTTTAGCTCTTAAACTGAGACTGTAAAACCGGGCCATAGTCAAGTTGATCTTTAATCATTTAAGGCATCAGAGAAAACTAGTCGATAAAAAGCAGATAATTTTTTTATCAATCACTGAATCAAACTATCAAATGTTTAAACATGTACCCACCTAAAACCCAGAACCCAATCAACTCACCATGCATCACCATGCATCATTGTCACTACTCACTTTCATTTTTTCTGGCTAACAGTTTCTATTAGTTGTTGTCGTTCATTATTTTCATTCGCATTCACACATGCCTCAATACTATAAAGAAACTGTACCATACTTAACTCCTTCAACACAATTTTGATTAAGTGTAATTCAAATAATAATAAATGATGTTTATTAATTGTTTTATTATATTAAAATGTTTGTGACATATGAATGTGTTGTGTTCAATGGGCGAGCAGTTACTAAAGGCGCCTTACGTCAAAATCTACTCTATACTGAAGAGCCAGGGGTTGTCTGGTGATTCTGATGAACAAGCAAGGGACGAGGTACCTAACTACACACACACACACATATATATCTACGGAGTAGTAGTCTTTAATATATATGTATCTGTCTCTCTCTCTCTCTCTCTTTCTATATAGTAGTGGCAAGCCTCTCTGTCCCACCCGATCCCCCCACCACCCCTCACCCTGACACTGTTTAATATACTCTGCTTTGTTACCAGATATCTTTTGAGATTCAATATGTTTATGTTTGAAAATATTTTTCAAGATTGAGGATTGATTATGTTCAGATTGATTATGTACATAGATTGCCGTGTCGTCCATTATGACTGCTCTGGTGACATTTTGAAAAACTCGTAACTTCCCATTATACATTACATGTAAATATATATTTAAAACAATTCTAGTCCTCGTTTAAAAATAATTAAATCAATTAATTAATTACTTTGGCTGACCGTGCGTTGATGTCTTTTGTACTGAAATTAAAAATTCATTCATACCATCACGGCATATCCCACAATGTGGGGTAGAAAGGTGTGCGGGTGTGCATTGCCTTATAAAAGTGAGAACAACACATCTATGTATACCCACACACCAGTCTCGTTTCACAAAAAAAGGCACTAAATTCAGAATGGGTGGTGAATCTCATTGCTGAACTATGTGAGATGTTATTGTTGCCTGTTGTATTTTCGATTACCCGGCTCTTACGGGACACTCGAAAACAATGATTTAAAAGAATGGAAGCACTATTCTAAGCCGGTGCCTCACAGCTAAATTAAAAATGGTATTTAAAAAATATTAGTCTATCAATGAAAATTGGAAATTGTTCATATATTATAATTTGATGTACGTGGGCCTTCGTGGCTCAGTTTGTTACACATCTGACTACTTAGCCAAAGTTCCTGGGTTCCTTCCCGGTGGAGACACAATTTTCAATTGTCTTTTCAGTCTGGATTTGTGAGATGATTGATATCATCAGTCTCCTGAATGTGGCAACTTGTCATTGGACGTTTTAGTTGCTTAAGAAGCAATACTTAATAAAATTAAAAAACTTTCATGATAACCAAATTCGCAATAAGAATCTCTTCGATATTTTCATATTTTATAGCAAAAAATATTCAATCCCATTTGTTGTCACTTATTCAGCAGTCACTTTGGACGTGTTAAGTCTAAAATTCACCATAGATGTCATAGACGAACAAATACCCAATTAGATTTTTCGCTATTTTTGCATCAATCATTTCTTTTTTACAATCTTGTCAACCATTATTTAGACTTTACCTTTGCATTTCTTAATATCATTTACAAATTAATGAAAGTAAAGATTTGTTTTCTCTAATAGTGTTCTGATTAGTAAGTAACCCTTTCTGAGCACTCAATTTTAGATAAAACATTTTTCAATTTTTTCTCAAGCAACCCCTGTATATATATATTATTTGCAGTAGATTCTTAATCATATTCCTTAGTTATTTTTATGAACCTTTTCATCTCATTCTCACTGCATAGTAATAAAAGAAAAAATACTTGGCGTCTGTAAGTTTTATAATCTCCAGTAGGTGTATGTACCATCCACACTTAGATATTTAATAATATATCATAGAAAGAAAATTTTGAAGAGGAATCATTCTTAGAGCACTGATACATGGCTTCATTGTACCTCCTATAACTAACAATCTTATTGTCCAATGAGCACTCCCTTTCAGCTGATAATGTTTCCTGCTCTGCTGGGAATTGAATGACGACGAAGAACAAAATTCAAGTCATGTATAACTAAACTGTTAAATTTATCTATGGGAAATTGCAGTTTCTGTATTGGCACATTCTCAATTGGCAAAAGCTTATTTAAAATCTCTTTAATGTGATTTTAATTTGCTGCTATTTGTATTTCAAAAGTTCCCTTTATAACATTTGAGAATCTACTGTGAATCATTCTGTTAACATTTGTTTTTTTTTAGTAATTGGAATGTTTTCTTGAATATAATTAATAAATTGTCACCTCTCTATTTTAGTACATACATCATCATTTTTTATCACTACTCTAATGTAAATATTATCATATATATTAAATCTCATGAGATATCTGTAATGGAGATTTGTAGGAAATGCAACGGATAATATACATACACTATGTCATTTTTATCCAAACGGTAAATTGTATTCAAATAGATATTCTGAATATCTTCTTGAAGTAAAAAATTTAATTTTGTATTCAGCTTAAAAATACACTGGTTATTTATGTTTGACATAATAGTTCATTGGAATTCTGTAGGTATATTTGAATTGAGAATACTTTGGAAATATGTGTATTTTTACTAAGAATACATTTGTCATCTGTGCATTTGAATTTAGAATACATTGGACATTTTCTCAAGTAGAAAAATCGGATGTTGCATGTATCCTTAATCCATTGTGTATTTTAAATTCAAACATACAAATTTCCAATGTATTCTTAATTCAAATACAAGGATTACTATTGTATTAAGTCAAATACACAGATTTCCGTGGTATTTTGAAGCCAAATTCACAGCTAACCAATGTTTATTCAAAAATACATATTTTATTTTTTCAACTGTGGTCTGAATATCCAGTATCCAATAATATGGATGTACATATATATATATCCGTTGCATGATTAGTTTAGATGAACAAGTTAGCTGAGAGGGGATGGCATGCGATGCCTTGTGTTAATAAATGTGTTATGTCATTGTACATTATATAACAATCAGGAATAGTACCTACTACCAGTCATGTTGACTAGATGATGTAGTTTTATCTGTCCTAAAGCTGCTTTGCCAAGGAAAATAGGCACATCAAATGTGTAGTATTGTTTTGTACATGTAAACACTGGAATTTATCTCTCTAAGGAGCAAAACATAACTGATTATTTTTATATCTCATTTACATTTTTTCTCAATAGATGGCACTTGTGTGCTTCAATTTTATTTGAAAAATTAACTCCCTGAGGTTGAAATGCATAAACCTTTGTATACTATGCCTAAAGTTCACTAAAGTGATAATAAATACCGACTGTTAATTGATTATATGCTCCTTAAAATACATTTATTACATCTTTTGAAATTCAATTGGAAGTAATTGACTGAATTTGACCGTTAACCTAACAAGGTAGTGAATATTACCCACATTTGTACTATTTGAATATGTCTGTGATGATTTTCCTTGACAAAGGCATGCAACACCACATTAATAGATGTAGTGAACTTAAGTTTTTATCGATATTTGGATAATGTTTATAGTATTATATGTATAAAAAAATATTTGTTTATTATTGTATACGAAACATTTTAAATTGTTCAATATTGAATCAACTATTTATGTCTTAGTAATGATCAATTTCAATATGTGTATGGTTATATCACTAAATATCTTAATAGTCACGTGGGTGCGCAGAAGACACATTTGGGTTTTTTGTTTGGTTGGTTTGATAATTTGTGTGCGCAAACCATCTCTTTTCAAGCCAAAAAATTTCTAGACATCACCAATAACAAACATTCATTTACTACTTATAAATTGGTTCTTCGATAAGTAAGGACTTTTATTGAGAATATAAATCAAAATTTATACCCTCTAGAGACACGTAACAATTATGAAATATATTTATCCAACAATGCAATTGATTTTCCTGCTAACGAATAGAAATATAGGCTGTAAGTTTGTTCAGATATGTAGTCAAAAGTAAGTATGAATAATGGACAATTTTTGAAGAATATGTATAGTATCGAAAGATTAAACAATCATCTTAATGAAATATTTCTAATTTAGGAATCATAAAGCGATCTTTGTTGGGTGGATTACCTTATACAAAATATTTTTTGTACAAATATAAAAAACCACAATCAACTGAGAATTGACAAGTTTATGCAATTTTCACACGTGCAATTTTTTATCACTATATTTATTATCTTACGTTCATAATTATTTGATTTTATCATATATAATTTTATTTTTACAAATAAACTTACTAGAAATTTATCTTTAAAAAGAAAAAGCATACATTGATGAACAATCTTAGATTCACACTCAATTATTTCCAAGGAATTGTTTGTCTAGTATTAAAATAAAAATTCACAAAGAAACTTGTACAACTATCCAGTCACTGAAAGGTGGCAAGTCCAATTCTTCTATTGAAATATATATTCAGAAGTAACGACATTAATTCAATTCTCAATACTTAAGTCATTTTTCAATATAAACAGTGGCTCAGTTTGAAAATAATCCAGATGAATATTTACTTCATCCAACTCATTTTTTATCTTTATGTCGCTTAAGTCATTTCACCTTTGACTTTTGTCGAGTGCAGAATGGAATACAATCCACTAATACGGAATAGTGGAGTCGTGATTTTATTGTCTGTAGAATTAGTTATGACTGGTAGCCCTTTGACTGTGACAACAACACCGTCAAAAACCTTGAAGATTCTTCACCAAGTGTACGTGTATATGTATTTAGGTACATAATATTTAATATTTGACAGTCGTCATCATTGGTGTGTCCATTGGCTCCGCTAACAAATAACAATAAAGACAAAAGATGAACAATTTTAATTTATTCCAAAATGTTCACGGCCGATTAAAGTGACACGGCTCTGCCTGATGTTGTTTTGAACAACACAAAATGTTTTTATATGCCGATAATAATTATTGTTATATTATTTAACTAGGTACAGTATAATATTATGTATGTTGAATGTGAATGTGAATGGACCTTTAGAAAGAGCACAATTTCTTAGAGCCTCTCACTATCAGCTCAACTGAACACGCAGCCTATAGTATATAATATATAGTTTCAATGTTTTATATTGTATAGTTGTATGTCTTTAGAGATTAGATTTATATTTTGTATTGTCGTTTTCATGCAGATCCAGGACCAGATTCACAGTATTTTCAAGTAGTGCTATCGCGCCAAGCGCAAAGAAATCTAGGACGCTGTATACATGTATAAAAAGGAAGATGATTTTCAAGGGAAGGGGGCGCCTTTTGAATTTAGTACTGAAGTTCCAGCCCTGCACATATATTTTTAGAATAATTTCTAGATTTTCAGGAAATGTTAATTTGTTTCTTTCCTTTGAAATGATTTTATTTTATATTTATGGTGTAAACAATTTATACCACTTATACCAGTGATTAAAAGTGCTGAAAGCTGTACTTGTAATACACAGTGCAATTTTAGTACTTATTTTTACGACAAGGACACAGGAAATATTCAACAGTACAATCTTATTTAATCAATTGTATTTTTTTAAATTTTATTTTTGTTTCTTGTAAATTATTAAAAGTTATGGAATGTTTTCTATGGAAAACTATAAGTTTAAAATTTAAAAACTTAACATAGATTATATCAAAAATAAAATCAATTTTATACTGCGTTTCACTTAGAAGCACATTTTATTTTATTTTTTCGTAATCACAGGACAGCTGCTACCAATTACAGTGTGATATTCGGTTCAACGGTGACTATCTCGGTTTTAGTTGTCTTCCTACAAAGGTAACAGATTCATGATATAATTTTACTTTCCCCAAGTATATCAAAATGATTGGCAATAGGGCCTCAGAGAATATATTATATTTATTTGAGTATACCATTCACACAAGAAGATTGCTTATAATTTGAAAATCATTAATGTTTACCATTTCTCAGAATATTGTTTTGTTAGATTTAGGTCAATACCTCAAGAGTAATAAACCGTTTTCTTTGACTTCCATTAATATGCGGTACGTGACAGATTTCATTCGAAGCCTTTACTAAACATATATTTTCAATGAATTATGTATTTTTTGTTTGTCTCTTGTGCCATACAACAATACCTTGTTTCAAGGAACGTTGTTCCGCATGCTGCTACGGTGTTTCGTTACACATCACTTTGACATCCATACAATGATTATTTTTTGTCATTATTTGACAGTTATTGACGTTTACTTTTAAAATACTTACATATTTATTTTAAAATCTTACAGATATACAAAAGTATTTCACTATACTCTTACTCGTATAACGCTGTAACCAGACTAATGTTTGGTCCTAAAAATCTATTTTTGTCACTACTACTTTTTATCATCGTAGTCATCTTCACAGGGGTGGATCTACTTAAGGGCTTTTTGGGCTGCAGCACAGGGCCCCGTGGATACAAAAGGCCCCCAGCCTCCATTGAAAACAAGAGACGATATTGTGAAAATTAAAAAAGTATCTGCACTTAAAAAAATCATAAGACTGGCAACATTGTCATCAATCAAACTGTGTGTGTGTCTATCGAATTGACAAAATGGCAATTAGCTGTAATTATAAATTATTAATTGAGGTAAAATTAGACAAATGTAAATTTTGATAAATTCGTTATGATCAATGTGCACCCATTGGACAGGTTTTGCTATTCGGATGTGTGATGTGGGAGTGTGTTGAAAAATTTAAAAAATAGATATTAGCCATAGATTTTTATCCAACTGTCGATTCGTTCATGAGAATTCAATTCTCTGAATGAATCGACATTATTAAGCCAAGATGCGTGTACGAAGGAAAATTTTGTATGGTGTAGTGGACTTTTTGCATGCTAATAACACCAACTAGAGGCCTCGCAGCATATATGTTCCCATACATGGATTTACTCAGAATTCGGAGTAGAACATTTTATGTGTGTGTGTGTGTGTGTGTGTGTGTGTGTGTGTGTGTGTGTGTGTGTGTGTGTGTGTGTGTGTGTGTGTGTGTGTGTGTGTGTGTGTGTCTTATAACTTTTGATCTGCTCAATTTACAGAGCCCAAATTTTCAGAATATATAAACAGTTATAGGCCTACAAAACTTTTATACTCAGAAGTGTGAATTTTTGTTTCAGTCAGGGGTTATCAACTTTTGAAATTTTGGTTTATTTTTCCATATATCTCAGAAACCATAAAAGCTAGAATGCTGAAATTTGTTATAAACATAGACAAATACAAAATCTCAAATTAGTTTTTTTTTTAAAAAATCCAGGGTTTCTCAAACATTTTTTATTAAGAAAAATATTTTTTTTTGATAAATTTATGAGTTTAACTGCCTATATTTCCAGATTTTTTAAAAATATCAAAAAAAGCCGAAACACCCCAACTAGACAATTTAATTTTATATAAAAAATATTAACATTGTATTAGCACATCTCAAATTTTTTTTAATAAATTTTATAAAAATTGAATTTAGTGACGACATTGCTTCATACAATTTGTATGGCAATCGCCTACACACAATATCTAAGAAGACTTAATTGTTTGATACTAATCTCCAAACATACATACATACATACCATCATTCTGTTTTCATATTCTGGGTAGGATCAAAGGACTGACCTCCATTCTATCCTATCTTGACATACATACATATGTAGGTACATGTGTTGTATAGAAAATCAAATATCTTAAAATATTAAATAATTTGTATTTATGGGATTATAGTTTGGTACTTATTCTTCAACTATACATACTATCGCTATCGACAGTTGGATCTCATGTGTTACATGCAACTAGTTATAATATACTAGATGTAGTGAGTCATGTAATAACGCACGTTTGACATTTTGGTTGGCAACATATTTCACTTTTCCTTACATTTCAACACATCCTCGATAACTGTTCTCTAAACCTTAATAATTAAAATGTTTTTTAGACAAATAAATTCGAAAACAATTTACATTAGTCATTATTCTCTATATAAAAACGATGTGGTCTGGAACCAAAACATCAAAAATCCCCCGAAAAAATGCCTCACTTGGATTCATACAAAATTTGCTAACTACGACATCTAGTATATTATAATAAAAATCTATGGTAATAGCCCAGGGCCCCACAAATTCACGATCCACCCCTACATCTCCAGTTCTCCCGTTCATGTATTACTCCATCTACTGGGGTCCAAGGAATCTTTGATGTCATCCATCCATTATTTTTTTTTTACAAAAAATCTTAATTTTATAAGAAAAAGTGTAAACAGGGAGTTTACACTTTTAGATATCTGTCTGCTGTGCCAAAAGTTCCAGGAGGGCTAGCCAAGATGCAAAAAACGAAAACGTTGACGCTGAACGTTATTTTTTTTGTATGGGATTTGACGTTTGATGACGTTATCAAACGTCAAATCCCATACAAAAAAAATAACGTTCAGCGTCAACGTTTTCGTTTTTTGCATCTTGGCTAGCCCTACTGGTTCGATTTCTTATGGGGACACATTTTTTAAGTGTGGATCTGTGAGATGACAAACAACGTGAATTTCCAGAATGTGGCAACTTGTGATTGAGTGCATGTTAAATTAATTTTTGACACAATGTCATGTGTTAGTTGCCTGAAAAGCGATACAAAATTAGTAAAATAAGGTTGATTTTTCAACTTGAAGTATTAAGAAGAACGTAATGCAATATATTGAGTGCAGAGATATTAGGCACGTTTGTCCAATTGATAGGTCACATCAATTATAACAGATGACGTTACATGAACCAAATAATATAAACACGTGCTGTTTTCAAGCAATTGTATAATTGATGTGTTCTTTATTGGTACATTATAATTATATTGAGTATATACTTATTGTATTATCTCAATTTTACATTATTTATAATCAGATTATATTTTTAATAATATTAATAATGACAATTAGTTACATGTCTGTACATAACTAAATAGATCAGTGGTTAGTCCAGTGGCAATCCAGTCTACCAGGGTTCATAACATCGAGTTTATCAATTGTCTCATTAGATGCTAGCTGTATTTAGCAAGCAATCCAGTGTACCAGGGTTCATAACATCAAGTTTATCAATTGTCTCATTAGATGCTAGCTGTATTTAGCAAGCAATCCAGTGTACCAGGGTTCGTAACATCGAGTTTATCAATTGCCTCATTAGATGCTAGCTGTATTTAGCAAGCAATCCAGTGTACTAGGGTTCGTAACATCGAGTTTATCAATTGCCTCATTAGATGCTAGCTGTATTTAGCAAGCAATCCAGTGTACCAGGGTTCGTAACATCGAGTTTATCAATTGCCTCATTAGATGCTAGCTGTATTTAGCAAAATAAAAAATAATATGGATGATTCCTTTAGTTTATTGTGCTGTTTAATGATTCAGGATCATTCCAAGGACGCTGATAGCTCAGTCTTGTGTTCCTCTACGAAACAACGCTGTTTTCAGTCCTTGAGAGAAAGTGTTCTTTGTGTAAACACCGCGGGCATCTGCTAGCAATCCATTACATTTTATGAGACCGCTCACACCAAAGCATCGATCATAGTGAAATGAGTGCAAACAATAGGTTATCATTTCTATATTTTTAATCGTGTACTTCCTGTTCTATAAAATTAGTACACAAAATACACTATCTTTACTTTTAGTCATGTTTTCATTGTTCTATAAAATGAGTGCACGTAATAGGCTATCTTTTTAGTCATGTGTTACCTGTTCTATAAAAGGAATGCACATAATAGGCTATCATTTCTATTTTTTTTAGTCATGTCACTCTCCTTTCTATAAAATATAGTCTATAAAATATATAGTCATTCTGTTCTATAAAATGAGTGCACTTAATTGGTTGTCTTTTTAATCCTGTGTTACCTGTTCTATAAAAAGAGTGTACATAATAGGTTATCCTTTCAGTCATATGTTTTCTGTTTTATGCACATAATAGGCTACTTTTTCTATCGTTTTTTTTTTAATGTCCTCCGATGGATGACAGTAAATAAATGAAGTATATTTTTACTATAATTATACTAAAGGCGCTGTCTTGTTTGTTATACAGACAGACATGGCAGTGAACCATATATACTCGTACATATGTACCTACTTGACATATCATCCTCCATTGTTGTCATTTTTAATCATGGCGTAACGGTTCTATGTACATATGTATGTATATTGGTATATGTAACTGCATATTGTTAACTTGCCATAGGTAGGTTCCATTTGTTATTGAATGCTTTAATTTGGACATAATGGTGCTAACAGACCATTCACTAACTAAACTAACTATACCATGCTTGTTCATATTACAGCAAAAAAAACTTTATTTTGTATAGCTTCTCGGGTACCCGTCGGAAGAATTATTTAAACAATTCAATGTACTTGATGTCAGACAACTATACATACGAACAATAGTTTCACATTTCAAAAAAGATATAAGTACAAGTAATACTGCGGTACAAAACGTATATAACACAAGACATCGACATAACTTTCTACCACCTTGGACACGTACTACGGCTTGCTCCAAAAATATTTCATATTATTAATAACGATACACTACCCTCCTCCACGCACAGCAATTTCAAGCGTCAGGTAACACTTTGGCTCATGAATAAGGGCAGACAGGGATTGGAAACAGCACTAACACACATTTTAACTTAAATTTGCACATATATATATGTTGAACATCTAAATTATCTTACAAATCCAGTATAAATACATTTTCTTAATAATGTAACCTTAATAATATACCCTCAATAAAACCTTACTACTACCTCAGAACAGGTGTTCAGCCTAATGAGATATGTATACCACTATGAAATGTACTGTACTGAAATATGTAAATAAATAAATAACAGGTACTATATCAAATATTTATTTCACAAGCACCCAATAACAAGTTGCCACATTATGGAGACTTGTGGCTGTAATGATCTCGCTAATTCAGTCTGAAAACACAATGTCATATAGAGAGTGCATACAGTGAGTTTCATCGCGATGATCCTGATGTGTGTAGTGTATGGAGTATGGAGTATTATGTTGCTCTATAAGCTTGCACGTTGAAATAATGGATTTACTTCACTCAATAGCTAGGAGTGCTATGAACTGCGAAGTTTCGCACCGCATAGGACCGCCCCAACTTATAATAATAATAACTCAATAGCTAGTTTATCTATAGGTACAGGTATCGGCAAATATCATCATTTTCGGCAGAGAGGGAACGGTTTGCGCAATTACCCATCAAATTAAAAAAAAACAAACTAATGCTCTGCATAGCCCATGTGTGATTTTCAAGATGTTTTTCGGTAACTAAGGACGATATTGTGACTGAAAACGTGATATATTAAATCCACCTAATACACTATGAAGTTACGTGTTAGTAAGAGTAACTGTCACATGCGTTAAAAAAGGTTTATACGTGTATTTATACCAAAATTTGTGACTTAAATAAAAAAACTACCATGAACGTTCGCACTTCTTATGCACTATTTCAGCGCATAAAAGATTCATTTCTCTACAAAATGTAGCAAAGTTATGCAGTAATTTTAAAATAATGCTGTTAAAAATGATTTTTTGAATAATTTTCTAAGGGGAATTTTTGCTGAAATTTAAAATTTTTTGACTATCATTCACTAGAGAAATGTTGGAAATACGTAATTTTAATTTTAAATTACAATAATTTTTGCACTATTTTACAATTTATGGTATTTTTTTAGAAACACACAACATCCAGGAGTATTGTTTGCAATCTGTATAGTATTTTCATATACAGGTTGTAACATTAGGGACCACAATATCTATCGACTTAACTCGCATGTATGTTGAGCTATATTGGATGGTTCTAAAGTTTTGTAGACTTTAGTGAAATTTGAATAAAAACTGTAGCTAAAACATTAGGTCTACGATTGTGATTTTTTTTTCTGTTAATAGTTCAATAGTGATCCTTTGTAACACAATACCACAATAACTTTCAAAATATATATCTTAAAAAAATCTCAATTTTCCACTTAAATTCAATGGCTCTTGGAACAATAATTTCACATAAGTTTTATCCACAAGTTATCTGAAAAACTACTATGTCAATGTTGAAAAACCCATTGAAAATCTAAACCCCCGTGCGTTTATAGAGAGCTAGCCCGTCAAATTTCATTTCGCTTGTGTTAATATGATCATGTTATATAAAGCTCATTTCAATTGTACAAGTACTAAAACTAAGACAGAGACTTGTTAAATTGATTCGTTCACAGATACGCCTTAAATATTTGCAATAAAGAGTAGAAATAATTAAAAAAAAAAACATAGTTTAATTAGATTCATCTCTAAATGGTTTCCCCTGTCCTATACCTAGACATACTTCAAAGGTGATTTTCAATTAATTGATTGTGTCTAGTGAAGCATGGACGTGTACATCCGCTGCAGACAATATAACAATATTCATTTAATTTTGTTTGAAAATAATTTACAATTGTGCCGTGTCGCTATGACGACTGAAATCTTTTTTTAATGTACCTTTATTACTGAATATCAATCAAAAATATATAAGGTTACTCTTGGTTACTATTGAATAAACTTGCATTGTTTGGTTCTAGTAGATATTAAAGGGAAACATATATATGGCAGAAGACACACGAAAATAGAAATACATATATAAAATTTTCTCGTTCATCCAAGACGATGTATGTCATACTTACGAGTAAGAGCGCTTATAATGCTAATTCTAGTGACTGAAAACATGATATATTAAACCCTAATGCACTATGGAATTATGTGTTAGTAAGTGTATCTATCGCGTGCGTTAAAAATTATTCATATGTAATTTAATTGATCGGAAAACCCAAAATTGTATGCAAAAACTTTATCGGTCATTCATTTTGATTGTTTGCACTCTTTAAGCACATAAAAAAATTATTTCTTTACGACACAGTTATGGAGTAATTAAAAAAAACTGAAAAACAGCCCCCCTAGACAACGTGTCATTTAGCTCAAAAAAAAAAAAAAAAAATGTACGGAAGTGACAGTTGTCACGTGACTGGCAACTGTCACTTCCATTCATTAAGTTTTCTTTTCCTATTTCTTTTCTTGAGCTAAATGACACGTTACATATCTAGGGGGGCAGGATCTTTAAATTAACATTTTTTTAGGGGAATCAATGCTGAATTTCAAAATTATGTGACGAACATTCACTAGAGAAATGTTGAAAATACTTATGGTATTTTTTTTTAAGAAACACACTGCTTAATATACATACAGGGTGTCCCATAAGTCAACGTATTCCTTTTAAAGGCTGTTATACCAACTCATATTCTGCATATTCTGGCGAGTCATGAGTTGGTATAACAGCCCTTAAAAGGAATACGTTGACTTATGGGACACCCTGTATAAATCAATGTTAATATATTTGAGAAATTTGATTTCTAAGTGAGGTGTTTAGATTTATGTATGTGCCCCTTAATATAAAATAAATAACGCCTGCTGATATCTGTATATTATATTAATATGTGAAACGATAAATTTGGATACCTTTTTAAGCAAACAGCGCACCCCGAGGAGTTTCATGTCATTATTAAATTAAAATATAGTTAAAGTTTATATAGAGAAGTAGTGCCGAAAGCTAAAATATTTCAAACACAAGACGAAACTTTTTGAACTAAACTAGTTGCATGTAACACATGAGATCCAACTGTCGATAGCGATAGTATGTATAGTTGAAGAATAAGTACCAAACTATAAACCCATAAATACAAATTATTTAATATTTTTTAGATATTTTGTTTTCTATACAACACATGTAGGAATGTATGTCAAGATGGGATAGTATGGAGGTCAGTCCTTTTTTCCTACCCAGAATTTGAAAACATCATGGTGGTATGGAGATTAAGAATCAAACTATTAAGTCTTCTGAGATATTGTGTATAGGCGACTGCCATACATTTTGTATGAAGCAATATCGTCACTAAATTCATTTTTTATAAAAATTGTTATAAAAATTTTGAGATTTACTTCTACAAAACTAATATTTTTTTATAGAAAATTAAATTATCTAGTTGGGGTGTTTCGGCTTTTTTCGATATTTTTAAAATATTTGGAAATATAGGCAGTTAAACTCATAAATTTATCATAAAAAAAATATTTTTATTAATAAAAAATGTTTGAGAAACCCTGGAATTTTTTTGAAAAAAACAATTTGAGGTTTTGTATTTGTCTATGTATGTACCAATTTTTAGCGTTCTAGCTTTTATGGTTTCTGAGATATATGGAAAAATAAACCAAAAATTCAAAAGTTGATGACCCCTGACTGAAACAAAAATTCAAAATTTTAAGTTTAAAAAAAAAAGGAAAAGTTTTGTAGGCCTATAACTGTTTATATATTCTGAAATTTTGGGCTCTGTTAATTTAGCGGATCAAAAGTTATAAGGGGGACGGACACACACACACACAAACACACACACACACACACAACTCACATAAAATGTTCTACTCTGAATTCTGAGTAAATCGATGTATAGGAACATATATGCTGCGAGGCCTCTAGTTGGTGTTATTAGCATGCAAAAAGTCCACTACGCCATAAAAAATGTTCCTTCGTACACGCATCTTGGCTTAATAATGTCGATTCATTCAGAGAATTGAATTCTCATGAACGAATCGACAGTTGGATAACGAGGCAAGCGAATTGCGCGGTACATAATGGTATTGTTGTGTATGCGAAAAGAAAACTTTGTACCCCTTGATGAATACATGATGTTTTTATCGTATATCATGCCCAATGACATTTTAAGATAGAAAAAAATTAATGAATTAATAAAAAAATCGATAAATTACTGTTGAATTTTGACCTATGAACGATCACTAGTAAGAATAAATGCGACATTTTTTTTACAGTTGAAATCGTATAAATCTATTGGTGCATTTTTATCTATGTTTTACTCTTCATGTATGCGTGCAATGGAGTAATGACAATTTGAAATGTCATAACTTTATTGTTATCATAATATTATAGAATGGAATATATGTCAGTCATTTTTATTGTTGTCTATGACTTTTGTTATAGTGTTTTCTGTCTGTGGTCATTATTTTTTCCCGGCAAATTCAGCAGCCGTGTAGCAACATTGTATTAAGCGGTAGGTACTTACCCATCGATATTTTCGTGTGGAACGAAAATGACATTTGGCTAATCAAAATGTCAAAAATGAACTAATTTTCCATTTATTATATATGACAGACAAAATGCCTGTTGATTAAGTTCTTTATTTCAATTCTCAAATAACAATTCTTGACGAAACTCCATAACAAATAAATTGGGTTCAATTTTTCATTCGTTCATTAATTACAACCATCGTGGCATTTCCCACAATTTGGGGTAACCAGCGACATGTGTGCTGGTCTGAATTACCTTGTAAAGGTAAGCACGAAACTTGCGTGTACCCCCACAAACCAGTCTTGTCTGACCCAAAATGCACTACATTCAGAATGGGTGGTTAACTATATGAGATGTTATTGTTGCCTGTTGCATTTTCTATTACTCGCCTCTTACGGGACACCCGAAGACGATGATTATAGAAATGAGTGGAAGCACAATTCCGAACTATCGGCGAAAACGTTCGGTCGTTTCGTCGAGACTGCTCGGAATTATCAAGGTCTAAAAAAACTTATTTTGTCTAGTTAGGTACGCACTGCATTTTTCTTTACTGCTTATAAGTTTTTGTTTTATAAATGTTAAGTTTGAAATTTTGCATCATATAAAATTGAAATTAATAATAATTAGATGGGGGGTGGCAGAGCGTTTAGCGCGCTGGGTTAGCGATCTCGCTAAGCGATTGTAAATGTATGTAATTGGTGGCTGTGACGTCACGTGACAGCCACCAATTCCATATATTTACTATCGCTTAGCGAGATAACGCTTAGCTCAAATGGCATGTTGTCTAGGGGGCTGTGGTCGCGAGTTTGAATCCTGTCATGACCGATTTCGTTCACCCATAGCACAAGCACTTATGCTTAATCTAGGAAGTGTATGAGGATGTATATGTGCAATAAAACAATTTGTTTGTTCATCGACATTTTGACATGGTAATCTGTTGTCTCTATAATATAATTGCCATACAATAATAAGTCTTAATTACATAATTTATGTCTCAATTTTATTACTACTTTTTTATGTTTTATCAAAACATCTAAATATTTACATAATATTGTATTAGTAAGCAGTTCTACAGATTATAATAAATAGGTACTAAGAAGCAAATTGGTAGCTCCTTCTGAAAAATAATTTGTATTTACTTACCTACTTTACTTTTCGTGTGGTCCCGGTACAGCCATCATGCCACATTCTGGAGACGTTCACCAATTATGCTCCCTATTAGAGTTCCCTTATCTTTGCAAATTTTGAAAGTTCTATATATTTGAATAATGAATAACTAATCACCTGAAAATAAGACATTATTACTATTACCATCTATGAAGTAACGAAGAAACCTTTTTTGTAACGCCATCTATTGAGAGATTGGTTTATTTGTAAACAATGAAAGCAACAGTCCTTATAACAGTCCGTTCCTGGTTATATAATATTCCAACTTCGTCTCTATTGAGATGTCAAAAAGTTTGTCTAAAAAATATAATTTAACTTCCGACAGGGAATAATATCCAATGTTTGCGTATATGGAATTAAAAAAATATTCGATTTGCATAGTTATGTCTTGGTTCAAGTATCTTGGTTCTTGGACTAGTCGTTCAATTGTTTCACAATGTCCGCTTTTTTATCTTCAATAACGGGTCAAAACCGGTAACAACGAACTACCCACAGTTTTTTTTATGTTGTCTGTTATAGTTTGCGACACAACATTATGCCAAAAACTTAAGAAACAATCCAAGTGAATCTATTATAGTGATAATATATTGAATGGTTTGTAATATATATATTTTTTTTGTTAAAATGAAAGACGAATCTCTCCTCAGCGATGTCACACGGTGTTTAGCCTCAATCGATGCATTCAATTTGTCTTCGTCAGCTTCACAACTGATTTCCCAAAACGTGGTGCAACTCTATTGCCGTAACGAATTTTCGCAACACCAGTTTTAGCACTCGTGTCAATACATCATCTCCATACAAGGGATTGCAATCCCACATTGCAAGTTATTCCCATATTAAAAAATCCATGCAACGACAAATATTTAGTATTCATTTGATTTTTTCGATAAACGATATTAAGAAATGCCGCGCAGCGAGAAAACTATATATTTTTTTTTTCATTTCTTTCGACAAATTTAATTACACGCAGTGAGAAAATGACGGTTTCTTGTGTTTACTTCTATTTAATAAATTAAGCAAATTTCGCTCAGCAAGAATCTGATCAATTGCAATGCGTACGAATGAAGTTTTTTTAGCCGATTTTTACTCCTCACTACCCCCAAGGAGATAGATGTGGAGAGTTATAAATTTGCAATTTCTAAGGTTATTTTTATTGCAGATTATCAACTAGTATCATACTGAGATTGTATTCTGAGAGTTTCATCGCAATGTATCTGTGTGTGTGCTATGTACGGCGTTTTTATTCTACTTTATCGATTATACATTTATTATTTTCAAATTTGTATATCTAATAATCACTTAACCCCATTATATTTTGAAGGATATACGATCAGTTTACTCATTTTTTTACTGTCAAACTCATTTCATGAAAATGCTTACTAAATTTCATACAAAATTTGAATACTTTGGTGGAGTGACTTGGCAGTGAGGAGTATAATTAGCGTTGGCCACAACCCACTCGTTTTTTTCTGATTTTTTAAATATGTTGCTCGCGAGCTACAACTAACCCAGGGCTGAGGTACCTAGACTATTGTAGATAATTGTAATTCATGTCCATATACGCATGATTGTGTCATCTCCTTACTGTTCTGGAAATACTGCTAATACATAGTATACATAGTAGGTATAGGTACATAACACTATATAGGTACCTAATGATTTAACACGATATTATTTATTCACGAATATTCACATTATTATTTATTAGCTAGTGGGGTTAGTTATTACTTAGGTTATGTTGGGTTAGTTATTAGTTTGTTTAGTTTGGATGGGTTAGTTATTAGTTAGGTTTGGCTGGGTTTGTCATTAGTTTGTTTTTTTTGCGGGTGGCAGTTCTTAAGGAGAACACACTTGGCCCACTCACTCATCCCCCTTGAACCAGCCTGAGTGGCTAATGAATGTCTGGGTTAGTCATTAGTTAGATTTGGTTAGAGTTAGTTATTAGTTTGGTTGGGTTAGTTATTAGTTAGGTTTGGTTGGGTTAGTAATTAGTTATTTTGGGCAAATTATTAGTTAAGTGAGGTTAGGTTAGTTATTAGTTAGGTAAGGTTAGGTTATTATCAAAATATATAATAACAATTCGCATCGACATTAGTGAATATTTACTGCATCGCTTCACATCAGTCACATCTCTATGTTTAGTAAATTATGATGAATTTAATCACAGGTACAACAGCAATATCAACGCAGCAGACCTTCCCTTCTATTCTATTAAATGTATTGGCCGCGTGAACTTGACCCAGAGACACACAGACACACACAGAGAGAGAGAAAGATAGCACAAGCGACAGAACAGAACTCATTACATTACACACACACACACACACACACCTCGTTATGATAATGTTTTTAATCCGATGTGTTCTGTTATATTATCGAATTCTATTGACACGGTCTATTTTGACGCGGTTCTCTTCACATAACACGACAAGAGTTCATTTGTTAAACGAAATCATTATATTTTAGAGCAAATGCTCCCTAGTAGAATATTATGTACTTTCATTATAGAATATTTTGTATTTTATTGCACCTAGACGGGCGTTCCTTTTTTACAAGTCCAAACATAATAATACGTTTTATGGTAAAATGGAGACCGTAGAAAAATGAAATACCGGTAGGGCGACCACAAAAGAAGAAGATGGTAAAATACCATTCTAAGGGCGCTTTTGCTTCTTTGTTGGCTCTGCGAAATACAGAAATCTTAAGCAAATTACTGAAGGCCTCATAACTCTGCTCTCGACACACTTCAGATGGCAATAAAATTAATTATATTTAATAGGTCCTTTTACACTAACAAGGCGCTTGTTGGCTCTATCCAATTCCTTTAAAGAATGGGTACCTACTCGTGATTCTGATGATTCAATGTTGACTGTCTCTCTGATGGTACATTCCTCTGACACGGTTCTTGAATATAGTGCGAGCCCAAGTTATGTATTAAGAATATATGGATTGGTATTAAGAACCTTTTTGGGGACACGATCATCATTCATCCGGCTGACATGTCCTAACCACTGTAGTCTACGTACTTTTATGACTTGTACAATGTTGGGTTCGTCATATAATGCCTGTAGTTCGTGATTATATCGCATCCTCCAAAGTGCATTATCATTTATTGGGCCAAAAATCTTTCTCAGGATTTTCCTTTCAAATATCAAGTATAATGGTAATGGATATTTAAAATCCGATAGTATTCGTGTAGTCAAAGTCACATACTATTACAACAATATATTATGAATGGTATATTAAATCACTAGCGAATCGCCAAAGAAAATTAAAGTTCGTATCACCTTATATACCTAGCTGAGTACATACATACTTACATGTTTTTATATTGCATATACACCTTCACTAGGCGTCCTTGTGTAATATTTGTAGGTACATAATTTATCGATATTATACCTAGTGTGATTTATTTTGATATACAAGTGCAATGTTTTGAATACCTACCACGCGTACCAAAAATCGTGATCAATTAAATATTTGATAAAAAATATATCTATTTTTTTGAATCGCATTTTACTGTGGTATAGTTAGTATGACGAATTTAACGAACAATTTTGGATGTGTCACATTTTAAACAATTTGTTTACAAAAGACTTCTCGTTATTAAATTTGTGGTTTGCTAAGTTTATAAATTTTTCATCTTTATGAATGTTATGTTCAAAACTTTACCCTCTACTGCATAATAATTAGAGTGACGGTGGAACGCTGTTTTCTTCTTGAAAGATTTATAATGCAACTCGCTCTTGCAAGTTCAAAATTCGTCATCTAAACATAACCTAACCGAAAAAACCAAGAAAACGATTTTTGTTTGTTTGAATACTAAGATATTTTCATATTTTCACTGGGTACATTATAACCCATATAATTTGCACATCCCAATATTCTCCATCAGCCCAAGTGACACACTATTTGCTTGATTTATACCTCACTTACCACATAGTTTGAAGTATCTTGAATATAATAATTATATTCTTCTTCTTCCCTCCACTGCTGGATGTAGGCCTCTTCCATCTGTCTCCATTTTCCTCTATTCTGTGCCGCTTCAATTCATTTCTTTCCGGCGATCGCAACAATATCGTCGGCTCATCTCTTCTGTGGCCCACCGACACCCCTTTTATATCCCCATGGCCTCCACTTTAAGACTCTGGGAGTCCATCTTGAATTTGGCTGTCTGGCCACGTGTCCTGCCCATTGCCATTTCAATTTTGCGATCCGTCAGACTTATGCCCAACATTTGCTGTTCCATGGATCGTTGCGCGCATTTTAATTTGTGGACATTGTTTCCAAACCATATGTCATCACAGGCAAGATGCATGATTCATAGATTTTTCTTTTTAAATTAATGGGGATATCCTTATTTTTTATTTTATGACTGAGCTTTCCGAAGACTGCCCAACCAAGTCTAATTCTTATAATTATATTAGATGTGGAAAAAATGACTATTCACATCGATGAGAAAAGAAATAAAATTCAAATTAGAATATGATATTGTGGCGTTGGATTCTCTTTGCCTATCCTATATAACCATGGATGTACCTTAAGTACATCATCATCATCGGTGGCTCCACAGCCCAGGATGGGCCTTGGCCTCCTCAAGGAATCGTCTCCATTGCACCCTATCCATGGCCTTTTTTCTCCAATTCCGCACACCGGCTATCTGAAGGTCTTTCTCGACTCCGTCCATCCATCGTAGTTTTGGCCTTCCCACACCTCTTCTTCCCTCCGGACGTGATGTGAGGATTCTGTTTGGTGTCTGGTCTTCTTCCATACGATGCACGTGTCCTCCCTATTGTTATCGTTTGTACGATATTTGGTTCCTTGAATAGGCTCTGTAGTTCGTGGTTGTACCTGATTCTCCACGTGCCTTGATTGAAGAGGGGCTCGAAAATTTTTCTGTTTTTTCTAACGAAATAAAAGTCAAAATAGAATATGAAATTGTGGCGTTGGATTCTCTTTGCCTAGCCTATAGAACCATGGACGTATGTAGGTACCTTAAGTTCATCCACGTATATAACGACAAGACGAAAATTTCTTTTTTCAAACTCTGTCTTGTCAAAATTCTTTCCGTGGGCCGTTTTGACGTACGTGTTAACGTTTGTGTATCATTGATCCATAGATCTATCTATATGAGTGAGCGCGTATAGATCACATTGATCATTAACTTCTAGATCTCACATTCGTTTTCATTCGTATTCCGTCGCGTGGAAGGCGAACACCGAACATCGGGCGACTGTCTCTGTCTGACGCGGTACGAGACGGCCCCCATATTATAATCGTGAAAGGCGAAAGCGTTACATTATACGAAAATAAATATATTTTATCATATGTAATTTATTTTTACCACATGTCACACTGATTTTTGGCGCGATCTTTTTTCAAAGTGTCGCGCACGACGACGTTCGGGCGTAGATACTCACCTAGCCAGTGTTGAATTTATTGTTTTGAATTATTATTTCAAATGTGGAACAAAACGATATACCGGCTGAATAAAACAATATGTAGTTTAATTGTGCGAATTATTTCGAATTAGGAACGTAACGATATTCCGGCCTATTTCAATAATACGTTGATTGATAATACATTCCTAATCAATATCAATTTATTTATGTTCTTTTTTCAAATCAACTTTCCAATGTGATCAAACTTGATATTGCACACCAAAATCGTCTGTTCGATTTTTTTTTGAAATAAGAATACAAAGATAATTGTTTTTATTTTTTCTCTTGTTATTATTTTATTCGACCGGTTCTAGGGTCTGCGGTGCATTGCAGAGTTAATGGCCAGTTGTATTTTTAATTAATGTATACCTATATGTAATATTTTATGTACATGGATTTAATATAAGTATAAAAATCTTGTGATGTGTATTTTGTGAGGCCATCAACTAGTACGAGTATGTCTCTCATATATCCAAGATCACGTTTGGAGGTTGGTGTATTTTATTTTATTAATGTCTTCATATAACTGTTCATTTTCCCTCATTCCGAATTATTGAAATGGCAAGCTCATTGTCAATTAACAATTTCTTCACTTACATTAACAAGATTTGTGTGAAAATGTATATGTGAATTTCTCCTTTGCTGGGAATCGAACCGTGAAAACCGGCACCGAAGCAAAATGCCACAGCTGTTGACTATTATATTTTCTTCCGAAAATTTTATATATCCATTTACGAATGTGGTAATTAGTTATAGCTATCGAAAAACAACTTGAGCCTCTCACGTTGGTGCGCAGAGCGCAACTTTTGTGTTTTTTTGCTTCGTTGGTTTATGTGCAAACCGCCCCCCTCCACGGCGATAAGGCTCAAGAAGTTTGACGGAAACT
Source organism: Molanna angustata (assembly GCA_963576475.1). Lineage (NCBI taxonomy): Eukaryota > Metazoa > Arthropoda > Insecta > Trichoptera > Molannidae > Molanna > Molanna angustata. Next base: position 569,236 of record OY754986.1, read on the forward strand.
ATAAACAAATTTGCCGTGAACAAACCTTGCTTTTCGTGAGCGAACCCTATTTTTATTAATAAAACCCTACATTTTGTGATGGAACTTTTCTTTATGCAACCGAACCCTACTTTTAATAATAATAATAATAATAAACACTTCCTTGCACCCTGCGCAAATGTCTAGTTTATTACCATATGGCTATTTCTTCCAAATAACCAGTGTTTCCAGCCCAGAGAAGCAATGTTTGCATGAGAAATGAATTTAAATAAATTTCTCCTCTGTTGGGGATCGAACTATATGTGATCAAACCCTGCTTTCGTTAACCGTATCCTACTTTTCGTGATCGAGCCCTAATGTTCTTGATCGAATCCTGAGTTTCTTGATCAAAACTTAATTTTCTCGAACGAACCCTAATTTTCGTGACCGAACCTTGATTTTCTTGATCGAATCCTGATTTTCTTGGTCGAACGTTAATTTTCTTGATTGAATCCTGATTTTCTTGATCGAACCCTAATATTCTTAATCGAACCTTGATTTTCTTGATTGAATCCTGATTTTCTTCATCGAAACTTAATTTTCTTGAATGAACCTTAATTTTCTTGGTCGAACGTCGATCCTTAATTATCTTGATCGAACTCGTAAATTCACCGCAATCCATCATTTCTATAATGTTTTTTGTGTCCCTCGATAGATGGCAGTAATTGAGTTAATCATAAATTTTTGTTTGTTTTTTTTTAATCTAGCTGCCATCATACCAGTTATTAATTAACAATATGGCTGCCTATAACAACAAAAGATTGTTTAGTAAAAATTATACGATTATGTTATGCTTTAATTCGCCCCACTGCACACACATACATTTTACTTTCCACATTATTTTTATCTCAAATGAGTCATGTGTAGGTACATATATTATCTATTAAATGCTTATACATACATAATGCAAGGCTGGCTACCAGTCCGGCTTCCTCTCCCTGGCTATATCCCGACTCACTTTCTGTGCAGACAGTTGGGGTTATGTATTCTACGATCCTGCACAATGTCGCCTAGGCCATGTTTATTTATTTATTTAAAGGACAACATACAGCATATAATAAATTATAAAACATAAAGATAATTTGATTAAGAATAAAGCCAATTACAGGTTGTCGCTGAAGTTATTGTAGTATATTAAGATATATTAGGAATGGTTACATATTATGGTGAGATATTGTGTGAATGATGTGTGAAATTGCATATATAAATGTGTCAGTATAATTAAGTGTTAAATTTGATTATGACGATGAAATTTTAAGTTTGATATATTTTTTAAATGTGGGGGCGCTAAGTAAGAATATGTCAATCTCTTGGAAATGCCTATTATATGTATTACAGATTCTGTAGATTGTTGCATGTTGAGCATAGTTGGTGTGTTGAGTGGTAAGACGGAAAAGAGGAGTGTGTCTAGTTCTACAGGTGTAGGTAGGGATGTTGAAAGATATATAGTTTAAGAGAGCAGGAGAATCAATTTTATTATTAATAATATTGTGGAGAAGCATCATATCAGATACAGTACGTCTGTTTTCGAGTGAATCAATGCCATGGTAAATCCTTGCCTCACGATACGATGGGAAATCAAGAAATGCTTTTCGGTTAAGGTGTTTAATAAATATATTTTGTATCCTTTCGATACGGTTTATGTGTGTTGCATAATGGGGGAACAGACATGAGATACGTATTCCAGAATAGGGCGAACCAGAGAAAAATAAAGAAGTTTGTTCTGTTCTCCATTTCTCGCATTATACATTGCACCCCCCCCCAGGTATTTCAGCCCTTCATTTTGCCACAGTACAACATAACTTAAGGTTTTTGAATTATAAACTGAAAATTCCTGTACAAGATTTAATTTATGATTAGCCCATCTGTCTGCAACTTCATGACCTCTCCGATAGATGGATTATATTTGATCTCATGCTCCTCTATAACTTACTTACTTACTCAGCCTCTTCTTGTGTCCAGTATTGGACAAAGGCCTCCCGCTTGGACTTCCTGCACTGGTCTCTATCCTGTGCCATTCTGAACCTGACACTTGTTTATGTCATCGGAAAGCGACAGTCGCCTGTCACGTGACAACTGTCACTTCCATGCATCATATTTTCTTTTCCATCGCTAAACTGACACTTGATAGAGAGAGCAGCTGTGGAGGTCTCAGGGGGAGGCCTATGTGCATTATTGTACTAAGGCATTCGGACAGAGAAGAAAAAGACTCTGCTAATATTTTGAATGGATATTTAGTTAAAGTCAGCCGCTTGATGTACCTACATGGTTCTTCTTTATACCTCATCAATCCTCAGCATAGAAACAAAACACTCCGGTCTACATTACATTTAATTCCGTTGTCTAGTCAAGTGTCATACTCTTGTAGAGTACCTAATATACAGAGGTAGGTATTACTATGAAATACTAAAATAGCTTTAGCGTGTTCCCTCTAGCATACGTCACTTATACATACTGTACTTACCTATCTAACAATCAATTATCTATCGTGCACAATCAAATGGTATATGTAGTGTATAGTTCCACTGATGCCCACGCTATATACAATGTAATCAAATTGTTTACATCTGAGAGTTTAGAAGTATTTAATAATATGTTGTACCTACTCTCCCATCAGCAAAGTGCTAAAAAAATTCTGTCTAATTTTCTTGTCCGCGAATATTTAATATAATGATATCAACAGTTGTGTTTTATTCAACTTCGGAGATTTTCGAAATCCTATTGGTTCCTTTTACCTTTTAAACGATTCAGGTATAATTCTATCGACTGCTTAGTTATAAAACCTTATTGGTTCCATTTCCAATCAATCTTTTGCGAGATCTTGACATATTCACTATAGTTTAATTTGCATGATTGTAATCTTTCTGATTTCACTCGATCGTATTCGGGATTATAATCTTACTGGTTCCATTCGATCGTATTCGGTATTATAAAATCGTATTGGTTTCACTAATGTTTGCGGGATCTTAATCGTTTCAAAAATTAACTAAATTTTTAACTTTGTTTACACCACGTCTCACGTGGTGTATACAAAGTTAAAAATTTAGTTAATTTTTGTTAAAATGTACCACAAAGTTAAAAATACGATATTTGATAATATTAATCGTTTCAATTTATCGTTTGCGATATTATAAATCTTAACAATTTCACTCTACTGTTTGCGGGATTATAATGATGTTGGTTTCATTTTCACAACTACATAATCTTACTGGTATCAATCTATCATTGAAATTATAAAATCTAACTCGTTTCACTAAATAATTTACGGGAATTCTATTGTTATACGGAATTGCCTATAAAACTTAGCGGTTTTGCTCTGCTGTTTCCGTGAATATAATCTTTACTAGTTTCATTATATCGTTGACAAGATTGCAGTTTCTCCATACTTTCTGCGAAATGATGTAGTCTTTCTGTTTTCTCTCATACCTACAATAATCGTGAGATAGCCAACACGTAAATCTAATTATTTACCTCTGTGGGAGGAGATTCACATGAAAAATCTTCACACATTAATCTGTTGACTTGTTGTTATTATTGTTGCAATTTTGATATTAAAGAGGATGTGAAATATTAATATTGTATCCGAAACATTAAATACATATGCTGCTTGTATAATATTAGGTATTTATTGTGTTACATACAATATAGGTAGTTAATTGCATCTATACCTAATATACATATATTATATTTAACATCACAGATTTTCCAATAGTATTTTACTTTTGTTATTCTTATTACCTACCTATATTAAAGTAAACCTCCGAAACTAAACCTTAATTAACTCATAATGACAATTCGCTGAAAGACAGAATCTCTAAAACAGTTTTAAAATCGATCACTTTGAATTTAGTTTACAGTGTATTTTGCACTATTTTCTGCCATTCTCACTGACTATACTCACTGTTCAAAAGTTTTTTCGATATCCTAGTGGACTATATTCTCATTTTGCAGTATTTTCTGCTATTCTCACTAAATATACTCTATGTTTAACAGTATTTTCTTACATCCTAGTTGACTGTATTCTCATTTTTTTGCAGTATTTTCTGCCATTCTCACTTACTATACTACCTCTTCAACAGTATTTTCTCACATCTTAGACTTGACTCTCATTTCGCAGTATTTTCTAGAATCCTCGCTATTAATCCCTTCCATCTTTCTTTACAATCCAATCTTCACTAACTATGCTCTGTTTAACAATATTTTTTTAAAACATCCTTATTTACTAAACTCTCGATTGCGCATTAGTATTTTCTGGAATCCTCTAAATCATTCGTTTCAATTACGGATTGCAATTCAGTAGCGTTTTCAATCCAGCTGGATTTTTGAGAATTTTCTTAAAAATTGATGAATCCATCAATTTTTATTTTTACATATTTTATATCTTTTTTCGTTTTATTTATATTTATAAGTGATAAAATTAAAATAATTTGAATATTCCCTTTTATATCCTCATTATTAAAATACATCGAACTTTCAAAAAATGCATTTATAGGGGAACTCAACAAGTAGATATAATTGGTAAACGTTGCGCAAGCGCATAAATTTTATTTTATTCATTAAGGAATACAAACAGTTACAGTTAAGAGGGTGACTGCTGCCAACGTACCTATTTTTTCAATTTGATATACCATCATTATTACTAAACGTATCATTTTGAAAAAAATAACCTAGTTAATTTGGATATTAATAAAGAGAAATATACCTTAACTTTTTGATTTTGTTCTGTATATATTCTTGTAGGAAAATAATAAGCATACCCCGATTTTAGACATTTATCTTAAATTTCTAAAAAAATATAAGGTACAGAGAAATATTTTTTTTTACAAATTAAAGAAGAACAAAATACCTGGAAAAATATGATATGACGTTGCATTAACGCATCAGGTTAAGTAAATAAACCAAAAAAACTTTTATTACGCAATGGCGCTGAATGGAAAATAAATGTTTTTTAGGTTTATTTACTAAACCTGAAGCATAATGCAACGTTATTTTTCGAGATAGTTTTGTTTTCTTTAATTATAAAAATATATTACTCTACGCCTTATAGTTTATTAAAAATATATGATAAACGTTGAAAATCGGGGTATGCCATTATTTTCCTACAAGAATATATACAGAACATAATCAAAAAGTTAAGGTATATTTCTCTTTATTAATATCCAAACTAACTAGGTTATTTTTTTCAAAATGATTCGTTTAGTAATAATGATGGTATATCAAATTGAAAAAATAGGTACGTTGGCAGCAGTCCCCCCTTAATATAAATGTGTGTATATAACTAATAGCAATATGTTAAGTCGAAGTTTATCTGTAACCTTACAGTATTCACAATATAGGTAGTTTGCAGAGTAACACAATAACAAATAAAAGGCCATAAATTATAAAAACAAGTAAAGAATCAATAAAGAAATTACATTAAGGAAATGAAATAGTTAAGAAATTGATCGCGTAAATCAGCCGATGAGAGGTCGTAAGCCCTGTAGGTGCCTTGAGTTCTTGGTTCTTCTATAACATTCCAACTTCGTCTCTATTGAAAATGTTCAAAATTTGTCAAAAAAATATTGTGATATATAGTTTGTAATCCCGCATATCCCGCCGGATTGACGACCTCAGCCCTGCGGGATTCAAATTTTGGATTCCCTAGTTACAACTGTGTCAGGTTCTTCGTTATCTTTTTTTATTGATAACTTTTACTTGTGTTTTACACCAATATCAACAACAGACTGTTGTACCCTTGAACACTCTTATTGGACATTCGTTTATCACGTCTGATAGGTAGGTACAATGGTACAATGCAATTCCACGATAAATTTCTTCGTCTGATTTATTGTTTTTAATTAAAGTATCGTGTTTATACATACATACATACATACAATGTACAATATCATTGCTATCTAAATATTATACCTACCCAGATACAATATATTCCAGTTTTCGCCAGTACCGACTTTAAAAACATAACAGGTTGTCGAAACATTATAATAGGTATAACCGGTTAGTTTTATATATTATTTTTTTGTTGTTTTTTAAATGTGGCACCATACTCCCAATACTTTTTAGTAGGTATTATATAATAAATTAATTGGGGCATTGCCAATGAGGTGTGAATGACAGATGCAGTCAAAAACGAACTATTTTTAAATCTATAGAAGGTTATTTTTTTTATTTATATAAAGATTTGCGTTCGTTTCTTGTTACATTCGGTTTGAATATTGCGAAATCCAAAAATATATAGGTTCTTATTACGATTACATTCGTTTTTAAACGAATTGTTTGTTATTAATGATCGCAAAACTTAAACAACAACAACCTTATGTTGTTGTCGTTATAACCATAATTTACTGAAATTCATCACTAATTGCCGGAAAATATGCTATACACATTGCATAGATACAGGCGTTTGTCCATTTTACTGGATTTAAGTTGAATGAAATCAAAATTCCCCGTATTAGGTATACTGATCAAAATCCATTTATTAATACATTTTTTTCGTGTTTTTAGTGGAATGAGCTTCCATAGACATTGAAACTGTATTTAAAAAACATTTAAAAAAACTCATAGGTAGTGATTAAGTTATTATTACCTAGTTTTTATTTACTATTTTTTCCAGGTATTATTGTTAAGCATCCTTGAGGTGAAAACACAGTAATGGCGCTATATAAATTATCGATCTATTATTACAATCCTATGATTGGTTTGCACCGCACACTCCATCTCTCCACATATGTCTGTTGTCCTCCAGCCTCTTCATCTCTTGGTAGCTGCTCACACACAGCCCACATCTATAATCACCTGGTCCATAGTCCATATAGCTGTATCTAAGGAGACCTTAAATATTATAAATTACATGTAATGTGCGCGTGCAAGGCACATCGTCAATATAAATTTATTTATTGATTTTTAATGCTTTTTCTCACTCTTAACGAGTAGGTACCATTTGTTTGCAACTCAAATGCTAAGGTTTTATTTTTATAATGAAACATTCCAATGTATAGTGAATCATTCACAATTTTCTATCTACCTGTATGATAAATTCATACAGAATATTTTATCTACCTGTATGATAAATTTATACATAATTTTCTATTTACTTGTATGATAAATTCGTACAAAATATTTTATCTACCTGTATGATAAATTTATACATAATTTTCTATATACTTGTATGGTAAATTCATACAGAATATTTATCTACCTGTATGATAAATTTACACATAGTTTTCTATATACTTGTATGGTAAATTCATACAGAATATTTTATCTACCTGTATGATAAATTTATACATAATTTTCTATCTACCTGTATGGTAAATTTCTAAACAATTTTCTATCTATCTGTATGATAGATTCATTCAGAATATTTTGTGTACCTGTATGTTAAATTTATACACGATTTTCTATATACCTATATAAATTAGCTTCCTGTATGATTATTTCGTATTTTATGACTCAATTCTTGGTGGAATTCCATTATTAATCCAACTGTCGATTCGTTCATGAAAATTCAATTCTCTTAATGAATCGACATTATTAAGCCAAGATGCGTGTACGAAGGAAAATTTTGTATGGTGTAGTGGACTTTTTGCATGCTAATAACACCAACTAGAGGCCTCGCAGCATATATGTTCCCATACATGGATTTACTCAGAATTCGGAGTAGAACATTTTATGTGAGTTTTGTGTGTGTGTGGGTGTGTCCGTCCCCCCCTTATAACTTTTGATCCACTCAATTTACAGAACCCAAATTTTCAGAATATATAAACAGTTATAGGCCTACAAAACTTTTATACTCAGAATTGTGAATTTTTGTTTCAGTCAGGGGTTATCAACTTTTGAATTTTTATTTTATTTTTCCATATATCTCAGAAACCATAAAAGCTAGAACGCTGAAAATTGGTACAAACATAGACAAATACAAAATCTCAAATGAGTTTTTTCAAAAAAATTCCAGGGTTTTTCAAACATTTTTTATTGAGAAATATATTTTTTTTAATGATAAATTTATGAGTTTAACTGCCTATATTTCCAAAACTTTTACAATTATCGAAAAAAGCCGAAACACCCCAACTAGATAATTTAATTTTCTATAAAAAATATCAACATTGTAGTAGAAGATCTCAATTTTTTTTTAACATTTTTTTTTAAATTGAATTTAGTGACGACATTGCTTCATACATTTTGTATGGCCGTCGCCTATACTCAATATGTAAGAAGACTTAATAGTTTGATACTTCATTTCCAAACATATGTACATACATACATACCATCATGCTATTTTCATATTCTGGGTAGGAAAAAAGGATCTTCCTCCATACTATCCTATCTTGACATACATACCTACATATGTTAATATCTGAAAATGTTCAATAATTTGTATTTATGGGTTTATAGTTTGGTACATATTCTTCAACTATACATACTATCGCTATCGACAGTTGGATCTCATGTGTTACATGCAACTAGTTATATTAAACTACTTAAAATAAGCAAAAAAAAAACAATATTTATCTATTTTCCACTTATTAATATACTGGTCTGTTGACCCGTTTCGTTCAAAGGACATCTACAGATGATGTATGCTTGCCAAAATAATTGTATGAAAAATCTATACCTACTATTTTTTTTATTTGCTTAAATTTTTATTTGTATGGAATTTTCATAGAAGATTTCTTTTTAATTTACACAAATTTATCTTTCTTTTTATGGTTCGTTTGTATGAAATTTGTGATTTTTTTACATAAATGTTATCTACCTATATGGCAAACTCAAAAAGAATTTTACGTATTGATTTTATTCACGTACTACTTACATGCCAATTATTTAACAGATGATTTATTTTAAAACTATTTTACAAATGTCTATCAAAACTGACTGAGTTCACCGACTAATTAATCTATTAATCTAAAGTAATAAAACAATCAAAATGTTAGTGTATGTGTGTGTATGTGTGTGTGTGTGTGTTTGTCTCACGCCTTCTGAAAAACCAAGAGCATCTAAAAATCTAATTTATGTGCGAACGTGTACCTGTATACCTGATGCAGTGTCACGCTAAAAATAATGCGATAAAAATGCTGAATTTTAAAAATATTTCAATAATTATTTTTTTCATACAAAATTTTCCAAGTCGTATCTGTCAAAAAAGTGTACATTTTGCACGCATATATCTGTTAGTTTAAAAGTTAGAAATACGTATTTACACGAAAAAAATTTACTTTCAAGTATAACTTAGCGTTTAAGTGAAAAACATGGTGAATATTTTGTATAATTATAATGTTTAACTTATTTTTAAAGTAAGCGTTTTGTACATAAATGCCGCCATTTTAATATCTTTTCATACAATATTTCATTTTCCTACCGAATGAATATGTTCTTGAAAATAATAAACCTTTGAAATAAATATAATTATGAAATAATAAAATGAAACACAAGACATTACAGCAAGTTTTAAGACGTATATTGTAAAAGTCTGTTAATTATTAGTAAAGATATGGGCATAATAAAATTGCATAATTTGTATATAATATTTGATATTTCGGACAATTTTCATTTTTATGGCATCGAACAAACCAATGTAGGTACCTACATATTCAAAAAATGTATCCGAACCATTCGATATTACTTACGTGTTCGAATCGTTTCCATGGCTACAGAAAGAATGTGATATTCAAATAAAATTTGTTAGGAATCGAATTTATTTAGAAGGTTGTTGTAGGTAGGTACCTACCTAATACTATTTACTTACAAATCAACAATAATATACCTATACTGATTTCCTATAGGAAAATTATTTTATTTATTTATTTATCAACCGTTTGTCCGATTATAATGAAACTTTGGTGAATTGTCGAGCGTATGCCCAGGATGGTTTTTGGATTTAAACTTTTTTCTTATTCTTCTTCTTCTTCGTGTATTTGGTCGTTTTACCTATGAAGGGGGAGTATCCTGGGAAAAGAAGGTCCGACTGTCCCTCCATCTCTTCACAGGTCTTCCAGGACGGGTTCTGCATATAAACTTTTTTCTTCTTTTTCTTCAACGTGTACTTGGTCATCTTACCTATGAAGATGAACTATCCTGGGAGATGAAGGTCCAATTTTCCTTCCATCTCTTCGCAGGTTTCTGGATTTAAACTTTTTTCTTCTTCTTCTTCATCGTCTATTTGGTCATTTTACCTTTGAAGGTGGACTAACCTGGGAGAAGAATGTCCAATTTTCCTTCCATCTCTTCGCAGGTATCTGGATTTAAACTTATTTCTTCTTCTTCTTCTTCATCGTGTATTTTTGGTCATTTTACCTATGAAGTTGGAGAATCCTGGGAGAAGAAGGTCCAACTGTCCTTCCATCTCTTCGCAGGTATCTGGGTTTAAACTTTTTTCTTCTTCTTCGTGTATTTAGCATCCTGGGAAAAGAAGGTTCTTTCATCTCTTCGCGGTTCTTCCAGGATGGTTTCTGGATTTAAACTTTTCTTAACCGACTGATGGGACGGGATGTAATGAAGGGAAGGGAGGCACTAAAGGGCCTGAAGGGACGGGAGGTATAAAACTGCCTGAAGGGACGGAAGGTAGTGAAGGGTCTGATGGGAAGGGACGTAATGAGGGATTAAAGGGACGGGAGGTACTGAAGGGCCTGAAGCGGCGGGTCCTGGAGTCTAATTCTTTTTCTTCTTAATTTTATGTAGACCTTTAGGGCAGTTTTTATACAAACTATTTCCTATTGTCTAATTCATCTTCTTCTTCTTTTATGTATATATTTGGGTCATTTTTTTATAAAAATTATTTCCTTTAGTCTAATTATTATTCTTCTTCATTTAAGTACGTAGACTTTTGGGAGAGTTTTAATACAAACTATTTCCAATAGTCTTATTCATTTTCTTTTATGTAGACCTTTTGGTTAGTATTTATACAAACTATTTCCAATAGTCTAAATATTCTTCTTCTTCTTTTTTGTAGACCTTTGGGTGAGCTTTTATACAATCTATTTCCAATAGTCTAATTCTTCTATTAGGTATATGTATTTTTACTTATTTTATGTAGACCATTGGAATAGTTTTTTATACAAACTATTTCTTATAGTCTTATACTTATTTTTCTCTTTTTTATTTAGTCTTTTGGGTTAGTTTTAAGTCTAATAGTCTATTGTGCAGAAATATTATTAACGATATGCACACTTGATGAAAATACATATGAAATGAATGGGATATGGGATGTGACGATATAACCTGCACTAGAATCTTTTCAATACTTTTGTTTAATTAAATTTAAACCATTTATATCATCCTATTTTGAATAATTTTCACACCTAATATTTAAAGAATGGGGGTTGTGGCCATTACTGAACTCTTCACAACATTTATATTCAAATTAAAAACTATTTACTATAGTTCAAGTCTTCTTCTTCTTCGTTAATGAAGACTTTCAGTCAAATTGAGCAAAAATATAATGCACACTTGATGAAAAAATATAAAAACGAATGGGATGTGACCAATACTAGATCTTTTCAGTACCTACGTTTGTTTATCAAATTTTAACCACATCCCAACATCCAAAATTACTAAATTTTCAATAGGTACACATTACAATTTGTTTTCGATGATAATATTTAAAAATGGGGGTTGTGGCCAAACCAATCTCTTTACAACGTTGATAAACAGTCATATTTAAAACCATTACGCATAGTCCATGCGAGCAGAAATTGTATAAATATTATACTTCATTCACACTTTATAGCAATATATAAAAAAGAATGGGTTGTGGCCATCACTTGAACATTTTACAATACTTAAACTCAATCAAATTTCAAACCACTTTTCATAGTCTGATATTGCAAAATAATTGGGTGACAATATTATAAAAACGATTGCTTTTTCTTTCACAATTTTACATTCTTGGCCAACGGCGGGACATAAAAGCTAGTTATAAATATAATTTAGGTTTGTATAAAATACTAATTGAATACTTATTTGCATCTTCTACAATGGCAGCTGCTTGTATTACGACAACATTGTTTGTATAAATAGGTACATAAACTACCCACTTATGAAAAAATGTAAGTTTTTAATTATAATAATTGTTAAGCACATTTGTCACTTAGTTTTTAGATTTTGATAAATGCACTTTGTGTTATGTACTTAGGATGAATGGCAATTACTTTTTATGTAAATGTATTATACTGTATAAAACTGTGTGTTACCCACATCCTTTACCCCAAATTATATGTTAATTATGTATAGTTTTGGTAAAGATTTATGAAATTTGATTCCTTCACTAAAAAATGTTGATTTAAGAACCAGGATTACATTTAAAAATATCCCCGGTTTTTAAACCATATTTTTTTCTCAGTGCTTGTAACATTTGATGTATTAAAGGATATCAAATTTTGTGATTCTCATCCACAGGATCATTGTTGAATATGTGTGATATTCAGTGTATGAAAATGAACACAAATTCACATGGGATTCAATTTCTCAAATTATATTTGTGTCAATGTCTGAATATGAATTAATTTTGGACACAATTTTTTAATTTCTAAAACACTTTGTATTAGTAAAGATTCATTTAAAGTCACTTTAATATCTTTATGGTTTAAATCAATTTAAATTGTGTGGCTTAATATGCTCCAAAAATATTAACAAAAAAAGGTATACATAATGTAGCATATTCAATATCTGAAATTTTAAACATGGATCTGAATATGTAGGTATACCTAATATCTGATAATATATTCATTTTCTGAAACCGAATATTTTTAATACATATACATATTTTCTGAAATTGAACATTTTATGATTTTCAATGTGTAGGTGAACATTATACACAATGATGAACATAATAGATATTGTATGATTGATATCTTTATGTCTGTCCAGGTTCTGTCTATGAGCGATGAACTCCGCAGAGCTCTATACTCCTCAGGAGCCTCTGTCGACATGGAGTTCTGTCCTCCAGATCTTATTGGAGCAACAGAGATACTTACGTTGGAACACAGGTAATACATCTCCTATACATACATACCATCACGCCGTTTCCCTATTTGGTGTAGGCAGAGAGAACCGAACGCCAGACTCTTCTATCTTGACATACCTGTTTTGCCTCATTTACATTCATACATCGCGTCATACATGCTCTCCTATTGTTCTGACTTCGTATGTTCCCCTCTTTCAAAATCTCATTTATATGATCATGCCAGCTCTTTCTCGGTCGACCCTTACATCTCATCCCACTCTTTTCAGCCTTGTATACTTTTTTGTCAGTCGTTCATCGTTCACTCTCTCTACATGTCCGAACCATTGCAAAGCATTTATCTCATTCTACTCAAAATGTCCCTTTAAATCTTTCATTCTCTTCTGATATCTTGATTCCTTATCCTATCATAAATTGTTTTACCACACATTCGTCTTAGGGACCTCATTTCCACAGCGTTAATTTTACTTTCATGCGTCTTCTGCCATGCCCATGTCTCACTTGCATACATTATGGTTGTAACGAAAATAGCGTTGTGCACAGCGAGTTTTGCTGGCCTTGAAATAATTGGGTCAGCCATTATTGTTCTTAATGCACCATTTACTCTATTTGCTGCCGTTACCCTTTTTTCTATATCCTTTACCAATTTTCCATCACGCTGAAACATACTTCCTAGATACAAATATTCATCCACTTGTTCTAGTAGTTCATTATTAACTCGTATCTCGCATATTGTTCGTCTTTCGCTCTTCTCAAATATCATTACTTTAGACTTAGCTCCATTCTTTCTCAGTCCATTTTGGATGCATCCATCGAATACCATTTTTACCAAGTATTCTAAGTCTTTCACACTTTCTGCCATTAATACCTTGTCATCCGCATACATAAGATTTCATACATTCACATCATCCAGCTTCAAACCTATATTTGCATTCTTCAGTTCTTTTACACAGTAGTCAATGTACAGATTAAAGAGCCACGGTGATAGGACGCAGCCCTGTCGTACTCCCTTGTTGATGGGGAACCAATCCGTGAGAGAGTTATCAACCCTCACACAAACCTGGCTACCCTCATAAAGATACGCAATTGCTCCTATCAGCTTACTCTCCACTCCGTACACTGATAGCACGTTCCAAAGTTTTTCCCGGTCAACTTTATCATAAGCCTTTTCCAGGTCTATGAAAGCACAGAAAATCTTCTGGTTTTTTGCCAGAACCTTCTCTATATATAATCTCAAATCAAATTGTGTTTTATTTGTAAGCCAGATTTAGAAACTACAGCAACAGTTCAAATTAAAAAAGTTGATGTATTATTTTTGCTACTTGGTTATGTCTAAATGTATATTCTGATTGCGCGAGAAAAGAACAGCCCGATATTATATGCTCGATTGTTTCCGGAAAAGCCAAACATTTCCTACAACTATCATCTACTACATTTATGTCTTTAATTATATATTTATGATAATTTTTAGTTTTTATTACTGTATCCTGAATCGCTATTATTATGATGTGTTGTATTTTTCCAGAGAAAAGATTTGCGGTCACCTTCCTGCCAGAGCCCAAGGTTATATGTGGTCGTTGGTGTTCTCCAGTTCACTCCATGGCTTCTCACTCAACTCACTCTACCGCAAGATGCAGAGGGTGGACAGTCCAGTCATGCTCATCATACAAGATACAGAGAACCATGTGAGAATCTATTATCATTATTCATTGATGACTATCAGTCTTACTAATAAACGTGTTGTAAAAGTTACACAACCGTGTAGGCAAAAACGTTACTAGTAAACGCTGTGCAGCAGATCAGTTGGTTAATGACTGTGTATCTCTCATACAAATTTTACATTACTTTAAATTTTGACAATTCTTCTTCTCTTCTCTATGTGTCCTATCGGGGCCCCCCGACGTTGACGATCACTCGGGAGAAACTTTCCCTGTCCTGTGCGGTGCGGAACAAGTCCTCCACAAGGCTCATTCCGGTCTACTCCCGAATGTTACGGAGCCAGGATAGCTGCTTCCTGCCGACCCCTCTATGGTCCTCAATCTTTCCTTTTATGATCAACTGTACGATCGAGTATTTTTCGCCTCTCATTATGTGACCAAAATATGAAGTCTTACGGAGTTTGACGGTCGTGTACAACTGTCTATCAGTATTAGCTGTACGCAAGACTTCACTGTTCGTCGGTCCAAGATATCCTTAGCATTCTACGGTGAATCCACATTACGCTTCCAGGAGGTTTATGGTACTAACCTTGAGGGTCCATGCCTCAACACCGTAGAGCAGGACCGACCATACATAGCATTTGATCATCCTTTGTTGTAGTTTCAGATTGATGTCGTCGTTACAGAGGAGATTTCTCATTTTATTAAAAGAATTACGGGCCGCTTCTATCCTGAATTTTATTTCAATATCAGGGTATAAGTTTTCGGTAATAATACTGTCCAGGTATTTAAATTGTTTCACCCTTTCAATGTCAACACCGCCCAAATTGAGGCCTACATTTGAGTGGCTTTGACAATTCAAGGATTGTCAAAATTTAAAGAAATAAATCTATGGTTTGCCATATCAATGTGAAATAAATTTCATATTTGTATGAAAAATGTATATAACAGAAGTAAAATAGCTTCTGTATGGGAAAATTGAGTGATCAACTTCATATTGATATTGTATGTGTCTCTATAGATAAGTGTATTTTTTACTCTCCACTTCTATCTTCCCCAAGGGGTAGGCAGTGAAACCGAACACCGCATTCTTCTATCTTGACACATACATCGCCTCATCAACATTGATACACTGTCTCACACATGCTCATCTTGCTAGTAATGCAATTTTACTTAAAATTTCTCAACAGGTATCATGTAGAAAATACATACTATGAGTTTTGTGACAATGTTTTTGTGTGTATGGTGTATTGTGAAAACTTTTGTCCTCTGGGAATCATATATCTGTTTAAGAATCTAATAAAAATGTACTTCATAAAAATGCATTTAGAGATTGTCAACCTTTCAAGAAGAAAAACTGAACACTTACTATGTAGTAGAGAGTTTAGTGTTGGCCACAACCCACTCGTTTTTTATATGCATTCAAATCATCAGAAATTTCGCATTATACTCCAAATGAAATATAGTAACGCTTATTTTGTTATTAGGTGTTTGGAGCCCTGACGTCTTGCGCCCTCCATCCATCCGAGCACTTCTACGGCACCGGAGAGTCGTTCCTCTTCTCGTTCTGCGCCACTCGTCCCGTATCGCCGCACAAACCTCCCCACACGGCCCACCATCCTCAGCATCCACAGCATCCCATGCATCACAACACCCCCCAGCAGCAGCAGCCCGCCACTGCGACCCTCAGTGCCACCGCCCCTACAGAGACAGCGGCGGAGACGCAGGGTGAGGACCAGCACAAGGACAAGGAGAAGGAGAAAGTCTTCAGGGTCTGGCAGTGGACAGGAGACAATCTATACTTCATCAGAGGAAGTAACGATAACATCTCAATTGGTGCTGGAGAGTAAGTCACATTTATTTTATTTATTCTCCACTAATGTGTAATAGCGAGTATTTTTTCATGTATGATTAATCAGGTGATATACAATTTACAAAATATAGTCACGTCCAGCTTCAATGATTAATCAGGAGATTTTCAATTTACACAATATAGTCACGTCCAGCTTCAATGATTATTCAGGTGATATACAATTTACACAATATAGTCACGTCCAGCTTCAATGATTAATCAGGAGATATTCAATTTACACAATATTGTCACGTCCAGCTTCAATGATTAATCAGGAGATATTCAATTTACACAATATAGTCTCGTCCAGCTTCAATGATTAATCAGGAGATATTCAATTTACACAATATAGTCACGTCCAGCTTCAATGATTAATCAGGAGATATACAATTTACACAATATAGTCTTGTCTAGCATCAATGATTATTCAGGTGATATACAATTTACAAAATATAGTCTCGTCCAGCTTCAATGATTAATCAGGAGATATAAAATTTACACAATATAGTCTCGTCTAGCATGAATGATTATTCAGGTGATATACAATTTACACAATATAGTCTCGTCCAGCTTCAATGATTAATCAGGAGATATACAATTTACACAATATAGTCACGTCCAGCTTCAATGATTAATCAGGAGATATAAAATTTACACAATATAGTCTCGTCTAGCATCAATGATTATTCAGGTGATATACAATTTACACAATATAGTCTCGTCCAGCTTCAATGATTAATCAGGAGATATACAATTTACACAATATAGTCACGTCCAGCTTCAATGATTAATCAGGAGATATAAAATTTACACAATATAGTCTCGTCTAGCATCAATGATTATTCAGGTGATATACAATTTACACAATATAGTCTTGTCTAGCATCAATGATTATTCAGGTGATATACAATTTACAAAATATAGTCTCGTCCAGCTTCAATGATTAATCAGGAGATATAAAATTTACACAATATAGTCTCGTCTAGCATCAATGATTATTCAGGTGATATACAATTTACACAATATAGTCTCGTCTAGCATCAATGATTATTCAGGTGATATACAATTTACACAATATAGTCTCGTCTAG
The DNA here is from genome assembly GCA_963576475.1 of Molanna angustata. Lineage (NCBI taxonomy): Eukaryota > Metazoa > Arthropoda > Insecta > Trichoptera > Molannidae > Molanna > Molanna angustata. The sequence goes on from OY754986.1 coordinate 586,809, forward strand.
CATCAATGATTATTCAGGTGATATACAATTTAAACAATATACAGGTCAAATATCTGAATAACAAATACTGAAGTAACCTAATTTTCAGTATATCGTATATGTAATTTGTCCCTGATAAACCTTCATACAAAATGTATAGAACCGCTGTAGTGAAGCCAATCTCAGAATAACGTTTATTTTTCTAAAATGATGTTTCAATCTTATGTGAACTCGGTCTGTTTTTGACACTTGGCGGTGCAATACGTATCTATAAGATATTGATTGCGTAGGTGACATATATTATGGTTTCCAAGTACTAGTTTATGTTTTTATCAGTATGTATCTTTTCACATATTTGGTGTTTCTAAAACTTATTTTTCTGAAACATTTTTTTACTGTGTGAAAATGGACAAAACAAACAAAAAAACTATCATTCATTATAGTAAATTTTTAGTATAACAAATCGTTTTTTGTGGTCTTGTAAACTTCATTATACTGAGATTTGACCTGTACTTACATCGAGAATCGATTTGTATGTGTGTGAACCTTTATGTGATTCATCAGCACAGGAAGAATATTTTTTTTATTTTAACTTCCTTGCACCATGCACAAGTGGCGAGCTTATTGCCGTATGGCAATTTCTTCCAACTAACCAGTGTTTCCAGCCCAGAGAAGCAATATTTGCGTGAGAAATAAATTTTAAATAAATTTCTCCTCGGCTGGGAATTGAACCCAGGACGCCGTGGCACAGAAACCGAACAGCTTACCAACTGTGCCACGGCGGTCGACAATATTGTGCTTGATAATAATTTTTTTGTTAAAATCAATGAGATATCGAACAAATCTGATGTATCACTAATAGTGGAGTTACATATAAACATGTACATGCAGAAGTTGAGTCTGGCTGGTGTATATTAATCTATGATAACTTGTTGTTGTAGAGGCAATAGAATAATGTTATTTGATATTATTATTCCAGTGGCAAATTTGGGTTGTGGCTGGATGGTGATCTGTACCAGGGGAGGACCCAGTCTTGTACGACGTACGGCAACGAGCCGCTCACAACCAGAGAGGACTTCATTGTCAAGACACTCGAATGCTGGGCCTTCATATAAGACAATAGTTGGACACGTTCATCGGTGGAATCCCTCCCCTCCCCTCAGCCAACACACTCCTCCGTTTTGAGAAATCAACTTCGACTCTACACACGTAGTTCAATGTCGCTTTTGAACATTGCGCCGCCATGCACACACACACACACACACAAACGGTGTTGGTGGGCGGCCATAAGAGATGGAGAGTGAGTGAGATAGTAAAAGAGAGAAGGATTATTTGAATAAATATCTAAACAGAGAATTATTTTCGCTATTGTAAAAAAAATATTATTGTAATTATAAAAGAAAGGTTGGGCAAAGTTTATTATTATGTAATATTGTACCGTAATGTCATAGAGATGTTTCTAGGGAAAAAATTATATAAATATATACTATATATATATATATATATATATATATATATATATATATATATATATATACTTGCGTACACATTTTATTATTATATAAATAAAAAAATATAAATTGTTGTGTGTAAAGTAAATGAACAACTCAACACATAGGTTTTTTTTTGTAAAACAAAAAATTGTGTAGGAACAGTAATTTGTGTCTAAATTTTTTAAAATGATGGCAACATTGTTGTCATACGAAAGACGCCCTCTTTTGTATTGTCCCAAATAGCTGTGTCGTATGAAAATAAAATTAAAAATGTAGAAATGAATTGAAAAAAAAAATAACGCAGAAATATGCTTAGAAGATCTAATATATAATTTGAGGATGAACGTGCGTACATAGGTAGGCTATACTTTTTCTAGAAGAGAAATGGAAGGTCTTGTTGTTGTGGTTTAGAAAATGAAAACGTAAAAAATATGAAATATTATTTTTCGTAAGATTGAAGGAAATTGCAGATTGCGATAGATTGTACCTGTAGAAGGTTGAAACGTTTGGGAATGGTGAAAAATCGCTTTAATTATTAAACAAAACAAAGTATTGTCATTAAGGAGATTGCGTTTGCACGCGCGGGCAATGTTACAATGTGTTAGAAAATGAATATCAGTATATTATAAGATCACAGCTTTATATTGCTTGTATTTGTATAGTGACGCATGAAAAAGTTGTGTCTGTCTAAAACAAAAAAATAGTATCGTAATTTTTACGGAGGACGAAGGTTGATACTATTTGAATTGCTCGTAACTAAAATGGAATTTTCCACAACTTCCTATATTATTGTTTCATATCACTTGTTCCAAGTCTCTTGAGTTCCGTTTTTTTTTATTTTTCATGTTTTTATATTACCGTATGTCAAAATTTTTAACTCAAAAGATAGCGGACACAGAAATATTCTCAAACTATTCCGAATTAATAGTACACTTTTTTATAGACTATTATATATATATATATATATATATATATATATATATATATATATATATATATATATATATATATATATATATATATATATATATATATATATATATATATATATATATATATATATATATATATATGTATGTACGTAATGTATGTCGTTGACCTTTTTCGAAAGTGCGCAAAAATTTACATTTCTTCGGGAAAGCAAAAACGTTGCGCTAGAATAATTATATTTCTTGCTTTGGGTAAAGGGATCCGTTTCATTGCATTAAAGTTTTTTTAAGAAATTGTATGTTTCAATAAAATTGTCTACTGTCCCTGTAGAGATTTATAAATGGAAAGGAAGGAATCGATTGTAAAATACTTGAGAGAGAAATATATGTAATGCTATATCTCGCCAAGTGGATTGTCTTTCTAAAGTAAAATAAAATATATCTCTTCATATTTTAAATCTAATCTTTTGTGGCACATTTTAACTGATAAATTTAATGGTAGAAACAAAGATATTCAATAGTAGTGTAATATTTTAGTTAAAAATATATCAAATTATCATTATTATTAGGGGTATGTTGTTTTTTTATATAATAACTGTATTTAACTGTCGTACATAATGTCGTACTCTGCCCACGGAGATACATAGATTAATTATATTGGATGCGCGACTTGTATATTTCGACGTAACATTTATTTACTGTAGATTGTTTTTATTATTAAAATTTAAAATAAAGGTGTTTTGATGAGCTTAATAATTGTGTCACTATAAAATTGCTTGTGTATCACGAACATTTGACTTAAATGTATATCTTGACTGTCTAGTTGAAATATTATATATCCGATGTATCCATCGGTGTTTTCTTGTAGTAATTTAATTCATAGCTGTAATCTACATATACATATATACATATATAAAAAGAAATAGTTTTCACAATGATTAAATGTATTTAGTATGTTTGACTCCTTTACCCATGGCATCCAGAAATATGATTATATATTCCTACTGATTAAAAAAATAAGCATTTTTGATAAAAAAAATGTTTTTTACGGTAATTTTGTGGTTGTCTATGATGAAAAATAATGTATAGTGCAAATAATTTACTAAATACCACTTTATGAGTTTAAATAACACTACTAATTTCAAGAGAGAAGTCCTCTCATCGACTGTTGTATTGTTTGTTGTATTACTACGCTTCTTTTATAAGGTAATGCACACCTGTTGCTGATTACGCCGTGATAGATATGCCGTGATTGTACGAATGAATTATAAATAAACAGGGTTGCATTAGTGGTAACCTATTTGGCTTCGGTGCTGTGGTTCTGTGATCAATTCCCAGCAAATGGTCCTTTATATTTATATTTATAAAGACTTGCCACTGTTGTGGCACAGTGGTAAGCTGGCAGTGACTTCTGTGCTGGTTTCCTGGATTTGATTTCACACACACACTTATCGCATCTCTGGATTGACAACAAACAGTCGTATGACAATCAACTCGACACTTGCACTGGATGTAATTAAATATTATTTTAAAATCATCAAGTGGTGAATAGCGAAGTATTTTCACTGTAATTGTTATTTTATGAACATATAACTTTTTTTTAAAGTAGGACTTGGATCACATTTCCAAACGATTGTTAATGTCTGTCCACAACTTTAAAAATAAATATATTTCTGTATGTATAAGTAGGTACAATCAAAAACAATACAAGGTTAGGGTCATTTTTCAATTATTTTATGAATTGCTATGAAAAATCTTTAATACATAATATATATAGATACATAATGTTTACGACCAAATGTGTAACAAAACATGTCTCAAAAATATTTATATAAATATATAAAAATTTAAAATGAATTAATAAAGATTGTATTTGAAATAAATAGCGGAATATTCTGGTAAAATGTTAATTAATGAATTATATCCATTATAGAAGTAGTTGATTTCTCTTAAATAATACAATTTATAAATAAAAATAGTCTCCCAATATTGTAATTCATTGTAGGAAATACAAATGTTTTGTTGTATTGATCGCTTTCACTGTAAGATTTAATTTATTTTCTATTCTATTTTAATGAATGAATTTCGACGATTGCTATTATTTCGTTTTTCTTTAGGACTTTATCGTGACTATCCATTACAGGCAGTGGTGTAGTGGTAAACCGTTTGGCTTCTATGTTGTCCGCGTTCTGGGTTCAATTCCCAGCAAAAAAGAACATAAGTACTTTATTTATTATAAAATTAATTTCGGGAAACAAACAAAGAAACCCAATTAATTCGCCAATCGCACATTCCTACCAAATAAAATAGATCTGAATATCTTTTAGAGAAAACACTCCGGACATTGAATGAATTTAGATGGGTGGTGGCATAGCGGTTAGCACGCCGGGTTGTAATCCAGTGTTTGCAAGTTCAAGAAAGTATGAGGATGTTTTTGTTCTCGTTACAAGGACATATTCATTATTTTTAAAAAGAAAATTATACCAAGATATATTGGTATATTAGTCATCTTGTATCTGCTAGTTAATTTTATTTTGTCACTTGGCATGAAAAGAATGTTCATTTATCTGATATTGCGATCAATACAATTAACACAATATAATTTTGATTATTTGACGTTTGAATAATATAAGGACATAATATTTAAATTTACGTAATGAAAAATGCTTAAGGTTAAAACATTTATACTGGACGATATCGCAGTCTATTTTCTGATGAAAAAAACCTTTTCAACGGGGATACCACATTAACTCATATAATGTCAATCTATGAATAAAAATTAGCCTTTAAATTGTGCATACAACGGATTTTCTTTTTACACGGTCGATATGTTCCATCCAACATCACAATTATGGTGATTTTTAGTTTGATTGTATAAAAATCAATTCAAGGTATCAATAAATTGCATGAAATAAACTATATCAAGTATTGTAAATTTGGTATTCCTCTGAATATTAAATACATGCAATGGATGTGAGAATTGTAAAACATGCCAATAGTATTACTGCATAGATTAGTTGAATTATGTGATGTTTAGTGTTCGACCGGAGGTAGGTTTTGGCCGAAGCCGAAAGTTCAACCCTAGCTGAAGATTTGACTCCCAAGAATTTTTCTTTTCACTTATTCTGTACATACTTACTTACTTTCCGTGTCCGGAACACCATCATATTGGTTGGTGCTCCGGTGGTGGAAGGATTGGCCGGCATTCTGCCGTTTCCAGGGACGCCCGATTGCTTTTCCGAAGTTAACCGAAACTCAATCTACGTGGAGGCTCCTTCCGTGTCCCCATTCTGTACATAAAATGAATAATAATAATGTTTACTAGCCTAACTGATATCATTTTTTTTTCAATTTAAGATATATAAACAGTATTTCATAATAATACTGTTTTTTCTTCTTCTTCATTCTATATCAGGTCACCCCCCCCCCCGATCACTACTGAGAAGGCATTTCTATCTGATGCCGGTTCACTCACGAATGTTGCGGAGCCATGACATCTTACGTCTTCCTATTCTGAGGCGTCCTTCTATTGCAGCCCTTCATAATCATTTGGAGCAGCCTGTACTTTTTGCCTCGCAGAACGTAACCCAAATATGATGTCTTTCATCGCTTAATTGCGTCAACTAGCTCGCGCTCGACATTCACTCACCTAAGTACCTCCACATTTGACATATTATCGGCCCAGGAAATTTTCAGCATGTAGCGATGTAAAGGCCTCCACACAGTTAAGCATATTGACCAGCTATGGTCCAGGTTTCAACTCCATATAGAAGTATGGACCATATTGGATCGGGCTAGTTCTGTTTATATACTATAAAAATATCCATATACGTTATGGAGTTATTGTTATACATACCTATTATAGGTTTATTTTTTTAAATAATTCAACTATGCCAAATTCACACATGTTTGCATGAGCACAGTCAGTTTTTACTGTAGCAGCTGATCGTAAACTTCGGCTTTAGTCGAACTTTCGGTTATTTTTGGCTGAATCCGAAGCTTTGGTTGAACACAAGTATTATTTAAGACTGTTTAAAATGAGAATCTGGTGTATAGCAAGTAATATTCTGGCATTAAGTAGCGACCATAATTCAATATCATTTGAGAAAACTTTGTATCATTGGACTGTTTTAGATCATTCAAAAATATTCATACTTTAAGGACTATTCTTGGTTAAAATCAAATCTATTTTTTTTTAATTAAATTTCATATCAATATTGTCGCTGTATTTTACGAGTTCCTTCCGAGACAATAATAGATAAAGTGTTGCGTCATAACATTATCCTCGTTATTACGTACCTTCCCTAATTGGGATAGGCAGAAGAACCAAACGCCGCACTTTCCTCTTTTTACATACAATTATCGCTTCATCTACATTCATGTAACGTTTCACGCACATTCAACTAATTTATATCAGGCATAGTACTCCAATAGTGTCAGGAGATTGTAACAACGTATCCTAGTTACAATAATTGCGACGGTTACAAAATACAGAACATCTCTAGATACTCTACTTTCATGATGACATTGAAATCTTCGGTATTGTGGATTCGGTTTTTGTGAAATTTCTATAAAATTAAAAATGATTCCACAAAAACTCATGAAAACCACAATAATCTAAGCCCAAACACACTGTATTCATTTTGAAAAACATACAGAGATTCATATAAATTTTAATATAACTATATATATTTATTTTGTCACTATAACTTTTATCAATTGTCATTAAAACATTTGTAGATGATTTCTGGGTACAATATCACATTTCACAATAAATTACACACGCATATTCATAAGTCAGTGAAAACACCGTTCTGTCAAAGTCTTTATATTAAAAAATACAAAAAATATGTAAGTATATGGAACCAATTTATTTATACGGTGACATCTGGTGGACGTTCTTTATTATAATATTAAACATAGTGACATCTATCTATTTATTACAATGGCTAATAATGATTTGTAAAGCTGAAAATATAAAATTGTAATGAAATATGTTGCTATTGATATTGTCTTAGTAAATATAATAATAACTATTGAAGAAAGAGAATAATATATATATATATATATATATATATATATATATATATATATATATATATTGTATTATTTATGTATTTAGTGCAATTGTATATATTTGTGTAAAGAGTTACTTGATTAAAGATATTTTATTATTATTGTTGTATAAGTTATATAAACAGATCAGCGTGATATATTATCATTATAAGTGTTTGTAGATATATTCATATCCAGTAGTGTGGCACAATTACATTATTCTTTCATTGTCTATGGAAATGTTTCAAATGTTCCTGCAAAGTTTGCTCGGTTGTAATATACATTACTAAAATATTTGCTCATTTGTAATATCACTTTGAATCATTTACTTGATCGTAATATAACATCTGAAGTACTATTTGTTTGTTTGTAACGTCAATTTAAGTCATTTGCTCCATTGTAATATTACTTCTTCTTCTTCGTCCTGACTATTTCATCCCATTATGTGGGGTCGGCCCTCCTTGTCCTCATTCACCGAGTCTTTCCCTTCTGTGCGTTATCTTCGCATAATTCTGCCTCCCTCAACTCTATTCTAATGTGGAGTGCCTGCACTTGGATGTCCATCGCCCTGCATATCATATTGTCTTCTATTCGCCTTATGACTAGTGTCCATACCGTGATTACATGAAAATTCTTCGAAACACAATTGTTCGAATGCGCAATTGTACGAATAACAGTTTTTCGAAAATCAGTTATAAGAATGACAATTGTCCGAAAGCAAATTATTCAAACTAACATTTGTTAGAAAACCAATTGACCGAATTTAATATATTTTTGTGTCATTATGTTGCCTCCTTTGACATATTTGTTGCCAGTAAAATATATTCGATGTAGACTATTATTACTTGCTGTATTATTGTTGGGTACTCTAAATATCATGGATTTTGATGAAACCTCTTGCCTTCCACTTCTCTTGTTTTGACAGCGTGGTGCGTCGCCATGTTGTTTATTCCATAGATTCTTATTATAATATACCTACTATGTAGATGTAGTACTCCGTGCAAAAAGTGAGTCATGGAATATCGCGCGTTTGACGTTTTAGTTGACAACATATTTCAGTTTTCCTTACATTTCAACACATCCTAGATAACTTTTCTTTAAATCTAAATAAACAAAGTGTTTTTTACGACAAATAAACCGGAAAACAATTCACATTAGTCGTTATTCTCTATGGAAAAACAATGTACTAAAACGTCAAAAATCCCCCGGAAAAATGCCTCACTTCGATTCATACAAAAAACTACGACATCTAGTATATTATAATAAAAATCTATGGTTTATTTCTCTCACAATGCTACCAACATGACGTCATAAAAATTCGAACAATTGTAATTTCTGATAATTGTGTGTTCGGAAAATTGTTTTTTGAAAAAATGTGATTCGAATAATTGCCATTTGTAAAATTGATTTTCGTAAAATTGAGCATTCCAATAATTGTTTTTGGAATAATTCTCCTGTCACCCCATACCGTGTACTCCATCCTAATATTACATCTATCAAAACTATTTGCTCATTATGAATATGCTACATGTTTAAATTATTTGTTTGACCAAAATATAATGTCTTAAAAAAATATTTGTTCAGTCGTAAATATTTGTAGCATCGTTTTCTTTTTTTTCACAAAAATTTCAATTCAAATACCTTTTTGTAATAAAAAAAAGCAAATGAGAGTCCACCCATTGAGCATTTGAAGCAAAAAATATTTGACTTATCGATAAATCTCAACTCTATTATAGGGGAGAGTAAAAATATATTTTCAGGGTGTTCTTTCAAAGTTTGAACTGGTTAAGACTAATGACTAACAAATACTCTTGTTGACTTTTGAGGTCACATTTTATATCGTCATTGTCTCGCTTCTGTACTATTCTGCTGCATGAGTTGGGGCTCATTTGACCCAACTCATGCAGCAGAATAGCCCAAGAGCTTGACAATGACAGTGTTAGTACAGATGGATTAAGAATATTGTAAACATTTCCATACATTGAGAGTTATATTTCATATAAATAATTACTTATATAATTATATGAGAGTACATTATATTAGCCAACCACATTACGCTTCACATAGAGAGGCTTGTGTTGTTAAAACTTTTATTAATTAGTTGGTAACAATTATTAACTGTTTTGTGTATTGATAAATATATTTACAATAATTAAATACATACAATTAAGTAAATAATCATCAGCATACTAACAATTTATTATTGTATTACTATTATTGTTACATTTGAAAATAATAATTGAAACCTACGTATCAATATGATAATATTTTCATTTTTAAGTGTGGCAACACAAAGGGGAGACATGTCAAATGTATATTTATTTATTTTTGTCGGAGAGGATTCACCTCCTGTTTTGAATTCCTATTTCTGTCTTGAATTGGTGCATTAGACACATCAATATATAGGGTTGTATATTGGGTTTCTCTAGAAAATTTCATAGCAAACTTATCTCTAGTTTTAGTTTTTCCAATCAATAAGTCCATGTCTCTGTTGCTAGAATTTTTGTTTCCTTGAAAATGGCTGATTCTATTTTACCACTGTGTAAATTAAAAATTAAAAAACAGTTCTTTTTAGGACCAAAAACATCTGACAGCAGAGAATCCAAAACAAATGAAAAAAAAATACATATTTACCAAAATGAACAAACAAAAAAAGTGAATTTTCTTAGATCACTTTTGTTTTAAGATGGAATATTTTTACCGACCCAAATTTCAGACAGATAGAACTCAGGAGATTTTCGCCCTATATTTTCAGTTATGTTTTGAATTACCAAAACCACAAGAAGTCCAAATCTAAGTGAAAATTGATTGAACTCAAAATGCATGGCTCAATCTGTGATATCTGTATGACACGTGGAGTCGATGAAAACAGGAATTTCCAAGAATACAAAATACAGAAACTAGCTTTTTTTCTTTCACTCAAAAATATCTTAATATCAATGAAATGTTATTTTCTAGAGTAACTCCTTACAAGCACCAAAGAATTGTGTTTTACAGATTACTCCACAAAAGAACTCTTCATATTTTTTTTATCTGTGAAAATATCAATCTTACATTTTTATATTGTATCCATATACTAGTGCCATCTATATTTAAAGGCATGTCCCTATTTTTATGTCGTCAATGCAACCTATCATTGTACTATTAATATTTTAGTTATTTTATTATATTAAATATAAACATTATTCCTTCCTTTGGTCCTATTACATTTGTATAATTAGTATTATTTAATAGCTGTGTTAGTCGTTGTATTGTTTGTAGATAAGTTTAGATAATAACAGTTTGTTTTAATCATTCATTGACATTTGGTTCATATAGGTACATTATATTATATTACTTTCATTTTTCTTTTCAATGTCCAATCAAAAATAAACCCATTTGTATATTTACACTCTCAGCCATTTTGAAGTAATATCAATGTTTGTTTATTTATCTGAAGGAATAAAGAATAATGATCATAAAATAATAAATTGAATTTTATATTTAATAAATTGAATCTAATGCATCTCCCATTCTGAATTTTGCCTTTTTATGTATAACGAGACCGGTGTGATTTCTTTTATACGACAATACACACCTATACTTGCTATTTCGCTCGCACTTATGTTTCACCCACTTCCGTTCACTCAGTCGTCATGAGTTAATTCACCGAGTGAACGTGTTCCACATCTAATTGTTTCAATATGATCAATTTACATCACATTCATAATTGTTTTATTGTTCAAAAAAGTTTGATATTTAAGAATTAACAATTAGGCACAGTCGTTTTTGTTCTCCGTTCCTTTATTAAAGATTATGAAGCTTTATTTGATACCAAAAAATTGGTTTTATTTCAATATTTTTTTACGAAAACGATCCCTGTTAAAAAAACGTAAGTTTGTAAGATGTGGGAATTTTGATACTACATCGTCTACACGTGGAATTGACCATCGGCGCTCATATCTAATATACAATTATATTTAAATAATGTAATAAAGAATTAAAAAATTAAATGAACTTCTACAAAGTTTGTCACGAAAAATTTGAACAAATTAAAAATAAGAAAATACGAATATGTCCTTGTTAAACAAGTACATATACATCTTCCTACGTTCCCTAAAATAAGCATAAATGATTGTGCTATACGTGAACGAAATCGGTCGAGGCAGGATTCAAACTTGCGACCTCTGGATTACTAGCCCAGCGCGCTGACCGCTCTGCCATCGACCCATCTAATAATAATATGGATAATATATATTATCAATATTCAGTTCTTGCTGAGAGTGTTTATATATTTAACTTCTATTATATACATGTTCATACATACATAAATTCATTTACTAAAATCCCTCCTCTGAGATTATATATAGTCTTCATTTCCTGGGCTGTTTCCTTGTCTTATATTTATTTGTATATATTTTTACAACATTCCTTTTTTTAAAATGAATCTTATTTAATATTATTATTTGTATCAAATAACTGTTGATAAATTAATACAAAAATATGGAGAGATAGCGGGTACAAATCTTTTCTCGTCTTTAACAATACATGGACAAATAACTCATTATTCCTTTATGATATTTGATTACTTTTGATGTCTTTCTGTCGATGGATGACATGACTTAATTTATTTGATTACTTTTGAATTCTATGTGAATAATTATTTGTCTAATTATTAAGTATTATTACATCTTCGTATTGCCAAATTTATTAACATTACATTTATCATTTGTATTTTTCAATTCATTTTTTTTATCAATTCCAATTTTGAATTATTTTGAAATTTATAAATTATTTTTATTCCACTTTCAAAATAAAATTGAATATTTTGCATTTTAAAAATGAATTTTGTTACAATTAAATCATCTTTAAAATAATCCATTGGGTGTTTTTTCAGTTTCATTATTTATATTCAAAATCATTCAATTTTTTTTGCTCTGATTATGTACAAAAATACCTACACTGAAACCTGTTTAAATAAATTTTCAAATAATTCTGCAAAACAAGTTTTTCTTACGTGGGTTTGACTGTGCCTACAACAAAACAAAAATCATTTTTAACCTGTGTCATTATTATGTTTTTTTTATCTAAGTGTCCATGTTATCCTACGTCTGTATAATGTTGATTTGTATTGATTATCACAATTTATTGATGTGTTGTTATATTGAAACTGAATGTTGTGTATTTTGAAAAACAAAAAAAGCGCCTTTATATGAATAATATATAATATACAATTGGAAATGATTACACTCAATAGCGGACAACGATTTAATATAAAAACTTATATAGATTGGTGTTTAATTCATTATATAAGAAATGAGAGTATGTAACAGGACATTGTATACATACCATCATGTCATGTTCCTCACGGGTTAGGCAGAAAGAACTAACAAAGATAATTTTCTATTTTCTCACGCATCCATTCATGCGTCGTCTCATACATGATCTTTTATTCAAGCCTCTTACATTTCCTTCATATGGTTGTGCCATCCTTTTCTTTGACGACCCCTGCCTCTTGTTCCGTTTTCTTTGTCAGGCATTTTTCATTCATTCTTCTCACGTGGCCAAACCAGGCCTGATGGTATGTATGTATTGTGTAAGAATATTTACAGCTTTCAATCGAAGAGGAAAAAAAATATTATATAATACTTAAAAAGTACTATGTGTTTTGTAATAAATCCTCATATAACTAATTTAGTAAATGTGTAGCAAAAAAATATATAAAGTTACGTATCGCCAGTTCAATGTTAGATGTTTCAATTTTGCAAAATGGCAACCTAGACGACAAAATACAAGAAATGTTGTTATTATTATACCTACTATAGTGTTGGGCATGTTATTAATTATTAATTCATTATTTTTATCACAATATCAGTCGGTATTGTGGCGACATTTACAAGAGCTGACGCACATCAAATCGCAAAACAGCGTGTTCTTTAGACGGTCTACCATTTTGTATTCTTTAGACAAGTGATGAGCAAATTGGTATGTGAGGTCTAATTCAGCTTACAACATTAACTTTTTATTTTGTTTTGTTATTTTTTTGTGTATTGTTTCAGCTGGTCTAGTTGTTTTTAATCTAGTTTTTATTGTTTTTATAGACAGACCAATTTTATTCAATGTTTTCTTGTACATTTCTCTAACATAATGTAATTTAAATAAAACAGTTAATTTTTTCTTCCACAATTTTATTTACCTGACTAGTTTCGTAGGACACGTCCTATATTTACCTGACTAGTTTCGTAGGACACGTCCTATATGGTCACAGGCGACAAAGAAACTAGTCAGGTAAATAAAATTATGAAAGAACAAATTAACTGTTTTATTTAAATTACATTATTTAAATAATTCACCAAGCATGCACGTTCAATTATTTAATTTTATTTCTCTAACAATTTTACATTTTTGACAATGGAATGTAATATATTTGTTCATTTTCAGCTTTTTTATATTCTTTATTTGATAATATTCTTTTGAACATTCGTTATATTCTGTATTTCTTGGACACACCAATCGTTTTACACCTAATGGTACTCACTTGCGCCAGCTCTTTGAAATATTTATCGTCAATTTATATTATATTGTGATATCGTCAATGTTGATTGTTTGGATGAACGTGCGCATGCGCGCTGCTTCAAAATAGCTAAATTTTGTATTGTTTTGTCGTTATTTGACTCCTGTAGAGACAAGACTTGAGAAAATATTCAAATGTACATGATACCGTTTCTCTGTTGATTAATAAGTAATTTGTATTTTTCATTTTCAAACTTATAATTACTCACTACATTTGTATTGTTCATTTATTTAATTACCTACAATTTCATTTATTTAATTACTTGCTCTGTTCTTTCAAAATAACCAACTCTGGGATTCTTTTAAAATAACCAACAATTTATTATGTACCTATATTCACAATGTTGTGATCATTCATTTTAAATTGTATTTTTTTTTTCGTCAACCTTTTCAGTTTTTGTCGATAATATCGCTTTGCATATTTAAATATTGATTAGATTTCAACAAAGAAATTATTATTTATGCATAGGTACTTATGTTAGACAATATTATGAATTACCTATCTCTGTTATAACAGATGGCATATTGCAATATATATTTTCCCATCAAAAATGTTCTGAATAATTTAACTTGTGTCAAGAGACCAATTTCATTTAATGTATTTTATATTTATTTTTAATAATTATAAAATATATTCTTATGTAATATTAATTATTTTATTCATTTGTATGAAATGTATACTCAAAAGTATAAATCATTAATAATTTCTCATTGTATTAAATACGCGTTATTAACGATTATTACTTTACGTATGTTTTATGTTCGTACTGTAGAAAATTATACAACTAAATTTGTATAAGAATTGTATTAAAATAATATCAACATTATTTTTACAAAAAGATATACAGCCAATGGTTACACCAAATCTGCTTTGAATATTTGAAAAATTATATATCAAGGGTACAGTGTAATCGTGCGCCAAATACACAATTTTTTGCCAGCTATATTTTATGCCAATCACATTTTATGTTTTTGGAACTCTTATTTACATGGATATAATTATATGCTGGCTTTATCTTAATCAATTTTCTTCTCTTAATCAATTTTCAGCGCTCTTGAGGTGAGACATTCACGAAAACGGCGCTATATAAATCATCCAAGTTTATTATTATATTATTGTACACCAATATTAAGTTGTGCGCCAATTATATTTTATGTCAGCACAATTTTATGCCGATAAGATTTTATGTTGGTACAATTTATTACCCATAAGATTTTATGTTGGTACAATTTACTGCCCATAAGATTTTATGTTGGTACAATTTATTGCCCATAAGATTTTATTTTGGTACAATTTACTGCCCATAAGATTTTATGTTGGTACAATTTATTACCCATGATATTTTCTTTTGACATTTGAACAATTGTGTACAAAATTAATTTCATCTTGTTGAATTTTTATAATTTACAACACCAATCCACCAAGTATAATGCAAATTTTATTATTTTGTCCTTGTAGATTTAAAACTAAAAACATACATTAATTTGAGTGTTTTAGTTGTAAATAAATGTGGTTGATACAAATTTAGTTGCATAAATGGCTAAGGTAACCAGAAAAGTGGCATAACCTACAAAGATGTCAACAGAACCTTATTTAAATTTCTCACACAATGATCATCTATTTAATCTGGAAACACTCATTTGTTGTAAAAAGTTTCTTTTCAGCCCTAAACTCACCCTCCAATCTTCTTTGAATGGTTCAGAATCATTAAATGACATTTCCAAATACTACATTACCTACACATCTTTCAATATAACACATTTAATAAATACAATATTGAATTTTAACATTCAGAGACATGGAAAATATCAGCATTATTAAATAAAACAAAAATGAAAGCATTGTTTCAATATTAACAATGAAAAATACAAAAGGGAATGTTTGCCATAAGTGACACTATGATATGAATCCTAAAATTCCATTTGAAAAATCTCTGTTTTTAATTTTGTTAAAGGAATTGTTATTTTTGAATCAATATCTTTTTGTTGTGTTCAAACTTGTATTTTCCATGTAGAGTATGTTGTTTCACTTAAAAATTCACATCACAATAATGTTGGGATGACTGGTCAGTCTGTCGATGGTTTGTTTGTAGTTATAATTGCGACTGGCGGTGAGCCAGTTGCATTATATATTAAAAAAAGTAACTAAAATATTAAAATAAAATAACTAAATTGGTGTGAATACTAGATAAACTGTCTGTACATGATGTGTCAAAATCAAAAACTGGTGTACAAACTAGGCTATCATCTGTCGATTAATCTGAATGATGTTGCCATATCGCCAAATTAAGTTTCTCCAATCTCATATTTACAACCAAATAAATAGAAATTGTAAAAGAAAACAAGTCTTCTATAATTATTTTGAATAAAACATACATTTTTTAACGATTTATGCAGATTTATCAGAAAAAAATTCCCTAATTGTAGGGAATATCCTGTTTTTTTTTACACGCATAAAACCAACATAAATAAAAGTTCATTTTGAAATGAAACATACTCTGGTGTTTGTGTGAATATGAATTCATGAACTATTTGAAAAAACAACATGCAAAAGTAAGCTATGCCTCTTTTACGGTTATGATAATTGTCTTTATTTTTTAACCTATCTGTTGTATATTAAATCCGAATGTTACTATATTAATATAATCATTTATTTATAATTAATATTATTTCATTACATATTAAGTTATTTATCTGCCATATCTTGAGCAAAAAAATGTGTTGTAAAGCGAAAAAAATATATATTGATGTATTATAATATTTAATGTGCTCGCACACATGTCAATTAGTAGTCAGACTGAAGAAGAAGAAGAAGAATAATTAATAGATCAGAGGCGAGATCACACACATACACATACACTCACACATGCTCTGTTGTAAGACAGAGGGAGAAAGAAGAAGAAAGAGCGTAGCGTAGAGATGGACCGTTGAGATGACATATCAAATAAATATATATATTAAATATTACTACACACTTTTTACTTAGTCGTTTATAAATGTTTTGTAAACCAAAGAAATTATTAGGCAATATATTTTCTCCCATAAAAAAACAATTATTTTATTGTTTATTGATTTTGTCAATTGTCAAAGTATTGCGAAATTAATTTTGATATTTTTGTAATTTTTGTTAAATTAATAATTTTGAAAGTACCTCATCAGACAATTTGTTAAATTTGCATTAAATTCATAATAAAACACTGTATTGTTGTAACCAAACATCTTGAACTTTTAGCAGAAAAAGGTGGCGACTTGCACGTAAATCAACGGAGCAAAAGACACAAATTTGCGCACTGCGCAACCGGAAGCTCGTTCAAGATGTTTGGCGAAAATTATACCAGCATTCGATGGATGGGTCGTATTTATATACTGTCTCGGACTATTTCGTTCCTCATAAGTGCATATATTTTAAGAAAATGTAAATTGCATAATAAAAATACATAATAAATATACACAAAGTTGTGTTCCTTTCTTGAAAATATGAAAATCGCAATTATTTTCAATTTAATTTTGTAAAAATTATCAAATACATTTTTTTTTTTCAATTATTATTTTCAAATTTGTTTTATTTATGCAAATATTTTGTGAATTTATTTAACAGTATTGGCTCTTCAATAGCCCCAATTCATGCATCAAAATTACTCCAAAACTAGAATATCAACAGTGGCCACGAAATCTATTGACATATATCAGCTGTCAAACATGGTATACTAAAGTTTTTATTTGATGAACTACGATAATTACATTGCGACCATTGTCAACAGCGCTTTTGAGGTTATTGAGTCACAAAATGGCACTTGTCCTTTGTTTTTTTTTTTATATTGTACTCCAAGTTCTGTTAGATTGTTCTTTTTCCAAAGGAGTTAAGTATTTCAATTAACTTGTGTACTCATTATAAAAGTCAAATATACTGTTTTAATAAAGTTTAATATACTGTATATTTCAATAAAGGTTTCAACAATTTGGAACTCACAAGTAATTAAAATCATTATATGGTATTTTTTGTAAGGAATACTTACTTTGGATCATAGATAGTTTCGTTGAATTATTTACTTTATTTACCTCATTAAGATTACACCAGTTTACTTATCTCTGTATTTATAGAAAGGATCATCTCACACATGGAATGCAATCTGTAGCATTCACTTAACTGTTCAATGAACTAACAATACTGCATAGAAAAAATAATATAATTAGTGACATATTAAATACTACCAGTGTATTTTCTAGTCTCAAGTAAAATGATTGATATTATATGAATGTATGGAAATATGTAAATGATAAAGAATGTTTAGTTTCTCATAATTATTATATTTATTTGTTAGTTTTTAGTTACATTTTAAGAAGTCACACAAATTGATGTCGGAACATTTCAATGGTTCACCTCAACGTAACGCGCAGCTTAGACAAAGTAAATGTATATAAATGTAAGTTATTTGATGAAAAATATATAATTATAATAAAATATAATATACATTATATATTGCAAATAAAAAAGTAAATAAAATTAGACACTTTGTTTTATTTCATTTTATTATTTGTTATTTATTTATTTATTTAACTTTTTGTACATAATATAAACAAATATAATGCACACTGGCGGGTTTCAACCAACCAGAAATATTTTGTTCCTTTTTTTTAACAATTTCCGTATATATTTATTTCAATATTACACACATCTATAATAATTATTTAAAACAGTATAATGTTTATTTTGATCCTATTCCTAAAAAGGCATTCAATGCTTGTTATGATAGATTGCTAATGTCTGTTAACTGACTGTTCCATAAACAATTGCTTTTTTTACTTTGTGGTATCATTTTTCAATTAATTAAATAAAATAAAACACAACTTGAAAATTCCTCCACATGTTACTCAGGAGGATACAAAATATAGGCACTTTGTATCATCCTGAGGAAGTGAACTTTGTTCCCGTGACATGTACAGTAATTTTTTTTCAATTTAATTAAAGTTATAATTTTAGTTGCATACACAAAGGTGTGTTTAATTTAATGTAAAAACGATTTAAATTACAATAAGTATTATTTAGATGGGTCGATGGCAGAGCGGTTAGCGCGCTGGGCTAGTAATACAGTGGTTGCGAATTCGAATCCTGTCTTGACCAATTTCGTTCACCTATAGCACAAGCATTTATGCTTGTTTTAGGGAACGTAGGAATATGTATATGCACTTGTTTAACAAGGGCATATTCATTTTTTTTTTTTTAATTATATAATCGGTCAGCGCCCAGTGAAGGGACTTTATACAAAAATTGCAAAAAAATAATTACAGTACAATATAAAGCTAGAGTTGTAAAAGAAATAACAAAAAAATCATATAAAAAACATGACAGCCAAGACTTGGCAATTTATTGAATGCACCGACAAACTTGTGTTTGCCCATTGTAAAGACATGGACCTTCAAACTCATTTGCAAGTCTGCATTGGCGAGCTAAACAGTACATCATCTAAAAATATAATTAATAAGAAAACTCAACAAGTGGCTGACTGTCTCGGTATACTGGTAAGTCGTTTGACTCCTATGCTGGTGCCTATGGTTTAATTTTTAGCCGAGTTGAAAATATGAATAAATATTTTTTACTCGATTCTTGAAAGGTGTAAAAAATTATTACCTATTCTGAAATAATGTCCACTCTTGTATATGCCAGTAAAGTTAGCGAATGTTACTGTAAGAAAAACTCTTTATTCTTCTTGGTTCTTTATTTATCTTTTATTTAATACACTTTTGAACAAGTTTTGAACCTTCTCTACGCACTTACGCATAGTCTGTCTCGCACACAGTTTCACACTAACTGACACACACACTACTACTGTCAAACATCATCATACATTACACAATTTACTCACGCAACATTCAAATATTCACAAACGTTCTTTATAGTTCCTAACATTACATTTGTTACAACAAAGTTCAAACTCCTAAAATTCCGTATGGAAAAAAACCGCGAATATGCATTCGGCGCTTTATTCATTTTATTCGGCCTCGCGTAAAATCTTTTTATTGTTACATTCGCGCTATTGAACGCCGAGCGACGATATGTATATCTCTTTATAATTTATTGGATTTTCTAGAATTTCACTGACTAAAACATATACGACTAACTTGGAAACTTATCCTTCATGTTAATAACTGTAAATAAGAAATAAAAATATTACAGCCTTATATAAAGAATCAACTACAATACGTACATTTTTTTATTTGGCAAATATTCAATTGTAAATAAATATATTTACATTTAACAACACAATACTGTTGACACAACTACAATATTATATTTAACAACACAATACTGTTGACACAACTACAATATTATATTTAACAACACAATACTGTTGACACATCTACAATATTATATTTAATAACACAATATTGTTGACACATCTACAATATTATATTTAACAACACAATACTGTTGACACATCTACAATATTATATTTAACAACACAATACTGTTGACACACCTACAATATTATATTTAACAACACAATACTGTTGACACATCTACAATATTATATTTAACAACACAATAGGTACTGTTAACACAACTACAATATTATATTTAACAACACAATACTGTTGACACATCTACAATATTATATTTAACAACACAATACTGTTGACACATCTACAATATTATATTTAACAACACAATAGGTACTGTTGACACAACTACAATATTATATTTAACAACACAATACTGTTGACACATCTACAATATTATATTTAACAACACAATACTGTTGACACATCTACAATATTATATTTAACAACACAATACTGTTGACACAACTACAATATTATATTTAACAACACAATACTGTTGACACAACTACAATATTATATTTAACAACACAATACTGTTGACACAACTACAATAATATATTTTGCATGAGGTTTATTTTAACCTAATGGCAATCATTTTATTACTTTGTCCATTATAAACTACAAGTTATAAGTAACCATTACATATATTATATCACTGTCAATAGTTAGTCATTCTTACATTTTTATATTTCACTTTTCTTTAGCCTTTACAAAATTCTTCATCAATCATTTTTTATTTCTCTTAAGGTATCTACCTAGATACTTTACTATTGATATCGGATTCTCTCCCACTGTTTGATTTACTATTACTCTCTCCCTCCCCAAATCAGTCTTCCTTATGTTTTATTAAAAAACTTTCCATTTGCTATTTATCAACTTTAATATAAATCCAATCTTTCTCTAAATCAGTCTACCTTACATTTCATTTTTCATCTTCAAACTGTGTTATCATCTTTCAATCAATCTGTTTTTCTTCTCACAACCTTCCATTTACAACTGATTTCCCAACTCAATAAATCTCTCATTTCCAATTCATCTCTAAGCCAATTGAACTTCCATTACTAATTTATCAGCTCAATAAACCTTCCATTACGGATTTATCAACTCAATAAACCTTTCATTACCAATTTATCAACTCAATAAACCTTCCATTACCAATTTATCAACTCAATAAACCTTCCATTACCAATTTATCGACTCAATAAACCTTCCATTTCCAATTTATCAACTAAATAAACCTTCTATTACCAATTTATTTCCAAATCAATCTACTTTCCATTTTTACTCAATCAACATTCTACATATTTTCTATCAACACTTTGTTTCCAATTCATCTCACAATGATCTGCCTCTCAATCTATCTTACATTTTCTACAATTATCCTCTCTCATTATATTAAGCTGCCTTCCCTATTCCATTAAGTTGTCTTCCCATTGTATTGAACTGCCTTAAATTTTCTACAATGA
The DNA here is from genome assembly GCA_963576475.1 of Molanna angustata. NCBI lineage: Eukaryota > Metazoa > Arthropoda > Insecta > Trichoptera > Molannidae > Molanna > Molanna angustata. The sequence goes on from OY754986.1 coordinate 608,625, forward strand.
TCCTCTCACATTCTATTAAACTTCCTTACTTCTTCTACAATGATCCTCTTTCTATATTTAGTTGCCTTCCCTTTCCATTAAGTTGCCTTTCCATTCTATTAAACTTCCTTGATGATGAACGATGGACCAAACGCACCCTGAAGTGGCGACCGAGAACTGGAAGCAGAAACCCGGGCAGACCGCAAACAAGATGGTCTGATGACATTAAACGAGTCGCAGGAGGTCAATGGCACAGGGTGGTGAGGGATAGGGAAGCATGGATGTTGAGAGGGGAGGCCTATGTCCAACACTGGACGAATAGTGGCTGATGATGATGATGATGAAACTTCCTTACTTTTTCTACAATGATCCTCTTTCTATATTAAGTTGCCTACCCTTTCCGTTAAGTTGCCTTCCCATTCTATTGAACTACCTTAAATTTTCTTCAATGATTCTCTCACATTTTATTAAACTGCCTTTCTTTTTCTACAATGATCCTCTTTCTATGTGAAGTTGCCTTCCCTTTCTGTTCAGTTGCATTTCCATTCTATTAGTTGCCTTCCCATTTTCTACAGTGATCCTCCCACTTCCTATCAATCGGTCTTCCACTACCAACAGTCATCCCTCATTTCCTATCAATCCGCCTTCCATTTTCTCTCTGAATTTCTCTCCACAATAGCCACCGACTGTCCCATCTCGGGATACTTCTTCGCTTCAGAGAACATTGTGTTGTAGTTCTGCTCTTTGTTTGACACCTCCTTTGTCACGACGGTCTTCTGGCGAGGGCTGAAGATGATCTTTTTGATATTTTGGAACGGTAAGTCAAACAGCAGAGTCAGAATGATGGAATATACACCAATCACTGCGTACTCTTTCACATTGATCTGAAAATCGAGAAACAAAGGAACATTAGATTGTATTTTTCAATAATTTATATTTCTCAAGTACAATCACTAGACTTATCTGTAGCTTTAAGAGTTTCTTTCATTGACTGTTTCATACAACATGCATATTTTAATAAAAAACAAATCGGTACCCTAAAATATGAAGAGCATTTTCTTCAAAACAAATATATAATACAATTTTTTAACCAGAAAATAAAGGAAACATCCTACCTCTTTGCAAAATTATGTTTCATTCTGTTTACAATGTTCGTCTTATTTATTTATTTTTAATTCAAGAATATTATTTTACAAAAATCTCAATTTGAAAGTTATTATATTAATTATTGTCAAAAGACGATAATTCCCAATTAACAGAGGACCTTTTATTAAATCCACAGTAATAAATTATTTCCTTTTTAATAGAACAGTTTTTTTTTCCATAACTTATGACTCTGAAAGAAACAGAGACTGCCTACTGTAGGTACTTTTTCTTGAAATTTTAAAATGATGAAAACATTCATTAGGGTTAGCGTCGGCAATAGCTAGGAGACAAAATCTGATCTAATCCGTGTGCTGTGCCTCTGTGGATGCTAGACTTAACTCTCCACTATTACATATGAATTTAGATGGGTCGATGACAGAGTGGTTAGCGCACTGGTCACGAACCCAGTGGTCACGAATTCAAATCCTGCCTCGGCCAATTTTGTTCACCTTTAGCTCAAGCATTCATGTTTAGTTTAGGGAATGTAGGAAAGACGTATATGTACTTATTTAACAAAAACATATTCATTTAAAAAAAAAGGTACTAGATTTGCTATAATTTCTTTAAATTTTAATACTAACATAATGTCCGGGGAAACTATAGTGTACTGGTGTCCTCATGGATCCAACGTAGTAGAAGTAAACTGGGAACTGTGTCAAGTAGATAGCGTAACTCAATCTTGTCCACACTGAGAAGTACGGCAGGGAGAAGCCCTTTCCAAGTAAACCTTCAAATATTAACAAACATATACATATTACAATATAATCACTTTATTTAAATGTCTACAAGCAAAAAGATGAAAATTTTCAATAAATATTTAATTTTCCGACTCTCAATTCTTGATGAAATTCCATTATCAATTACCTATATTAAATTACTTCAAATAAGTCAAAAAACTCAATTTTCTGTAGATGCTCTTTGAGCAAAAGGAGTCAATAGTATATTCATAACTGGAAAAAAGTTAAAAAGCACTACTACACATACAATGGGGTGGTGTGGTTCAACCAACTCGAAACATATCTAAGACTTAATTATTTGATTGTATAAAAAAATAAAATAGACTGATTTGTAAATTATATTCACTTCATTTTGTATAGTTGATAATTCTGTAGATATTATTTTTTTAATTTAATTCATACAAAGAATCAAAATACATAAGTTGATTCATATGTGTTATGTTTTGAATTTTATCTCCAAATATCTTGAAATTTTCCAGCCTGGAAGGTGACGGTTTGCGCACACACGTGATAAAACCAACCAAGCAAAAACTGGAAATAAATTAGAATAACTCACTGTTGTATCCGTGATGTTGCGTGTATATAATCCAAGCGAACCCTGCGCACCATCCAACTGGAGCAAATGCTGCGTAGCTGGCGGCACTAAAGGCCGAATACTGGTAGCCGATGCGGCCCATACCGGCCGGCGCCAGGAATGACAAAACAAAACAGCCTCCACACATCAACCAGCCCAACTCTAACTGACCCTAAAATATTCATATCAAAACATTCATATATTTATAATAAAATGTGTTATTAAATCATATATATATATATATATATTATATCTTCATACTAGGATAACTCAAACTTTCCGAGTGCCTTTTTGCAGAACCTAAGAACTATGAGAACTATGTATGTGGTGACACATATATATCTACATACATTGATAAACATATTATGTCATCCCATCTTTCCATGCATCTCTGGGCACCAACAAGTCCTTAAACATCTAGAACATTCCAGAAACACACCACCAGCTAGCTCTACATACTCCCATTACGAAACTCCAACCAAACAGATGGGTCGATAGCAGAACGATTAGTGCACCGGGCACTTATTTCCTTAGGAATTTTCCAACACACAAAAGCATTTTGAAACCTTCATAGGTAAAAATCATACAGAAGAGAGATACCATTGTCTATGAAAAACTTATTAGCTGTATACTCATTATCATACATACACTTTTGTCAATTAGATCAAATTCGAAATATTCGTTTTTATATTTTTGGCTTCTTTTTCTTCAATGGATGTACAGCCCATATCTCCCCATGGCCTCCAGCAACTTTCTTCTCCAACCTCTCCTGTCACTTCCTGCGACCTTCCAAATCTGGCACACACAGAAGCTGGGACGCGTCCTTCACAATATCGTCTTCCCATCGCAGCCTCGGTCTCCTGACCTATTATTATCACCAGGGTGCCCCTCTAAGACTCTATATGTTCAGAAAGTTTTGCTGACAACACTTTTTGAAAGTTGTTTTTGTGATACAACAGTCTTGCTGACTGTTTTATACAGGGTAATTTTTGTCTTTCTGTGAATACTTCTAGACTCCGAAACACTGGTAATAGAGAGAAGAATACTTGGTTACCTGTTTTAGCCTTAACATTTGTAAATACTATCATGTTTGTAGTTCCATTTATTTTTTTACGGCAACTTCTCACACAAAATCTATGTGCAATTCATCCAATATCTAAGATTCTATATGATATTCTTTCTTTCTTTTTCGTGTCCAGCTAAGCTCTACCACTCCAATAAGCAGCGACTGACATTGCGCTGTCATTTGTCATTATCAGATCTCCAGGACTGCAGAGCACTCCCATCAGTGGGCACATCAGCAAGTGGCTGTCATCCTGGGTTGCACCGCATTCGCATTGGGTGTCATCTGATGCAGACAGGTACCCCCAAATTTGCAGGTTTTTTTTAGATCTGGTGACCCCAACCCTGTGTCTATTGAGAGTCTTCCATAGAGCGTATGGTATGTGCTCTCCAACTCCGATACACTCAATTGGTTCATGAGTATATATTCCATCCATGGTGCCACTCTAGAGTCCAGTCGCCAGAGTTCTTCTCTACGGTGTTGAGAGGACTCAACAGGGGATGTGCCCTACATGACATTCACCAATATAAATTAATTTAATTTTTAATTTACACACCTTCCCCATCCTATCTCACATCCCACAACCTCTATCTCCCTCCTTTCCTTGTTGCTACTGTGATTTTACATTTAATAATGTTATGTGTTTGTCTTTCTGTTTTTATTATAAATTTGATGTACCTACCACTATACTATTTATGGCCTCATATCACTTTGGATGGTTGAAAGAAATATCTATGTACATAGGTATATACAATACACCATAATTATAGTCTAATGAACTTACTCTGGTCAGCCTCTTCCCAGGTATGGGTGTCTGCCTTAACAATAGACCAAGATAGAGTCCCATGGCGTATACTGTAAATCTATGTGCTGGAAGAATGTACATGTAGTTGGCTGTTCTGAACAATTGATCCACACTGGAATTTATCAAACATTTTATATGTGTTAATTTATTCAATAATCCTGCACATGGTATACAATGATTTTTGAAATGGCAGAACACACAATTTGAAAAGTGGCAGTCAGTAAGGCTAGGTTGTTTCAATAAAAGTATAGTCAAAATATTTTGATTTCATAAAATTGTTCAAAATTGTGTCGTTTGATGGCATTACATTTCAAAGAAACAACCAAAAATATCAAAACAATTTTATGAAATCAAAGTATTTTAACTAGGTACACTTTTACTTTAATCTTTTTATGAGAAAAATAAAATGATCAACTTACGATGTACCGAAGAATACAAAGTTGGCCAACTCCATTGTGTAGGAGACATAGAACCTTGCTAATGTCGATAGAAGAGCCAGGGCAGCCAATACGCTGATACTGAGGGTACGTTGGTTGGGATACTTCGTCAGCCATATTGCCAGGGGAACACCAAACACAAACAGTTGGGTATCGATTCCAATATGATGGGTGTGTGTCAAACACTAATAATAACAAAGACATATTAACAATTATATTATAGATAATAAATGAGATTAATAACTTAAATTGAATATTAATAACTTTGAGACTTTGTCCCTAGTCACGTCCTCATTACTTTATTTATAGTAATTTTGATATTTCCATATGTGTCCGTCCAAAAGTATTTGTTTTTAACACATGTGGTAATCTCCTGGTGGCTAGCAAACTTTGTACCTCAACTGATTAGGATAGTTTATGGAATCTACAAGGTGTCTCAAAAGAAAGTTTATATTTGTATTCAGAGCGTTGTGTGGAGATGTTAGACGACTTCTTGGTGCCTGAACTGCAAAACTTTCCTGGCTATAACCAAAGAACATGGTTCCAGCAGGACGGAGCAACGTCACACACGCCCAATACATCTCTGCCACGAGTTTGTGAAATTTTCCCAGGCAAATTGATCTCCAGTAGAGGTGACATAAATTGGCCTCCACGCACTCCTGATTTAACCCCTATGGACATTTTCTTATGGGGTTATCTCAAATCTAAAGTTTACGCCAATAAACCGACTTTCCTGGCGCATTTAAAAGAAAATATCCGTCACGAAATGGTAGCCATCACTGAGTCCATCTGCCGAGCCGTCATAAGTAATTTTACTGTTCGATTAAATGAGTGCTGCGAACGCGAGGGTCTACATTTGGACGATATTATTTTTAAGAAATAAATTCCCAAATTGTGTACTTTAATAATTAATAAACATTTTTTCGATACACTTTATTTTGAGACACCCTGTATAAGAATGTTTAATATTATGTGAATGCTTGTTTCAAGGACATATCTTTAAAATAAAAAATAATAATTGATTTTTACATGTATTTTATGAGTATAACCTGATTCGGGATTATTTTATTAAATAACCAACAACAAAAACTAACAAACCATAAGAAATAAATATTTAGATATAGGTACATTTAGCAAGACTCAAAACAAGCGTAAACAATATATTTTTTCCCCACTTCCTGTCTCAGGTGAAATAATTTAATGTTGATAGAACTTTCAATAGCTTCTTTATTTAAAAATAAATTTATTTAGTCTAGTTCTAGTGAATTATTTTACCTTCCTCAAGAACAGGAAAAATGAGTTAATCTCGATATCATTAATATTTTCATTTTAAATTAACTTATATAGTCAGGTGTTATTCATTATCCACTCACCATATTCTCAAAACCAAAAATACCATACCATCATGCTATTTCCCTATTTGGGGTAGGCAAAGAGAACCGAATAACAGACTCCGCTCTCTTGACATACATTTCTAGCTTCATTCACGTCCATTCACTATCACTCACCATATTCTCAAAACCAAAACAGTTGTTATAAATCACCCACCATATTCACAAAACCAAAATACCTTTTATCAATCACTCACAATATTCTCAAAACCAAAATAGTTGTTATTAATCACCCACCATATTCACAAAACCAAAATAGTTGTTATTAATCACCCACCATATTCACAAAACCAAAATAGTTGTTATTAATCACCCACCATATTCACAAAACCAAAAAAGTTTTTATCAAACACTCACCATATTCTCAAAACCAAAATAGTTGTTATTAATCACCCACCATATTCACAAAACCAAAATAGTTGTTATTAATCACCCACCATATTCACAAAACCAAAAAAGTTTTTATCAATCACTCACCATATTCTCAAAACCAAAATAGTTGTGTACAAAGAGTAGATTCCTCCACCAGTTATGTTTACATATGTGTGCGTGATGTGAGACAACCAGCGGCCATTGGGGGCCCGAACCAATCTCTGGCAGAATCCAAGTACAGAACAGAATCAGAGCACCAAGTGTTGGCACCAATCTAAAATTTATAAACATATTATCATATAAATCAAAATATTACTGTCATAGCCTAGGATTTTATTTTATACACTCTGATATAATTCTTAGCTCTTCTTTTCAAGTACCTACAATCAGCAAAACTATAAAATAACTTAATTGATGATGATGTTATCGGTGTCTACACCATTGCTTAACTGTCTTACGTATAAAGTATTCAAAAGTAAAATAATATCTATCATACATAGTTTATATTATGAAGAATGTTGAAACTGACCTGAAAAGCCTTCCCAGGTACTCTTGTGTTAGACTGATGTCTTGTCCTCTTTTAGTTTTACCAGCGAAGGAGTAGCAAGTTAATAGACCACTAAACATGATGAAGGGATCTGTGTAGAGACTGGCTGCCCGTCCTATCACACTCCAAGGCTGACCTAAACTCTGAAACAAAAACAAAAAACAATATATGACTAATTATGTAAGAAAAGTACCTCATCTGGATATTATCTTGGGAACATTTGACACATTTTATAGGAAAAGAACCTATATAATCTGGAATTTATCTCAGCAATATTAATTTGATAAATTTTATAATAAAAGTACCTCTTCTGAAATTTATCTAAGTGATATTTGACAAATTTTGTAATAAAAGTAACTATATACTATGGAATTTATCTATGCAATATTAATGCCAAAAAAACTGCTTTGCAGTTTGGCAGGATTATATAATTGTAACATATTTTTTTTACAAAAAAAATCAGCATTATTTAACAAATTTTATAATAAAACTAGGTGCCTATATACTCTGGACAATATTTTTTTTTTTTTTTTTGCCATTTCACCTCTTTGTGGTGTTCTCAGGCAGGTGAACATTTCATGTACGCATCGATACTTTAAATTATTGTGAACTACCGCTCATAATCTATTGCTGTTTACAGCCGATGGGTCAATGAACTAACCCTTTACAGTCACACGTATATTTTATGTTCGTTTAAAAAATTGCAAAATAAGTTTAAAGTGTTTTGATTTATGTTATTAAGTAACGTTTCTATTCTTGTTGGAAGGGGATTAATCGATGCTATTTTAAAGTAGAATTCCTTTGTGGGGTATTTTTCACAATTGAAGAAAACGTGGTTCAAAGTTTCCTCCTCCAATCCACAGTCACAAGAAGCTTCCTCTACTATATTTAATTTCAGTAGATGTGTTTTGATACAGCAGTGTCCGATGCGCATACGAGAGATTGATGATATAACAAACTTGCTAGATTTGGTTTCTTTGAACCACGGAACCTTTGGGATTGTGTTTTGAATGGAAGCATAATATTTTCCCTTGAATTTGGAAGAGATATTCCAATATTTTTGCCAATTATTATACAAGTTTTGTTTTGGTTCTGACAAGATGTCAGAGATCGGAATGGGATACGTATTATTATTATTACTTTTGAATTCAGAAGCTGTCTTTGCTAACGAGTCGACTTTTTCGTTGCCCGTTATTCCACAATGGCTTGGAATCCAAGCTAAAATAATTTGTTGGTTATTGGAGTTTAATTGATAGAGAAATTTTCGAATATTTAAGGATATTTCATTTTCTGGTGACGAAAAAGGTGATGAATAAGTTTTTTGTAGTATGCTTAGGCAATCAGAAAAAATTATTGCTTTTTTTGACTTTTTAGATTGTGCTAGTGTCAATGCTTCTAGTATTGCGATGGACTCCGCTGTAAACACAGAACATTTGTTATGCAAGGAAAGACAAAGTTCGATTGAATATTTTGAGCTATATACCGCCGCACCTGTGAATGGAGAGGAAGGCGACTTTGAGCCATCTGTGAAGAAGAGGTCCCAATCTTTCCAGTCAGAATCAATCAAATTTTGAAAATATTTGTTTGCGTTAGGATTCTTTTCAATTCCAAAAGAAAATAAGATATTCGGGCTATATGTCAAAAATTTAAATTGTGTATTATATAACGGTAATATTTTATATTGATGACAGTATGGTAATATTGTTTTGTACTTTTGTAAACTATTTATTAAAAAAGGTCTATATTTGTCCCCCAATCTATTTCTAATAGTTAATTCTTTCAATAATTGTTCTAATAGATTTGTAAGAGGGTGATCTTTAAGCGAAAAACATTTAAAAAAGAAATTGTCAGCACAAAGCTGTCTTCTTAAATGTGGGGGAGGATCGACTACTTCTATCTGTAGTGCAACTATTGGGGAAGATTTCATAGCTCCCACTATCAACCTAAGAGCTTGGGCTTGAATACGATCTATTCGGGCAGTATTTTTTTTTGACGTTGGTTCTATTATAAATGAAGCATAATCAAAAAGACTTCTAATGTATGCATTATAAAATAGTTTCTGTGTACTGGGATGGCACCCCCACCATACCCGAGAAACTGCCCTCATCATGTTGAGCCCCCCCTGGGCTTTTGAAATTAGTATCTCAACATAATCATTCCATGACATTTTTGTATCGAATACTACACCAAGAAATTTGATTGAGTTGTAAAAATGTATAGGCTGGTTTTTTATCAGAATTTGAATGTGTGGGATGGAGCGTTTTTTTGTGAATAAAATGGCTTTACTTTTAGTTGCTGATAGTTCTAACCCCTGTGAAAACAACCACGAAGATACATGGTCTAAGGCTTCTGTTATTATTTTCACTGCGTTACTTAAGTCTTGGCTAGATATGTATAAGAATATATCATCGGCATAACAGAGAATTTTAACACCGGGGGGTAATTGTTGGAAAATATCACTTATAAATATATTAAATAGAAGAGGACTAAGGGATGATCCTTGCGGTAATCCTTTACAAACTTTTCTGACTATAGGTGTAGTATCATATGATTCAATAACTATTTCCCTATCGATCAGTAGATTTATTATAAATGCTGAAAGTTTAAAGGACACCCCAGCTTTTAAAAGTTTTTGTTTCAAAAGCGGAAGAAAAACATGGTCATATGCACTTTCTACGTCTAGACTAACTCCGACCAAAAACTCTTTTTTTACATTGGCTATGTGTATATCTGTTGCTAAAATAGAAATGCTTTCCAAAGTTGAGTGTTTCTTTCTAAAACCGAATTGGAATTTCGATAGGATTTGCGCGTTTTCCGTAAACCAATCGAGTCTATTTTTTATCATCCGCTCCACAGTTTTAAGGGGGGTAGACGACAATGCTATAGGGCGATAAGAAGAACCAGAATTTGGGTTACATTTTGGCTTTAAAATAGGAATGATTCTTTGTTGCTTCCATTCTTTTGGTACTAAGCCTGTGCTGAAAAAAATATTAGTCAATTCAAGAAAGTATTTTTTCGAGGATTCGCTCAGTTTCTTTAAGAAGCTATAAGGCAAGTTATCTAATCCTGGAGCAGTATCTGACACCGAATCCAGAGATTCATTTAATTCGTCCATTGTAAATGGGCCGTCTAGCCAATTGTCCTCTTTTAGATTAAAACTTGGACTGAGTTCTTCAAATGTTTGAACATAAGGAGGAGATATTTTGTGAACAAATTCAGAAATACAATCATGAGAATTTGGAAAGGCATATGTTTGTTTGATATTGCTTCGGAAGCTTTTTATTGTTTTCCAGATATGCGTTGCAGGTGTTTCCGGTGATAAAGAATCGCAGAAGTTTTTCCAGCCTTCTCTCTTTTTATTTTTAAGAATTTTTTTGGTAAGTGCTTGGGTTTTTTTGAAGCATAAAAAGTTTTCTAAGGTCATATTTATCCGATATTTTTTTAGAGCTGCTTTTCTTAATCGTGCCATTCGATTGCACTCTTCGTCCCACCATGGAGCTGGGGGTGATTTATTTTTATTCAATTTTTTACTAATTGGAACCGTTTCCTCCGCAGTTTCAATTATTTTGGATATAAACTGACTGTAACAATCTAAGGCGTTATCAATAGAAGGCGAAGAAAGCAAATTAATTTTTCCTTCGTTATTTAGTGAATATTTTTCCCAGTTAGCCTTTTCTGTTATATATCGGATTTTGCGGACTGTATTCTTTCGATTCGTGGGACATGAAAAATCGTTCAATCTAATAACAATGGGTAGGTGATCACTGGAGCATGGGTCGTAAAGAACTGACCAAGTTAGAGATGAGGTAAGTGATGGGGAACATATACTTAGGTCTACCGCACTCCTGTTTTGATTGGGAGGGGTGATACGAGTAGGCGAACCGTCGTTTAAGAAACATAAGTTGTTAAAGTCTAAGAATTCTAATATATTTGAGCCAGATCGATCAGTAATATCACTACCCCAGCTTGGAGAGTGCCCATTAAAATCACCCAATAAAAGTATTGGCGGTGGAACTTGTTTGACTATATCTGACCAAATGTCTTCACAAAAAATAATATTTGGCGGAACATATATTGACAACACTGAAATATTAACTATAGACGCTGCTATTATTTGAATTGATTCAGGTACATTAGATAAATGGAGAGGATCAAATTTAATATTATTTTTTATAAGCTGACCCACCTCTTCCATCGGCCCTATCATCCCGTATAATTTGGAAACCTGGTATGTGAAAAGGAAAATTATTTTTCAACCAAGTTTCTGAAATAGCGCCCACTGATATTGACTCTTTGTTTAACAGGTTAACTAATTCAGATTTATTCGCTTGTATGCTTCGAACGTTCCACTGAAGAAATACTAATTTATTATTATCCATTTTTGATGTAAAAATTGGTTAACTATGTATTTATAAATAGGTTGACGTTCTTAATCTTCAAATATAGTTATGATTTAGAAATTGGATGGTCAAAGTCGTAAGAAAGGAAATTTTTTAGGGGTTCAAGTAAATTAGCAGCGTTTTGCGGTAGTATAGAAGTTCTGGATATCGTTTCAACTAGAAGACTGACTAAAGTTTGTACAAATGAAGTGTTATCACTTTGCATTTCACGAGACAGATCAATTAAGGTATCATTGCGATCTACAAGATTCGAATCAAGAATGATTCCACATTTATTAGAAGTTGTTCGAGAATTACCATTCGGAAAGAGTAGTAAAGAGTTATGAGAGTTTTTATCATATCCTGGTTTTTGAATTGGTCTAGACTTGTTATATTTATACACCGTTTTGGTGAATGTTTGTGGTGGATTTATAATTGGATTGGGTATTGAGTGCTGACCCGCTGTTTCAGCATATGACTTTTTTGCTGGTGCATAAAGTTTGGAGGCTTGGAAGTATGAAAGGCTCTCATTAGCCATAGAAAATTTGATATTTTTTTGGCGCAAAAATTCGGGACAAGTATTGCTCGATGCTTTATGATCACCCTTGCAATTTACACAGGTAGGAAGTTCCAGGTCTTTCTTGCATTCCTCTGTTGAGTGATGATCACCACATACATTACAACGTGGTGAGGACCTGCAAGCTGCCTTACGGTGTCCATAACGAAAACAGTTAAAGCAGAGCGTTGTAGGATAAGTGTAGAGCTCAACCTCGAGGGCATTGTAAAAAATATAAACATATTTGGGTAAAATTTGACCTGCAAAAGTAAGCACAACGGTTCGAGACGGACGCCATTCTGGTTTTTCACCTGATTTATCCTTATAGTTGAGCCTTCGAGCCTTTATAGCCTTGATTGACTGACCCGAGACTGACATAAGATCCAAAATTTCTTGTTCAGTAAGCTCTGTGGGAACGCCTCTGACAAGGCCCATTCTCGTCAAATTATATGTAGGTATGAAAGCTGTATAATTATCATTAGACAAAATAGAAATATTTTTAATAAATTGATTCGCGTCTTTGGGAGTTTGGAACTCGAGGGCTGCCCTGTACTTTCCCTCCCTTTTAAGAGATCCATTGACGATTTTAGAAACTTTCCTATCGTAAAGAATCTTTCCGAGTTCTAGTGAATTAATAGTTTTTTTATCCACTCTTTGCACGTGAACTGCAAAAGGAGCGCGAGCATCTTGGTCGTAATATTTTTTTTCCTGGAGTAACTGGTTAGATATAATAGTATTATCTCCATATTTTGATATATTTTGATCTGTATCTATTGTAACGGTTGAAGTGAACGATGCGTTTGAAGTTAGTTTTGGTTTTTTTGTTTGAATTATTAGAGAATCGGATGAATCAGAATCCGACGCATGTTGCCTCTGTTTATTTCCCCCCTGTTTATCGGGAGGTTCATTTTCATCCATGATTACAGTTAGAGCATGAATTTACAACGGAATAATAACAATAATAACAAAAAATACAACGAAAAAAACCAACCAAATAAATAAAAATTTTCGCCCCTAAAGGGTTAACACTAGAAATGTAACAAAAAACCAGCAAGTAGGTATAAACATGACATAACAAAATATTTAAAACGAAAATGTTACGAAAATAAAAGTAGGTAATAACAAAAAAGTAATATAAGGATATAAATATCTGTTTCTGTGATCGCCTAGAAGTGCGGTCTCCTCACAACACAAATACCCGACGCGGATGACAATACTTCTCACTGCTCACTTAGCTCCGAATACAATGCGAGGTGACGCGACGTCTTAACACTTCGAATGACACAACCGAACTGATGCTGGACAATATTAATTTGAAAAATTTTATAGTAAAAGTACCTATGTATATACTTTGGAATTTATATCAGTAATATTTGACAAATTTTATAATAAAAATACTTATTTACTATTAAATTTATCTCAGCAATATTAACTTGACAAATTTCATAATAAAAGTTCCTACTCTGGAATTTATTTCAGCAATATTTGAAAAATTTTACTATAAAATGTCCTATTCTGGAATTTATTTTAGCAATATTTGAAAAAAAATATTATAAAAGTTCCTATTCTGGAATTTATTTTAGCAATATTTGAAAAATTTTATTATAAAAGTTCCTATTCTGGAATTTATTTTAGCAATATTTGAAAAATTTTATCATAAAAGTTCCTATTCTGGAATTTATTTTAGCAATATTTGAAAAAATTTACTATAAAAGTTCCTATTCTGGAATTTATTTTAGCAATATTTGAAAAATTTTATTATAAAATTTCCTATTCTGGAATTTAATTAAGCAATATTTGAAAAATTTTATTATAAAAGTTCCTACTCTGGAACTTATCTCAGCAATATTTGACAAATTTAATAATTTATGTTATATATATATATATATATATTATGGCGAGGATGAGTGAGCAGCTGCCCGCCAGAAGAGTCCTTCACCATAGACCAGAGGGTGTGAGGCGTAGGGGGAGACCCAAGTTGAGATGGATGGACTGCGTCCAGGGAGACCTGGACTCTTTGGACGTGATCAATTGGAGACAAGGAGCCGCTGACAGATTGGAATGGCGAAGACTTCTTTTGGAAGCCAGGTCCCACCTTGGGATGTGGAGCTGATGATGATGATGATGATATATTATGACAAATTTTATAGTACTTTGTAATTTAAATATTAAGCAATTAACACTTACTTGAGCCATTGTAGTTCTGTTCATAAATGGTTCAAAGAACATTGCCATAGATTTGTGAGCAATGAGTAGAAGGATGGCGTTGATACATCTGATTCCGTGTACAGACTCCACATCATCGTCAGAACGACGCAGTGAAAATAGACTTTTCATATTTTTGTATACAGAAAAACTTAGAATCACATTTGCTGAAAGATATTTTATATCATAATTTATAATCAAAAAATATACCTTTTGTTTAGACACAGGCATAATGGTGTTCTTCATACTTTAGAGTCTATAGTAGGCTAAATAATAAATTAAATTTAAAGATATAACTTTGTATTAACCACGTTTTTTGGTTGAAACGATGCGACCGGTTTCGGAACTAACCGTTCCCTCATCAGGCTAACTTTCAACTGAAACAGAATGTGACGACTTGCTTACAAGAAATCTATGGGGGCGGAGGTAGAGGTAGGGTACTTAGGGTTGGGTCTTGTGCAGGGTGGGTCCGATTGGCTGAAGGATTAGAAGTAAAAGGAAACATATTTAATAATGGACTGAAAGATAAATTTAACTGATTGTTTATTATGTTCTGTTTTGAATTACGTGGTTAATACAAAGTTATATCTTTAAATTTAATTTGTTAAATATGAACCACAAAGTTAACATTCAAACATTTGAAAATAAATAATAAATTTTTAAAATCTTTTAAATTTTTCCCCAGCACCCTCGAAAGATCCATATTTGAAATAAAGAACAGTTTGCTTTTACCTCTTTATTCTATTGCGTGAGTTTTTTTGTAATTCTAATTGGTTTAATACTTTTTTTGTAAAATTAGTTTTATATAAAACCTTTTTTTGATTTTTTTATTGTAAGTAACTAAAAAATACAAAGCCTATGAAGTATATTTTTACTTCAATCGAAAAAGAATCTACCAACTGAGTTTTCTACTATTTTAATATTTAATATAAGTACTATTTTTGCTATTTAAAAATTATCTCTAAATTTTATGTTTTCTTAATGAAAAAATATTGTATGTCCCAGATTTGTTAATGATATAGGTACAATATAATTTCGTCTTTCATACATTAGAAGGTAATTTAGTGACATATTTGTGTAGATCAATATGCCTAAGTTGCCTTAAAAGCTATTCCTTTATGACACATTTTTACTAATAAATTAAAATTACAACTTTTTTGTTTTACAATTAATTTTTTATTACAACATCATCAAAACATCATCATGTGCTTCTTTGTGTAACGTTCATCCAATCTGTTTTTAAATTGATTGAGTGTTCCAGCACTCACAACTGTATCTGTTCCAGGCATGATGTAATGTATTATTATTATTATCGGATAGGAGTGGGACCTTTGGCCCCCGCACTGCGACCATGTTTGATCTATTGTGCACCTCCCTTTAAGGTTGTTATTTCAATAACAGTTTGGTTTCTTGAATAAAGTCCCATATTTTGCAGATTGAGATGCCTTCCACATCCTTCTGGAAGGTCTATGTTTGGATTCCATTAGAGCTGGACACTCACAGATCACATGTGAGGCTGTTTCTTTCTCTTGTTGACACTTTCTACAGTTTGGTTCATCAGCGATCCCCATTATGTAATGGTGTATTTTCAGATGACTGTGACCAGTCATTGTTCTCTACTGTTCTATGCTGAGATTTAGCAGCTTCCTTGTCCTTTTTTTAGAGGGGCTTTCAATGAATTCTTTCGCCTGTCGTTGTCCACAACTGGCTTTCCAGAATTCTTTGTGTTGAACTGTTTTCCAGACTATAATTGATCGATAATGTGATGTAAAAACTTTGACTGTTTTAAATTTTTGTCTTGATTTTATAAAATACTGTCGCTTACGTCGTTCCTGTTTCACAATAATCAAGTCGTTCATAATTAATGGCGGTACGAACCCCACCGCTTCTACTTCAGTACTTGAAGTGCTGGGTACAACTTTCTATAAATTCCTCGTGCCTGTGCGGCCTTAAATTAATTTCTCAAGTAAATCTTGCTACTCTGTTAACACATGTTAGTAGAGATTAATTTCCGTCTGGCAATAAACTAAGGAATTTTTTAAATTAATAAATGCCATTAAACTTATGATTTAAAGTGTTTAAGAGGGTGACTGCTGCCAACGTACCTATTTTTTCAATTTGAATTAACTTTAAATTTTTTGTTCTGTATATATTATTGTAGGAAAATAATAAGCATACCCCGATTTTTGACATTTATCTTAAATTTCTAAAAAACTATAAGGTATAGAGCATTATATTTTTTTATAAATATCTGGAAAGAAGATCAAAATATCTGGAAAAATACGATGTAACGTTGCATTAATGCATCAGGTTAAGTTAATAAACCAAAAAAAAATTTATTTCGCAATGACGCTGAATGGAAAATAAATGTTTTTAGGTTTATTTACTAAACCGGAAGCATTAATGCAACGTCACATCATATTTTTCTAGATATTTTTGTCTTCTTTAATTTAAAAAAAATATGTTGAACTACGCCTTACTTATATTTTATTAAAAATAGCTGAGAAGCTTCGCTTCGCTCAGCTTCTAAGCTAGGGCTTGCAGCCGGCTTTTACCGCTGCGCGGTAAATGACCGCCTCCGGCGGTCCATGGCACTGAGGGGTCTGAAGGTACTGAACGGTCTGAAGGTACTGAACGATCTGAAGGTACTGAACGATCTGAAGGTACTGAGGGGTCTGAAGTTACTGTCTGAAGGGATGAAAGATTCGGGAGGAAATGAAGAGGGGTATGAGGCATTAACGGAACGGGAGGTACAGAAGGACCTGAAGGGACGGGAGACACTGAAGAGACGGGTGGCACTGAGGGACAGGAGACATTAAAAGGACAGGAGGCACCGAAGGGACGGGAGACACTGAGGGACCATTTTTAATTATACAGGCAATACGAAGATTGCTGAGTTTCAACTAAATCAAACGCATATAATCCGCAAAGTGGTTAAAAAGGTTGCAAACCCTATTTTAGAAGTCAAACGCAACTTCTCTTTTAGTTTCTTAATTTGCGTTTCACAAACCATGACACGGAGCAAGCTTTATTTTTCGCTGCTGTGTTTGTCGCCTCCGCACAAAGACGTTATTCTTATAAAATATTAATTTACAAAATAATAAATTGTTTAATTTTAGAAAGATTGATATTTTAAACTCCTTGTAAATAAACATGTAATAAATATTAATATTTTTTCATGCAACTCTCCAATAATAATTAGTACTTTCAATCCTGGCAACACCGTGGTTGACATTTGACTTGACGTTTGACAAATGACCGATAAATTATGTTTGCAAACTCAACATGTAGTCTAAATCTAAACTAAATGATATTACTTAAATGATCACCTATTGTGTGTTATGTGTATTTAGATTGTATAATTTTTTATGCTTAAATAAGGATATTCGCCTTTTCAGTTAATTTAGCAAGCATTCGCAGACTCTTATTTTAACTGCAGACATTAAAGCGGTACTATAGTTAGGTTATGGACATTTTATATTTAATTCACCAGAATTTGATGTATTTCAGATTAGCATTACAGTAGCGAGATGTATTCTAAGTGCAATTTTTTTAATACTATAATTTATTTTGCCATCAACCACTAAAATATAACCACTAAAATATAAAATCATGTATGTTCTCTTCGGTGATAATTTTTACCTCCGTTTCACGATGAAACTTTATCTGTTACAGAAACATATTATATTATTATGTTATATTTTTCAACTTGCAACTGACAGTATAGCCAATCAGCGGAGACTTCTAATTGGCTGTTAAATTATTATATTAGATGTAATATATATGCTGTTAATCTTCCAAAAATTTACAAACAAATAAATATAATAATTTTAGTCTAAATTTAATACTTAAACTTTGTCGTATGTCTGTTGAATAACAAATGAGAACGTATGAGGCCGACTTAAAAATTATTTACCAGTTAAGACTAAAATCACTCTAACGCGACGTCTTACGTAGGCGATTCAAGGCGAACGCGAAGCGGCGCGAAAATAACAATCAGTCGGTAACTATTGAAGTGTCCTGCATTACCGACCGCGAGTAGGGTATGGTGTGACATGGTACGATGCGAAGCGAACGCGATCAATTTGTTTGATATTTTCGCGCGAATTGGAAGCGGTGCCATAGTTTTTTTTGGTAAAGTATAATGTCAGAAGCACGATTCGCGTGCCCGTAGGACAGAGCCGCAGCGTCGCACCGCATCACTTTGAATTCACATGTATCCGTTCGGATCGCTTCGCATTCGCGTTCGCTTTGAATCGCCTACGTAGGATGTCGCATAACTCAACAACACATGCTACCATTACTTGACTACGCTGACGTTGCCTACGCTGAGATTCAACTGAAGATCAACTTAACAAACTCGAACGGTTACAAAATGTCTGCATTCTATACGTGTTTGGACTCAGGAAGTTCGACCACGTATCCGAGAGCAGGCAACGACTGAACTGGTTAAAGATCCGTCACTGAAGAGATTCCCGTGTTCTTTCCCTTTATATATTTTGTATTTTTAATACTATAAAAGTCTTTAATTATTATTATTATTAGGTGATGTATGTATGTCGAGTATCGAGACGACAATGCGTATATGTCAGAATAGGAAAATGTGTTCGATTCAATATGGTTATATAGTTTTTATAGTTCGATTCAAGTTTTTTCAATGAAGTTTTTGACAAAGATATACATTGTTAAAGATATTGAGAAAACTTACCACGTTAATAAGTTTTGTTGAATTTGATAGTAATATATTTTTATCGGATACCTACCTGGATATTAACAAAACACGATGAAAACAGAGTGGATGCCTTTGAAAGAAAAATCTTATGCAGAATATACCTATGTACCTATTAACGACTGTCAAACATGGCGTAAAAGATATATATCACCGAGCTTTATGATCTTTACCAGGACCTCAGCATAGTCATGAGCCATGGGGCAGCAGAACTGGAAGGTGGCAGCCAACGATAGAACAGTATGGAGAAGATTCTTGGACACAGATAGGACCCATCAAGAGTTGTGACGCTAAGAATAATGATGATGATATTTTTATGTGAATAAATTAATTGATTGTTGGCAATTATTTAATTTTATTTTCTTAAATTTATCTTCATAAATTTGAAAGTAAAATAATTGAAAAATGAAACATACAGAAATGTTTTGAAAATATAGATTTCTTCTTCCTTGCCTCTTCCCAGTTCATCTGGAGCGGCCCTTCTGGTACGACCTTTCCTTTCTTGCCCTTCGGAGATCTTTCCATCTTGCGTCATTTCTCTGGTTAGTTGCTCCTCCCTCAACTCCTTAATATTTGTCCACCAGGTGGCCTATGTACGGCCTCTATTTCTGGTCTGAGTGCGTATATCATGTGTGAGTTTAACTATATGAACCTCATTTCGTCTGGTAATGTGTCCGTACCATCGGTGTCTGGCCTTTAGTTTCTCCGGAATAGAGGCGACTCCAAAACTACCTCGGACGTATTCATTTCTAATTTGATCCTCCTTTGTAACACATCTAACTCTATCACTCATAATAATAACTCATAATTCTTTAGTTTATTCCTAAAAATTTCATTTGAAAGCAAGAATTACATACATACCATCACGCCATGTCCCTCTCGGGGTAGGCAGAGAGAACCAAACGCTACTTATTTCTATCTTGACACACATTCATCGACATTCATACATTGTCCTATACATATTCATTTGTTGTTCATGCTTCTGACATCTCCGCCTTTCAAAATAGCGTTCCCATGGATATGCCATCCCTTACTTGGGCGGCCCCGACCTCATTCAATTCCTGTCCGCAATGTATATTTTCTTTGTCAGGCGTTCCTAATTCATTCTGCCCATGTGTCTAAACCATCTCAATGTGTTCACTTAAATTCTATTAATGACATCTTTCTTTATCTTACATTCTTTCCTTATGTCCTCATTTCTGACCCTCTCATACATCGTCCTATTATATCTTCTAACATGACTTTTAAAATACTTAATTCTATAATGGCATGCATTTATAGAATTACCTGTTAATAATGTATAAAGAGGCTCTGGAGGATATCTATTGCAGGTATGTGTACTATTCCATTGTTACAACACATTCCTGGGTTTTCTCCCTTCCATTTCGAATCACCACAATATGTACAAATTATAGACATTCTACCAAAAGTTGATACTGGCTCAGAAATAAATTGCAACTATAGGTTAATATCTATATTGCAACTATAGGAAAAAGCAGAATTTTCCTTTTGTCTCCATGATTCATGTTTCAATGCCACATCTGTTATTTTACATACAAAAAAAATAGTGTTTGGCGATATTGTTAAGCGTTTTCAATTTGACTCCTCAGGGGCCTTATGACTTGAAGACTTAGAGGCTGTTTTATACTTTTAATGCTGCTAAGATGGCGCATTCAAGTGCAGTAATTTCTATTACTTCAACGTCTTGCATATTCATCTGATCTATTATCATTAAATTATCACGACTCCCTACCTCTATCCAATTACTTGAAGACTTAAAATCTGTATTTCTTCTTTCTTGCTGCAGAAATTGTAATACCCTATACGCCGTCATTCGTAATCTACTGGCTTCACATCTCCTTTCTTGCTGTTCTTTAGATTCGTTTGCCCTAAGTGCAACCATTCGCAACATGTTATTTTCATGTGCCATTCCTTCTGCACTTATTAACCAACTCCTAGAAGAATGACATAACCTGTACACCGAAATACAATAATCACCAACTCATTTATGAAAATATCTTTAAACAAATACCTACGTTCTTTCCATATGTGAATGTTGATTTAAAATTTACCTAAATTCATCGAGAATTGAAATTTCAACTTACATTTTTTTGTAACTATATAGGCTAAAATTTGATTCTGAAAGAAAATAAAATATAAAGTTATTAAATATTGGAAAATAAACTAAATCAATACATATTAATTACGATAAAAATATAAAGTAGGTAACTTTCGAATATTTGACAGCTGAAAGAATGGTGGAACAACGCGAGGAAAGCAAATCTGACCCACAATGCAAAAGGGACCATTTGTTCAACGTGAATTGCTCACTCTCCCTGTGTCGGATTTTATTACTTCGTGCCATTTGAGGTCTAATTACGATAGGGACGCATATATCAGAATGTTGGTATTTTGTCATCTTCAGGGTAAATTCACATATATCAATTTTGGCGACTCGGCGAGTAAAGCATAAAAGCATTCTTTAATTCTTATTATAACATTTAAACTAACTTTCTTTTGAAAATAATAAAAAAAAACATATCAGCTTGTGAGGCTTTGTGTTTTTATACTGTTTCAAATGTAATATTATAAAAATGTAATATTGTAAGTTTTTTACTCTACTGTAAAATTGCCGATTTCCACCATTTCCACATAGAAAGATTTCAAACGAATGTAAGAACAGGCAGCCTTGGGCAGACTGACATGAATATAGTCGTGCACAAACATTCGCAAATCCAGAACGACAATCTTACCAGGTCTACTTTATTTATATGCAGATAAGATAAACATTGAAAATCGGGGTATGCCATTATTTTTCTACAAGAATTTATAAAGAATATTATCAAAAAGTAAAGATATATTTTTCTTTATTAATACCCAAAATACCTAAATTATTTTTATCAAAACGATTTGATAAAAAATAATGATGGTATATCAAATTGAAAAATAGGTAAGTTGGCAGCAGTCCCCCCCTTAAAATTATTAAATAAAATATATAAACATGAATAACAAATACTCACAAGTATTTTCTTTGTAAGTCAATTCTAAAAATGTCGCCAGCAGTGCCAACACAATAAAACTTACAAATATCAACCTGAAAACAAACAAAAGAATATTTCTATTGTTTCTCCATAAAATGATACAACTCTTTAAATACTAAGAATAATATAGATAAGTTTAGTTTGTCAATCGACAATTCTTGTACGTAGATATATTATAAATATGAAATAAAAAATACTTGGTATTTGTTCTGTTTAATTTAATTGATTATTGACTCATTTCGTGCAAGACACATCATCAGAATTAGATAATGTGCCTTCTGGCGATGAATTATTCTGATGATGTGTCTTGCGCGAAACGCATCAATAATCAATTAAATTTAAACAGAACAAATTGCAAGTATTTTTTATTTTATATTTATAATATATCTACATAATAATATTTATCATTTATTCTAGATGTCAAGTACAATTTTAAATAATATAATTGTATTTTTTAGTATAAATGTCACAAACCCGACAATTATAGTTCCCCTTGGTATATTTCCATCCCCTGCCACCTGACACATCTGGGGTTCCACCAGGACTTCAGTAGAGACAGTCGTGTGGCCAGATAACATCCTCTCTAGGGACTTCTGAACATCTGCAGAGGAACATTGTGATGGAACACACAAAGCCCAATTGATGGAGGAAAATCGAGGAACACGATGACCTGGCTAAAGAACAAATTATCAATGAAAATAGTTTTATATAATTATTCATAATTAGTGTCATTGAACCATACCATATTATTATTATTTTGTGATTCTAAAGTTTTTGTGTTAACAGAGTGGAAATCCATTTTAAAATTAATAAACAAAATAATATACAACAAAGTATTTTTTCACAAAAATTCAATTGTAATGACTGAACGTTTTCGCCAAGGTGGCTCAGCATTATCAAGGTCCAAGATGAAACTAACCAATTTAAGGGGGCATATAAACCTAAACACCCCAATTTCAAATCAAATTCCTCAAATATGTTAAACAGTGTGTTTCTAGAAAAAATAGTAGGTATAAGTATTATCAACATTTCTCTAGTGAGTGTTTGTCACACAATTTTAAAATTTAGACTAAATTCCTCTAAAAAGACTATTAAAAATATCATTTTTTACAACATTTTATTTAAATTACTCCATAACAATGTATTGTAGAGAAATAAATAAGTATTTTATATGCTTAAAGAGTGCATAAAATCAAAGTGAATGACCGATAAAGATTTTTCATTTAAAGTAAGGTTTGTTCTTAAAATGCAAAAAATCAACAAATTTAAAATTTCCCATAATTTAAATCACATATAAACCTTTTTTAACACACGCGATAGTTACCCTTACTATCTCGTTACTTCATAGTGCATTAGGCGGTTTTAATATATATATATATATATATATATATATATATATATATATATATATATATATATATATATATATATATATATATATATATATATATATATATATATATATATATATATATATATATATATATATATATTATATATATATATATATATATATATATATATATATACATATATATATATATATATATATATATATATATATATATATATATATATATATATATATATATATATATATATATATATATATATATATATATATATATATATATATATATATATATATATATATATATATATATATATATATATATATATATATATATATATATATATATATATATATATATATATATATATATATATATATATATATATATATATATATATATATATATATATATATATATATATATATATATATATATATATATATATATAAATATATATATATATATATATATATATATATATATAGATCCCACTACACTTTTTGCGTCCGCCAAATATCCGACGGATCGGCGTCCACCACTTCTACATATTATTTTAGTTTTATCTCACTGAATTTAGCGTTATTTGTAGCTCACAATCATTGTAGGCATAAGGTTTTTCTTATAAATTTCAAAATATAAATATTCAGTTTTATCCTGTTTTGGTACGTTTGATACGTCTTTTTCATACTTGCGTCCAAGTGTATATTTTTTGTATATTTTATATATGTCTTCCTATATTTTTCACGTCCATTTTTTTATCTTTATTACTGCTTCCGGAGTATATTTTTTGTATATTTTATATATATCTTCGTATATTTTTCACGACCATTTTTTTATCTTTATTACTGCGTCCGGTGTATATTTTTGTATATTTTATATATTTCTTCATACAGTTTTCACGTCATATTCTTCTATCTTTATTACATACTACTTCCGGTGTATATTAAAAAACTTTCGTATGCATAATTGACATCGTTCTTGCGTCCATGTGTATATCATTCGATATTTTTTATTATTTTTTAACTTTATTACTACGCCGACCGCCGTGGGACAGTTGGTAAGCCGTTCGGTTTCTGTGCGGGCGTCCTGGGTTCGAATCCCAGCAGAGGAGATATTTATTTAAATTCATTTCTCACGCAAATATTGATATTGTATATTTCTACGTGGTTAAACCATCGGCTTCGCCCAAAATCTGACCTTCGGAGACTTGAAACCATAGATAAAATCCTGCAGATAAATCCAATGTAGGATAATACTGATAAAATCCTGATTTCGGTGAAAACATAATAATTTACAATCGTATTTATTTTCTTATGAATCATGATGCAATAATAATGTAAGTACCTACTTAGGTACATATTTCACTACGTACAATAAAATATATTATAGGCATAGAAAATAAACTGTCACCAAGCTTTAAAATATTCTTTTACCCTTTATATTAATTTAATTTTAAATATAGATGCCGGTGTGTCAAAAATATGCGCAAGTCGAACTTCTTTTATAGGATAATGCACACCCGCTCTCACCTGCCGATGGTAACCCCACATTGTGTGGATCGCATTGAGGATCAATCCATGATAGTGTACAGTATAATACCAATGATTAACAATAAAATGAATGAGTTTGTAAATATTTTATTTATTTACATAAGGTACAAAAGAATATCATTATTAAACAATAATAGTAGGTATTCAACATTCATTTCGAAATGAGTGTTGTATACTATTCAATATCACATTCTAAATAATCATGGACAATCATATATATTTTTACTAGTTGCATGTAACTCATGAGATCCAACTGTCGATAGCGATAGTATGTATAGTTGAAGAATAAGTACCAAACTATAAACACTTAAATCCAAATTATTGAATATTTTAAGATATTTTGTTTTCTATACAACACATGTAGGTATGTTTGTCAAGATAGGAAAGTATGGAGGTCAGTCCTTTTATCCTACCCAGAATATGAAATCAGCATGATGGTATGTGTGTATGTTCGGAGATTTAAGTATCAAACTGTAAATATGTACTTACATATAATATTGTGTATAGGCGACTGCCATAGAAATCGTATGAAGCAATGTCTTCACTAAATTCAATTTATATAAATTTGAGATATGTACTACTTCAATGTTACTATGTTTTATAGAAAATTAAATTATCTATTTGGATTGTTTCGGCTTTTTCGATATTTTTAAAAACTTAGGAAATATAGGCAGTTAATCACATATATTTAACATAAAAAAATGTTTTTCTTAATAAAAAATGTTTGAGAAACTCTGGAATTTATTTGAAAAAATTCGTTTGTGATTTTGTATTTGTATATGTTCGTACCAATTTTCAGCGTTCAAGCTTTTATGGTTTCTGAGATATATGGAAAAATAATGTATAAATTCAAAAGTTGATACAAAAATATCCTGACTGAATGATACCCTGACTGAAACAAAAATTCAAAATTCTGAGTATAAAAGTTTGGGCTCAATTTTTTTTAACAATTTTTATAAAAATTGAATTTAGTGACGACATTGCTTCATACAATTTGTATGGCAGTCGCTTATACACAATATGTAAGAAGACTAACTTAATAGTTTGATAGGTACTTAATATCCAAACATACATACAGAACCATCACGCTGTTTTCATATTCCGGGTAGGAAAAGAGGACTGACCTCCATACTGTCCTATCTTGATATACATACCAACATGTCTTAAAATTTTCAATATTTTGTATTTATGGGTTTATAGTTTGATTCTTATTCTTCAACTATACATACTATCGCTATCGACAGTTGGATCTCATGTGTTACATGCAGCTAGTATAATAAAAATCCATGATATCATTCCATCATTTTAAACTCAGATTGTCTATTTTAAAGTTTTAAAAATGATATAAGAGGAACTTAATTTGGAGATGTGGCAACAATATCACGAGGTGCACTTTTAAGCGGAACACAGAATAACCTGATTAGGAAATGGCGTGATAGTTATGAATGCAAATGTTTTCTTTCTGCACACTGACGATGGACAGTCTGTTAATAGATGCCCATGTATAAATTTAATGTAATCAAAAAATTACCTTAAATTTATTTAATAAATTTAAAGCAGATCAAAAGTTATAAGGGGAAACGGACTCACACACACGCGCACACACAGACACACGAAATGTTCTACTCCGAATTCTGAGTAAATCCGTGTATGGAACATATATGCTGCGAAGCCTCTATGTTGGTGTTTCATGACTTCAAAATTGGAAAAGCCGTGAAAAAAGTAGACCCTGTATACAATTCTCGCGTATCCTGGCTTGAAACATTGTCGATAGGTATGTTAAGAGAACAAAGTTCTCTTGAACAAATCGACAGTTGAAATATGTAATTAAGATAAACGCAAAAAAACAATAATAAACTAGTTGCATGTATTGTAATACATGAGATCCAACTGTCGATAGCGATAGTATGTTAGTTGAAGAATAAGTACCAAACTATAAACCCATAAATACAAATTATTGAATATCTTAAGATATTTTGTTTTCTATACAACAGATGTAAGTACCTATGTATGTCAAGAAAGGACAATATGGAGGTCAGTCCTTTTTTCTAACCAGAATATGAAAACAGAAGATATTATATAGAACATAAGATATGCTGCGAAGCCTCTAAGTTTGTGTTTTTTGCATGTAATAAGTCCACTACGACATACAAAATGTTCCTAATTCGCGCATCTTGGCTTAATACTGTCGATAAGTTTAGATGAATAAAGTTAGTACAACGTCTGCCGGGTTTCGCTAGTTAAGTAAAATTTTAAAATTTTGTTGAAAGTATCATTATTATTTTATTTTCTTGGCAAATACAGGATACTGTGGTGGGTTCGATAGAGAATGTGTAACAAGAGTTAAGCTAAACGATCGCTAATCAATGTGTTATCTGATCTGCGTGACGAACGGGAAGTCTATAATACAAGCCTAAATCCCTTTTACGGAAGTGTAGAAATTTTGTTTACCACTGACAAATTTCTATTTAAGCCGGGACGCGGCCGATCTATGGATTGAAAAAAGGTTAAGTAATTATACGCACTCCTCAAAGTTTCACTGTAAATCATTGATTTCAATAATATACGGAGTAAATGAAATGACCCTTGACTTGTTACGTACAAATACGCGGCCGTCGATACAAAAATTGGATGGACCAAGATTGGATAGTATCCGTAGGTTATAATATTCTCTTTCAACAATAGTTGCATCGTTGCATGTATCGTATGAGATCCAACTGTCGATAGCGATAGCATGTATAGTTGAAGAATAAGTACAAAACTATAAACCCTTAGATTATATATATTCTATGTATAAACCCATAAACCAAATTATTGAATATTTTAAGATATTTTTTTTTATACAGCACATGTTGGTAAGTATGTCAAGATAGGATAGTATGGAGGTCAGTCCTTTTTTCCTACCCAGGGAATATAAACAGCCTGATGGTATGTTTGTATGTTTGGAGCTTAGATTATATATGATATGGAGATTAATTATCAAACTATAAAGTCTTCCTTGATATCGTGTATAGGTGACTGCCATACAAATTGTATGAAGCGATGTCTTCACTAAATTTAATATTTACTAGTTGCATGTAACACATGAGATCCAACTGTCGATAGCGATAGAATGTATAGTTGAAGAATAAGTACCAAAACTATAAACCCATAAATACAAATTATTTAATATTTAAGATATTTGTTTTTCTATACAACACATGTAGGTATGTATGTCAAGATAGGATAGTATGGAGTCAGTCCTTTGATCCTACCCAGAATATGAAAACAGCATGATGGTATGTACGTATGTTTGTTTGGAGATTAGTATCAAACTATTAAGTCTTCTTAGATATTGTGTGAAGGCGATTGCCATAAAAATTGTATGAAGCAATGTCGTCACTAAATTCAATTTTTATAAAAATTATTAAAAAAAAATTGAGATGTGCTTATACCATGCTAATATTTTTTATAGAAAATTAAATTATCTAGTTGGGGTGTTTCGGCTTTTCTTGATATTTTTAAAAAAATTGGAAATATAGGCAGTTAAACTCATAAATTTATCATGAAAAAAATATTATTCTTAAATCTAACTTTTATGGTTTCTGAGATATATGGAAAAATAAACCAAAATTTCAAAAGTTGATAACCCCTGACTGATACAAAAATTCACATTTCTGAGTGTAAAAGTTATGTATAAAAATTTGGGCTCTGTGAATTGAGCGGACCAAAAGTTATAAGGGGGAGACAGACACACACACACACCACACACACACAACACACACACCCTCTCACACACACACACACACACGCACGCACGCACGCACGCACGCACGCACGCACGCACGCACGCACGCACGCACGCACGCACGCACGCACGCACGCACGCACGCACGCACGCACGCACGCACACACGCACGCACACACACACACACACACATATAAAATGTTCTACTCCGAATTCTGAGTAAATCCATGTATGGGAACATATATGCTGCGAGGCCTCTAGTTGGTGTTATTAGCATGCAAAAAGTCCACTACACCATACAAAATTTTCCTTCGTACACGCATCTTGGCTTAATAATGTCGATTCATTAAGAGAATTGAATTCTCATGAACGAATCGACAGTTGGATAAAATATTGTTTAACTAGTCGCATGTAACACATGAGATCCAACTGTTGATAGCGATACTATGTGAAGTTGAAGAATAAGAATCAATCTATAAACCCATAAATCCAAATTATTGAAAATTATAACACATGTTGGTATGTATGTCAAGATAGGACAGTATGGAGGTCAGTCCTCTTTTCCTACCCGGAATATGAAAACAGCATGATGATTCTGTATGTATGTTTGGAGATTAAGTATCAAACTATTAAGTCTTCTTACATATTGTGTATAGGCGACTGCCATACAATTTGTATGAAGCAATATCGTCACTAAATTCAATTTTTATAAAAATTGTTAAAAAAAAATTGAGATGTGCCAATACAATGTTGATATTTTTTATAGAAAATTAAATTATCTAGTTGGGTTGTTTCGGGTTTTTTCGATATTTTTAAAATATTGGAAATATAGGCAGTTAAACTCATAAATTTATAATAAAAAAAATATTTTTCTTAATAAAAAATGTTTGAGAAATTTTGGAATTTTTTTGAATAAATTAATTTGATACTTCGTATTTTTCTATGTTCACACGAATTTTCAGCGTTCTAGCTTTTATGGTTTCTGAGATATATGGAAAAATAAACCAAAATTTAAAAGTTGATAACCCCTGACTGAAACAAAAATTCACAATTCTGAGTAAAAAAGTTTTGTAGGTCTATAACTGTTAATATATTCTGAAATTTTGGGTTCTGTAAATTGAGCGGATCAAAAGTTATAAGGGGGGAGGGACACACACACAGACACGAAATGTTCTACTCCGAATTTTGAGTAAATCCGTATATGGAATATATACATTTATGAAAAGATTTGACAAATACGACTAGATCAGGAGCAAGTCCGGCCAAGAAGTGAAATCCTGGATATAATTATATTAGATATCTTAAGATATTATAGAATCCACATGAAAATTATATCCTTGATATGGGTTATCGTGAGGGTTTTGATTTCACCGATTGACGGGACTTGTCTCCTTGAGTTTAAAATACATTAAATATCTGTTGTGCATAAAAATAATACAACTTAGTGCAGAATATTTCTTACCCAATAAACTTTCAGTTTCTGATGTAAGTGCGTATTTTTAAATAACAAACCCGCATTCATGAAAAAAAAAATACCTGATGTTATTGATCACATGGCTATTCTCATGATTTTACCATCCAAATACGTGGACAGTATGGAGGTCAGTCCTCTTTTCCAACCCGGAATATGAAAACAGCCTGATGGTATGTATGTATTTGGAGATAAAGTAACAAACTATAAGGTCTTCTTACATAATATATTGTGTAATGTGTATAGACGACTACCATACCATACTTAGGAAGCATGTTTCAGCGTGATGGAAGATTGGAAAAAGATATTGAAAGGAGAGTAACGGCAGGTAATAGAGTGAACGGTGCATTAAGACCAGTAATGGCAGACCCAATTATTTCGCGGCAAGCGAAGCTCGCGGTACACAATGGTATCGTCGCACCGACTCTAATGTATGCTAGTGAGACATGGACATGGCAGAAGACGCATGAAAGTAGAATTAACTCGGTTGAAATGAGGTCACTAAGACGAATGTGTGGTAAAACGATGTATGATAGAATAAGAAATGAGGATATTAGACGAGAATGTATGATTGAAAGAAATATCGTAAGTAAGATTAAAATAAATTCCCTAAGGTGGTTCGGCCACATAGAAAGAATGAAAGATGACCGTCTGACAAAAAAAGTATACAAGTCTGATAAAAGAGGAACGAAAAGTAGAGGTCGGCCAATAAAAATTTGGCACGATCACATAAATGGGATTTTGAATGATGGTGATGTAAGAAGTAAGAATAATAGAAGAGCGTGTATGAGACGATGTATGAACGTGAATGAGGCGAGGAAGGTATTTCAAGAGAGAGGAGTCTGGCATTCGGTTCTCTCTGCCTACCCCAAATAGGGAAATGGAGTGATGGTATGGCTATGGGACTACCATACAAATTGTATGAAGCGAAGTCGTCACTAAATTCAATTTCAATAAAAAATGTTAAAAAGAAATCGAGATGTACTGCTACAATGTTAATATTTTTTATAGAAAATTAAATTATCTAGTTGGGGTATTTCGGATTTTTTCGATATTTTTTAAAACTTTGGAAATATAGGCCGTTAAACACATAAATTTATCATAAAAAAATATTTTTCCTAAAAAAAATGTTTAAAAAATGTTGTTTGGTTATTTTTAAAAAACTTATTTGAGATTATGTATTTGTCTATTTGTGGTACCAATTTTCAGCGTTCTAGCTTTTATGGTTTCTGAGATATATGGAAAAATAAAGTAAAAATTCAAAAGTTGATAACCCCTGACTGAAACGAAAATTCAAAATTCTGAGTATAAAAGTTTTGTAGGCCTATTACTATTTATATATTCTGAAATTTTGGGCTCTGTGCATCGAGCGAATCAAATGTTATTTACACACAGACGTCATGACACACAAAATATAGATAAATAAAAAATATCAAATTGATGTTTTCAAAAAAATTCTAGAAATTCTCAAAAAATTTTCAAGGCAATATTTAAAATGCGTTGAATTGTATTCATTTTATCGCGAAGGTCACAGAGACATGGTAGAACAGTATTGAGTGCAGACGCAAGACGATCGGAGCCATACATATAAATCACCTTCAAAATATACTCCGAACAAATCTCCGTGCGGCCAAGGTCAACATGTAATATTGCCGCGGATGCAAAACGATCGGTGGCTTAGTAAAAATATACACCTTCAAAATATACACTGAACAAATCTCCGTGCGGCCAATGGTTGAACTAATAATATTCATTTCAAGATATTTTGATATTTTTTTTGCTTCCATGTAAATTTTTGCCAGTTGATTCTCTATGGTATAAGCAACAGAATGGTAGTTTTTGGCGTGAAAATTATCTTGCGTCCGTATACCGGACGCGAAAAGTTGGTGGACGCAACAACCCTATACGAATTTCACATAGGTGACGCAACAAGTATTGCGGGATATATATATATATATATATATATATATATATATATATATATATATATATATATATATATATATATATATATATATATATATATATATATATATATATATATATATATATATATATATATATATATATATATATATATATATATATATATATATGTTACTAGAAAGGTTTTCACGGGTATTTGAAAATATGAAATTATTATTATCTTTGGGGTTATCCCGCGTCAAAATCAGATCCTTGGAAGGATCTTTCGTCAACCGACGTTTCGCCTGGATCACACCAGGCATCTTCAGGGCCTTGTTGATAGATTCTCGCTTCGTGTGTCAGTGCAAGCACGTCCGTTCGAGCCGAGAACCTAGCACCAAGAGTCTCATGGCATATACGAAATACCATGTAAATCATGCGACAAGACATACGTGGGAAAAAGTAACAGAAAAATATCAGCCAGGGTTGCGGAGCATAGAGTGGATTCAAATAATAGAAAATTAACGTCTTCACTAGTCCAACATACTCTGAACGAAGGACATCAAATCGATTTCGATAATGCACGCGTAGTTGCAAGTATTAACACAGAAACAGTAAGAATTTATAGAGAGGCAATCGAAATTTACAAAAGGAAGAATGTCGTGAATAATCGAGATGATGGTGTGCGTCTCCCGCTGGCCTGGAAAAAATATCTTACATAAAAATAGAATCGACAATAAAAATAAAAATAACATTATAAAACATTCATTAAATACCTCAGAAATTGACAGCAATAAAAATCCCATTACAGTAAACCCATTAAATGTTAAACGCCAAACAAATAAAATTAATACAATAGATACATCATTAAGCGTGAAGCGAATCACCAGAAGCCAGTCAAAAGCCATTAAGGCGAACAAAAGCGGGGAAAACCCATCTACCCCAACAGTTTAAACTTTAACTTTCCAATCTTCACTTGGTGCTAGGTTCTCGGCTCGAACGGACGTGCTTGCACTGACACACGAAGCGAGAATCTATCAACAAGGCCCTGAAGATGCCTGGTGTGATCCAGGCGAAACGTCGGTTGACGAAAGATCCTTCCAAGGATCTGATTTTGACGCGGGATAACCCCAAAGATAATAATAATTTCATATATATATATATATATATATATATATATATATATATATATATATATATATATATATATATATATATATATATATATATATATATATATATATATATATATATATATATATATATATATATATATATATATATATATATATATATATATATATATATATATATATATATATATATATATATATATATATATATATATATATATATATATATATATATATATATATTATATATATATATATATATATATATATATATATATATATATATATATATATATATATATATATATATATATATATATCATGTTATCAGTCACTATTTTGTCCTCTTAAACAAAAATCATCCTACACTACAACATTTACAGCGTTGCCACCTGTGTGGGTGGAGTTACAGTGATTTTACAATGTTGCCAAATATGTGGTTCAGTCAAAAAGTCCATTTCATAGAAATCATATATGTATTTCAATTCAATCAAATAGATTATTGTACTTACATCTCTGAGGTTGCTTCTAAAGGCATGATGAGAATGAATCATATCAAATATTTCCCCCTCTATGGGAGTAGCATTCTGTGATAGAGTCACTTGCAGCGAAGTTAGACAATATTTACCCTTTATACCTTCTATATCTCCGCTGTCAACTTCCAAGCATTGATCTAAATCACCGTATTGATTTATGTTGCCGTTCAAGAAGCCAGATGGAATCTTAGCAGAAGCATCATACACTGAAAAAATTATAGTACTTTTATAAAAAGGCTTTATAAATGGTATGTCACCGGCACAGAGTTGCCAAGCAGGATAGAGAAGCAAAGGGTAGCATTGTTCCTTTTATTACAAAAAAAAAAAAATTATCTATAGGTAGTAGGTATATACACATCCCATACACAAGTGTCCGCACTTTTAATGGGGCAATACTTTTGAATTATTGTTTGTTTCTAATTTTCAAATGTACTTTTGTATTTTTAATGAAAAATAAATATTTAATAAAAAAAAAAAAAAGGTATAATAAATTTGGATAGAGTGAAATACACAAAGCTGACATTAGCTACGGCTTTATTTGTAGACAAAGTGAGGTGTACAAATTCATTTTTTAAATATAAATCAGATATTAATGACTCATTTATATAGCAGTAAAGTTATTGCCTTGCTAAATTTAAATCATAAGGAATCAAGATATCAGAAGAGAATGTAAGATTGAAAGGGATATTTTGAGTAGAATGAAGATAAATTGCGATGGTTCGGACATGTAGAGAGAATGAACGATGAACGACTGACAAAGAAAGTATACAAGGCTGAAAAGAGTGGGATGAGATGTAAGGGTCGTCCGAGAAAGAGCTGGCATGATCATATAAATGAGATTTTGAAAGAGGGGAACATACGAAATCAGAACAATAGGAGAGCATGTATGACGCGATGTATGAATGTAAATGAGGCAAAACAGGTATGTCAAGATAGAAGAGTCTGGCGTTCGGTTCTCTCTGCCTACCCCAAATAGGGAAACGGCGTGTTGGTATGTATGTATGTATGTAAATTTAAATCACTTTTCAAAGAGGTACTTTTTGATAATAGTGTTGAGTATTTTTTCAATTCGGAAATTATTCAAATACGTTGTATTGATTGTAATCACCAAATTTTGGTGGCGGTGTGAACGAAGAAATTTTGCTTTTATATGATTACTTATAAAATTTTCAAAGTTTACGCGGCAATGTATGAACATATTGATTTGTTCTTATACAATATTATGAGAGGCCTTCGCACTGACGAGGTGGCCGAGTGGTTAAGGCGTTGGACTGCTAATCCAATGTGCTCTGCACGCGTGGGTTCGAATCCCATCCTCGTCGATTACTTTTTACAT
Source organism: Molanna angustata (assembly GCA_963576475.1). Taxonomy (NCBI): domain Eukaryota; kingdom Metazoa; phylum Arthropoda; class Insecta; order Trichoptera; family Molannidae; genus Molanna; species Molanna angustata. The sequence goes on from OY754986.1 coordinate 643,599, forward strand.
TTTTTTTTTAATCGAACGAAATCGTTTTTATTTTTATGCAATATTTAAATCTGTCTGAAATAGGATAGTTAAAGACAAAAATAACAAATTAATTATATTTCAATGAAGAATGGCCATACTATTATGTAAACATAAAATCAACTGTTTTAGTTCACATATCATCAATAGATGGCGTTATATTTTAGTGTATAAAATTATCAAAAGATGTCGCAACATAGAAAATATAAACAGTTGATATTATATGTCTACATAATAGTATGGCCATATTCATTGAAATTCATAATTAATTTGTTTTTTTGTCTTTAACTATCTATTTCAGACAGATTTAAATTTTGCATAAAAATCAAACGATTCGTTCGACTTAAAAAAAAATGTAAAAGTAATCGACGCGGATTGGGTTTCGAACCCACGCGTTGCAGAGCCATAGATTTGCAGTCTCCAACGAGCTTAACAATCGGCACCTCGTCCAGTGACGAAGGCCTATCATAATTTGCTAAAAATAATTAACAATATTAAAAATGGTGAAATCATGACTCTCCACTATTCCATAGTGTAGAGAGTAATAACAATTATTGCAAAAAATATTAAATTTATGCGAGATAGAATGAAGAAGAAATAAATAAAAAACGTTGGTATTATAAAAACATCATACTTTTTATAAGACTATAATTTTATAAAAAAATACCAAACAAGATTTATTTTTTAGAAAATCAAATAACATTTTAAAACAAAATACCTATAAATATACCTAACAATATTAAATTTATTCTTTAGAAAATAGACGAACGATAGACGAACATGTATGAGACGATGCATGAATGTTGACGAGGCGATGAATGTGTGCCAGGATAGAAAGATATGGCGTTCGGTTCTCTCTGCCTACCCCGTAAGGGACATGGCGTGATGGTATGTATGTATGTATGTATGTATCTTTAGAAAATTAAATAACATTTAAAAAACGAAATATAAAACATAAAAAAGTTCGCAGTCGGTAGGATTCGAACCTACGCTCCCAGAGGGAATCTGATTTCTAGTCAGACGCCTTAACCGCTCGGCCACGACTGCCGGTGGAGGAACTTAACATAATTTGGTATTTATAGAAATACAATTTCATTGTTCTGAAAAATGTTTTTGATTGTATACGTGTGATGATCCCAGGCAATCACAGAATACTACTCCCACTTCCTCCCACTACTCTAAAGGATAACATATTATGATGGAAATACATAGGTACTATCAAAAATATTAAATTTTTGAAAAATTCATGGAATAAGAATAAAACTAAAATATAAAATTTCTAAAGAAAAACATTTTCAAATTTAAATTTTCGATTAGGTACTGATGTTGGCAAAGCCTCACTGGACCCCATATAATAATAATCCAACTGTCGATTTTTTCAAGAGAATTTATATCTCGTATCAAGTCAAGATACGCGAGATTTGTAGGTATTCCAGGGGGGTAAGTCTGGTTCAAGAAATCAAAACCCTCATGATTACCCATATCGTGGATATAATTAATATATGGAGTTCTACAATATCTTTAGATGTCATAGAACTCCATACTATAATTATATCCATGATATGGGTAATCACTGGGGTTTTGATTTCGCCGGTCGAACCAGACTTGCCCCCCCATGTCTATATTTTTCACGTTTTTTTCAGCTTTGAAGTCAAAAAACACCAACATACATAATATATGGATTTACTCGGAAAAATTTCAGAAAATATAGAATGTTATAAGCTTTCAAAACTTTTATACTCAGATTTTTTAATTTTTGTTTTAATCAGGGGTTATCAACTTTTGAATTTTTACTTTATTTTTCCATATAGGTATCTCAAAAACCATAAAAGCTAGAACGCTGAAAATTGTTATAAATATAGACAAATAAAAAATCTAGAATTTGTAAGAAAAAAATTATGATAGGTAAAACTAACTATTAACTTATTAACTGCCTATATTTCCAAAGTTTTTAAATATATCGGAAAGCCGAAACACCTCAACTAGATAATTTAATTTGCTATAAAAATATTAACATCCCAAACTCTTTTAAACATTTTTTTTAACATTTTAATTTATTGACGACATCACTTCATACAATTTGTATGGCAGTGGTCTATAGGTACACAATATCTAAGAAGACTCAATAATTTGATACTTGTTATATCTATAATAAAAAGTAAAGACTTTTTGATTCTACATTAATTTAATTGAGCGCGATAGGCCTATTTCGCCTTGTTAGGGCATTAACTAGCTTAAGCTAGTTAATGCCCTAACAAGGCGAAATAGGCCTATCGCGCTCAATTAAATTAATGTAGAATCAAAAAGTCTTTACTTTTTATTATAGATATAACATATAATGGAATTCTACCAAATAAAAACTTCATCGATAATTAATTTGATACTTAATCTCCAAACATATATACATACCATCATGCTGCTTTCATATTGTGGGTAGGAAAACAGACCCATACTATCCTATCTACATGTTATATATAGAAAACAAAATATCTTAAAATATTTATTGATTTGTGTTTAAGTGTTTATAGATTGGTAGGTACGTATTCTTCAATTATACATACTATATTTTATGCTGGATTTATGCTGGATTGCCGAAGTATCAGCTCGATAGACTACAGATGGTATTTAACACAGCGGCTAGACTTATTTTCGGTCCAGAAAAACGATGTCACATAACTCCACTACTAAACGAATTACACTGGTTGAAGTGTCCAGAGCGAATTGATTACAAAATTTGTTTGACAGTATATAATGCTTTGAACAACCTGGCACCAAAGTATATACAAGAGCTGTGTCAGAGAAGAGATCTCTCTGGGAGGCATTTCACACTCAGGTCGTCTGGATCACAGAGTAAAAATTCCTTAAAGGAGTTGGACAGAGTCAACAAAGCGGCTTACTATGACCTCGTAAGTGGTCCTATTAATTGGAATTCACTGCCTCTAGATGTCCGCAGTGCTCAAAGCAAGAGCACTCTCACTAAAAACTAAAAACAGCTTTGTTTCAGAGAGCAACACAACATTAAACTATTAGCGCCCTTGGTATTATGTGGAATCATTAAACGGCGCTATACAAATAACTTATTATTATTATTATTATTATTACTATCGCCATCGACAGTTGGATCTCATGTGTTTCATGCAACTATTAATTATTTTATATGATACCTACAATATTACTGATATTAAAATTCAACATCCAATAATCGATATCATATGTAGATTGAATCATTTTTTATTGCACATTTTAAATAGATGACATATTTTTATTTTATACGTTTGGTGAGTTACTACCTTTTCTCATGTTTTGTACAATTTGTATAAGATTTGAATTTTATTAAAATTTCCCGTGATACAAACATATAAAAATTGCAATTAAAATCGGAAGTATCATTACATTGTACTGAAATTAAGCGAAGGATATATACTGCAAACAGATGCTTCTTTGGTCTGAGAAGACATCTGCCATCTCGGATGATGTCTAGAAAAACCAAAGTAACAATCTACAAATCATTGCTACGCCCCGTACTAACTTATGGTTCTGAGTGCTGGGTATTGAGTAAAAAAGATGAATTGTCTCTACTAGTGTTCGAGAGAAAAATACTCAGAAAGATATTCGGACCTGTGCAGGTAAACGGAGCTTGGAGAATATGACGCAATGATGAGATCTACAATATTTATAATGAGCCCAACATTATAAAGGTGATAAAAATTGGGAGGCTGCGATGGGCAGGACAAGTGGAAAGAATGGGCGATGAAAGAGTGCCAAAAAGGATCCTGCACACAAAGCCACAAGGTAGACGAAACGTTGGTAGACCCAAGCTCCGATGGCTGGAGTCTGGATGGCGTACAACGGGATGTGGAGGCTGTTGGTGTAAGGAACTGGAGGGAAGCATGTCAAGATAGAGGGAGATGGCGAGGAATTCTGGAGGAGGCCAAAGCCCGCAATGGGCTGTGGAGCCATTGATGATGATGATCATTACATTGTAGATTCAATGCACCTTATTTCATACGTGAGGTTTTATTACAAAGAAAATAATGAAAACTTGAGTAGGCACTTACAACTAATATAATTAAATATTTTTATTTACAACTTTAAACATTTCCCGATAAAACTAAAAACCACATTTATAAATAAATGACATAGATATTGATGTTTAACATCAAATCAAAAATACTTGTACCTTTCAAACATAGGGTTGAATGAACCTCTACAATTTATAAATACAATGGTTTCAAGTAGACATAACATTATATATTAGTTGATATTGGTTGATTATATTATTAATATGTATGATATTGTCAACCACAGGGTTTTTCCTTGTCTAAGATAGAATTCCAAGGATTGTTTGATACCTTAGTATACATCATAAGTATCATCCTTTATACATGTACATAATATATGCAATATGCACAGTACCTACCTATAATGATGTACCTAGTAGGTACATTATTATACAAGGTGAAGATTGCACAAAAAACATTCCTAAATAAAATGTTTCATATTAACAAGTTGACATTATCACATACACTGAGTTAATTATTTACATATTTAATTTAATTATTTATTCATCTTTATGTACATAATATAGGTACATATTATATTGAAGGGTTTTAAAAATTAAATTTAAGGATTTTTGGGGATTACATGGAAATGGCAGAACTCGCATGAGATCTCATTTCAACTGCATAAAAATGAGATCGCTGAGAAGAATATGTAACAAAGTATGAAATGAGGACTTTAGGAAATAATGTTAAGTAAATAAGCATGACTTGTTGTCTCAATAGAATGGGTGGTGGCAGAGCGGCTAGCGCGCTGGGTTAATAATCCAGTGGTCAGCGAGTTCGAATCCTGCTTCGACCGAGTATTTACAAGCATTTATTGCATATGCACTTGTTACAATGACATATTATATTCATTCATAAAAAAATAACACCTATATTGAGATGGTTTGGTCACATGGGGAGAATGAATAAGGAACGCCTGACGAACAACAAAATACCTATACATTGCGGACAGGAATGGAATGAGAGGTCGGGGCCGCCCAAGAAAAGGATGGCACGACCATGTAAAATATAAACGATATTGAAATATAAGAAGTTTGTGTGAAGATAATATGTATAAGCCCGCCAGTGTACAATTATATTTGTTTATATTATGTACAAGAAGATGTATAAATAAATAAATAAATAAATAAATATAAATTTACTGATTTATGTCCCATCATTAAATTTCTGTTTTCTTTACAAGGCGATCGTTTTCCGTTGGATCTTTTTATAAAACCTATCCACGCAAGAGAAAATTTACCTAATATTTTTTACCAAAATTTACAGCTCAAAAAATTTTTTTTTCCACTACACATTTGAAATAGGTTAGAACGTTTTCGGATGTGAAGTTGAAAAAAGGTTTTTTACTTATAGTAAAATTTTATTAAATTCTCTGTATTAAATAATAATACATAATAATAAATAAATTAGGATGATTTTTATAGCGCCGTTTTTTGTGATAACCTCACCTCAAGGGCGCTTTTATTAATTTATGAACAAGATTTCTAAACATATTTAGTAAATAAATGTACTTAAGTATTCAAATGTTTTTATATTTAATCGAATATTTTTTTAATTGCATATGCGCAAACGTTGGATTTTTTTCCTGTCAAATGGAGTCAAATGATAGTTTTACTGACAAACTTTTTAACATCGAAAATTTCTTCGTTACTTCATAGATGGCAATTTATTTTCAGGTGAATTGTTACCATTATTCAAACATATAGAACTTTCAAAAATTACATTGATAAGGGAACTCAATAAGATGGCATAATTGGTGAACGTTGCGCAAGCGCATAAAGTGATCACGTAAACCAGCCTATGACAGGTCGTAAGCCCTGTAGGTGTCTCGAGTTCCTGGTTCTTCTATAATATCCCAACTTCGTCTCTATTGACATGTTAAAAACATTGTCAGTAAAAATGTTTTTATATTTATTTTTAGTTCATGGTTTGTCTATTTTGCCGCCATTTATCTTTGGTCATTGTCATGATAATGATATTATTATGAAGACGAAAACATTAAAAAAAAAAAGTCGCTCTGCTTACATTAAGTATCTAATAATATAAAAATTACAAAACAAATAAATACAACAATTTTTACAGTTATTGTGTTTTGAGTGCTGATATTTTTTGTTTTGCAGCGTGATACGTGGCCGCATATTTTGGATACTTGGCAAATAAATAAATAGTGATGACGTGTTCGATATTTTTTTACGTAAAAACCGGCATTTCGAAAATACTGCGATAATAATAATCGAATGAGACGCAGAAAAATAAACAGCCATAAGATAAACCGATACCTAATTTTGAATATATATTAACATAAAAGTAACATAAAATGCCTACAACATACACACACCTTGATATTGAATTAAAAATACGCACACATAACCTTCAAATTGTTTGTGAAAATGACAATATTATTATATAACATCATGTTTATATTGGTTCCGTATTTAGTAATTCATGATTTATTCGGTATATTTTTTTACACACTTTACACTGGCGGGCGTATTGCCATTTTGGCAATATCTTCCAAACAAAATATTAAAAGTTTATTAATAAAGGATGTGTACCTATTGTTGACATGGCAACTTTAACATTTAAACTAAAATAATTCAAAATTTATGTACTCGAGTTTTTTTTATTTTTTCATATTCAAGTTTGTTAATTTTCAATATTTTTTATTTTATTTTATTTATAGCTAACAAACATACAGTCATACAAACAAATATTACAACAAATTCAATTTTAACAATATATCATAGACCAATTTTGTTTGCGGATATTACATTATCTTTTTAAGGTGCACAGTGTAAAACAAATTGCTATTTAGAATTTAGTAGGTACTCAAAATTCTGAATAAAAAGGACAAAAAAGAGAGAAAGGAATGTTGTGGCACTCGCAGTCAAAAAGGACAAAACAGAAATCAGTTACCGTAAACCTCTAAGGGTCTCAGAGATGGCATTCTTATCCAACTGTCGATTTGTTCAGGAGAACTTTGTTCTCTTAACATATCGACAATGTATCAAGCCAGAATACGCGAGAATTGTATGGAGAGGTCTACTTTTTTCACGGCTTTTCCAACTTTGAAGTCAAAAAACACCAACTTAGAGGCTTCGCAGCATATATGTTCCATACACGGATTTACTCAGAATTCGGAGTAGAACATTTCGTGTGTCTGTGTGTGTGTGTGTGTGTGTGTGTGTCTGTGTGTCTGTGTGTGTGTCCGTCCCCCCCTTATAACTTTTGATCCGCTCAATTTACAGAGCCTAAAATTTCAGAATATATAAACAGTTACAGGCCTACAAAACTTTTATACTCGGAATTTTGAATTTTTGTTTCAGTCAGGGGTTATCAACTTTTGAATTTTTATTTTATTTTTCCATATATCTCAGAAACCATAAACGGTAGAACGCTGAAAATTGGTACAAACATAGACAAATACAAAATCTCAAATTAGTTTTTTCAAAAAAATTCCAGGGTTTCTCAAACATTTTTTATTAAGAAAAATATTTTTTTTATGATAAATTTATGAGTTTAACTGCCTATATTTCCAAAACTTTTACAATTATCGAAAAAAGCCGAAACACCCCAACTAGATAATTTAATTTTCTATAAAAAATATCAACATTGTAGTAGAAGATCTCAATTTTTTTTAACAATTTTTTTAAAAATTGAATTTAGTGACGACATCGCTTCATACATTTAGTATGGCAGTCGCCTATACACAATATGTAAGAAGACTTAATAGTTTGATACTTCATCTCCAAACATACATACATACCATCATGCTATTTGCATATTCTGGGTAGGAAAAAGGATCTTCCTCCATACTATCCTATCTTGACATACATACCTACATATGTTGTATAGAAAACAAAATATCTGAAAATATTCAATAATTTGTATCTATGGGTTTATAGTTTGGTACATATTCTTCAACTATACATACTATCGCTATCGACAGTTGGATCTCATGTGTTACATGCAACTAGTATTTTATTTTAGTATGTCTAAAAATATCAACATTCTTAAAAAAACATTATAAATGTTACATGCCCTTTGGACGAATGAATTTTGGGCATAGTTAGTTCAGCAGAGAGGCAATCTAAAAGTAAGATTTGTCCAACTGTCGATTTGTTCAGGAGAACTTTGTTCTCTTAACATATCGACAATGTTTCAAGCCAGAATACGCGAGAATTGTATGGAGAGGTCTACTTTTTTCACGGCTTTTCCAACTTTGAAGTCAAAAAACACCAACTTAGAGGCTTCGCAGCATATATGTTCCATACACGGATTTACTCAGAATTCGGAGTAGAACATTTCGTGTGTCTGTGTGTCTGTGTGTGTGTCTGTGTGTCTGTGTGTGTGTCTGTGTGTGTGTCCGTCCCCCCCTTATAACTTTTGATCCGCTCAATTTACAGAGCCCAAAATTTCAGAATATATAAACAGTTATAGGTCTACAAAACTTTTATACTCAGAATTTTGAATTTTTGTTTCAGTCAGGGGTTATCAACTTTTGAATTTTTACTTTATTTTTCCATATATCTCAGAAACCATAAAAGCTAGAATGCTGAAAATTGGTATAAACACAGAAAAATACAAAATCTCAAATTTATTTTTTCAAAAAAATTCCAGGGTTTCTCGAACGTCTTTTATTAAGAAAAATATTTTTTTTATGATAAATTTATGAGTTTAACTGCCTATATTTCCAAATATTTTAAAAATATCGAAAAAAGCCGAAACACCCCAACTAGATAATTTAATTTTCTATAAAAAATATAAAAAATGTATCAGCACATATCAAACTTTTTTTAACAATTTTTATAAAAATTGAATTTAGTGACGACATTTCTTCATACAATTTGTATGGCAATCGCCTACACACAATATCTAAGAAAACTTAATTATTTGATACTAATCTCCAAACATACATACATACCATCATGCTGTTTTCATATTCTGCGTAGGATCAAAGGACTGACCTCCATTCTATCCTATCTTGACATACATACATATGTAGGTACATGTGTTGTATAGAAAATCAAATATCTTAAAATATTAAATAATTTGTGTTTATGGGATTATAGTTTGGTACTTATTCTTCAACTATACATACTATCGCTATCGACAGTTGGATCTCATGTGTTACATGCAACTAGTACTATGAAAGGGACAATAATTAATTGGAAGACTCCCAACAAGAGACTCAGAGTCAACGGCACCATTAATAATTTTATGTAGGTATGTCATGTCTGCAATGGTACGTCTATTTTCTAATTATGTTATCTTATGATGACGAGCGGAAAGGATTCTATCATTAAAGGCAAGACGCCATTTATAATCAAGGTGTTTCAAAAATTTATTTTGGAAAATATTATTTTATTTATAGCTAACAAACATACAGTCATACAAACAAATATTACAACAAATTCAATTTTAACAATATATCATAGACCAATTTTGTTTGCGGATATTACATTATCTTTTTAAGGTGCACAGTGTAAAACAAATTGCTATTTAGAATTTAGTAGGTACTCAAAATTCTGAATAAAAAGGACAAAAAGAGAGAAAGGAAGGTTGTGGAACTCGCAGTCAAAAAGGACAAAGCAGGAATCAGCTACCGTAAACCTCTAAGGGTCTCAGAGATGGCATTCTTATATTTTATTTATTTTGGACTTTTTCTAATCTTTCTATATAGGTAACATACCTACTGGGGGTTCCAAACAACTGAAGCATATTCAAGATAGGGTCGAACATAAGTAAAATATAATATGTAGAATTTGTAAAACATAAGTAAAATATAATATTATGTAGAATTTGTTACATTATTTTGTTATTAATGGTTAATTTACGTTAATTTTAACTTTATGTATGATTAGTTACATTAATTTTAGCTTTAGGATTCATCTGTTCCATTTTCTTTTCACTCCTCACTAACCCAAGGAGGATATAGTAAGGAGTTATGATTTCGCAATTTTAAGGCTATTTTTTTATTGCAGATTATCAACTTATATCATGCTGAGATTGTATTCTGAAAGTTTCATCACAATGTATATGTGCTATGTGCTGTGTGCTACGTGCTATGTACGGCGTATTTATTTTATTTCATTATATCGATTATAGACTAAAGTAGGTACCTACTCATTCGATTCTATTCAAATTTTGCAAATCTGTTTATCTAATACTCGCTTAGACCCCATTAGATTTTGTAGGATATCTGAATTGTGCTTCTCAATTTTTTTAACTATCAAATATTTCAGAGACCCCAAACTCAGGAAACTTAAAATTTGAATTTAAATAAAAATTTCAAATTTTATGTTTCCTGAGCATCAAAAATAAGAGAATCTAAATCTGAGAATCAAAAATAATTTAACAACTTTGTTTAATGAAAATGCTGAAACAATAATCGAATACTTTTTGGAGTGACTTGGTAGCGAGGAGTGTAGCGTTGGCCACAACCCACTTGTTTTTTTATATATCATTCATTGCGTATCTTGTGGACGTCCTCTGGGTCTTGCTTGTCTTAAATTAATTCATTTTATTGCAAATAAAAATAATTAATAATGTATCCGCTGTTAATTTTAGCACAAGCATGACATTGAGAACTGAACTGATATTTTAATAAATTCATAATTTTATTCCATTCATAACTATATTTCATTTAGGCTTAATAACGACTTTTCTGTGTATAGGAATCAATACTAGAATAAGGACCTTGATTTCTTTGTCTTTTGAACCATAAAATATATCTACGTTCTTGAAAAACGATATAAAATTTATAATGTTCGTATTAAACAAAGTCCTTATTACATTTATGCCATTATTTGCGAAAAATATTTTTGTCGTAATGAGACATACTCAGAGCTAGCTTTAGTAACTTCTACGTCCAGCGTTGCCAATTTGTGGGGAATTCCCCGAATTGCGGGGAATCTCAACTCGATTGGGGATTTGTGGTGAAGAAGAAGAAAACAAATCTTATGACCGCAGAGTAGCCATAGCAATTTTTAACTAGTAGGCACTGCCTCAGAACAGACTATGTCTAGCGAGGCAGTAAAACATCCAAATGTGTGAATAAATAAATAAAAAATTGTAAATAGGTACCTACACATTAAATTATACCTAATTAATGTATACCTATTTACAATTTTGCGAATTTGTATATCTAATACTCACTTAGACCCCATTAGATTTTGAAGGATATCTGAATAGTGCTTCTCAATTTTTTTAACTGTCAAATATTTCAAAGTGACCCCAAGCTTGAAAACTTTTTTTTTTAAATTTATTTATTCAATAAAACAATATATACAACAATTATTTGAATTTGTACACTGTTTGATATTTGAAATTTTTATTTTCAAATTGCTAAAAATGCACATCAGTTACCTAAAATGGTATTGAAGGAATATCAAGTTTTCATAATAAAATATTTAAATAACATTTTTTGATCAAACTCATTTCATAAATATGTTGAAAATTTTCCAAAAAAAATTCGAATAATTTGTGGAGTGACTTGATAGTGAGGAGTATCGCGTTGGCCACAACCGATTTGGGATTTGAGATTAGTTTTTCATAAGACAGCAGAGATATATTTCTTCTCAATGATCTGTGGGGTTCGTTTCCCGATGGAGACGCAGTTTTTGTTTTCAGTCTGAATACTCTGTCTGAATCTGAGAGACGATCAATATCGTAAGTCTCCAGAATGTGGCAACTTGTTATTGGGTGCGTGTTAAATTAATATTTGACATAGTACGTGTTAGTTGCCCGAGAAGTAAGTAATGAAAAATAAAATAAAACCATCAACATGCTTTCACATTCTGAATAGTTGTTTTTTTTTATTTTATTTTTGTTGATAAAAATTCATTTTACTTCGCGTTTTCTATTGGCCAATCATCCTTGGGTTCCCAAATAATGCACTCGTACTGATTTATAGGCATTCCCAAAATTTCGATGCAAAAGTGGTTGCTTTTCATGCTCGACGCAACTGTTCAGCATTCCCCAAACCTACTGCGGGTCTGCATTGAGATGTCTGCGGTATAATAGTGTGTTCAAGGTGCACCGATCATAAGGAGCCCTTGAACCTTCAATACCAACTACCTTTATCTCATAAATAATCTACTAATTATATTATGCGTCCAACACACATAGGTACCTACCTTCATAGCAGATGCTTTTATTTTTACGATTCGAAAAGCTCAGAATTGGCAATATTACTCCAATTATATCGGTAATAACATTTATGATTTTCTTAAAGAAACATGCCGTTTAATTACCGGCCTTTGCTTGACTTTGCTTTTTTTTAATTTTGTTTATTTTTAAAATACCCCTTGGGCGAGAGAAAGAAGATTGTCGCTTTTGAAATGAGATGTTGACGAGTTTTTTTTTATTGTCAACAGCTTTGTATTATACATAGTACAGTAGATATTACATTTAAATAAGCCAATTATAGACAAACATATTTCAAACTATAACACACGCTGATGAGGTATACATATAAATGAATTGATTGAAACCAAAGACCTTAACTTTAGTATATAAGGTCTTTGATTGAAACCGACTCGCCAATGCAGATCCCGTGCAATACGTGAATCAACCTACGCAAACATACGCAAATAATTTCAGTATTTCAGTAAGTACCCACGAAACAATCACGCGGATACCCGTAGGTAGGTCAAGGGCGGATCCAGCTTTGGCGCCAGGGGGGGGTCACATAGTCGTGGTCAAGTCACAAGAAGTTATAATTTAATTTGGATAATAATAGATACAAGTAAAAAGTAGGTATTTTATGAATAAATGTAAGCCCAGGGGGGGTCATGACCCCCATGACCCCCCCCTGGATCCGCCCTTGAGGTAGGTATATAAGTATTACATAAATTATATTATTATTATATTCATATTATCTAAGCAGTGCAATTGTTCTATCTCCATTGGCAAGCGGCAAGTTGAGACAAACGCTGCGTATTCCGTGGACGGTTAATCGGACTAATTTAGTTAATATTTTGGTCACATCGCATCATAAGGCAAATGTCTTGGCTGAGAAACATAAGGGATTGACCGGAATCCACAGAATGGAAGAGCTTTTTCAGCCCTATTCGTCACCGGAGCGGCTCGCGGCTGCTCGTCAGACGAAACAAGGATATCTCATACCACTACTACTAAGGCTGTGTTTCTCGAACAAAGATTAAAGTAATAGTTTAGTTAAAATACTTTGATTTCATAAAATTGTTCAAAACTTTTGGTTGTTTCATTGAAATGTAATACCATCAAACGACACAATGTTGAACAATTTTATGAAATCAAAGTATTTTATCTATACCATTACTGATACTTTTGTTGAAACAACCCAGCCTAAGAGTCCAACCATAAGCGTGGAGGCTCGTCAGTCATGGCGATGGTCTCCCGTCCCAACAGCGAGCCTTCACCACACATTGACAATACTTTTAGTTATTCGATTTCCACAAGGATTTCAAGACAGGGACATCTATGCCAAAGTGCATGGTAGCCAACGTCGTCGGGGGGATGGCTAATATATAAGAATAAAACGTCCCACTAGGCTAAAGCCTGTTAAGGACTGACATTTTAACACACTAGGAATTTTTATTTAGCTGTAATTTTCATATTAGACGAAAAAACAAAAGACGGAAAAAAAACTGTAGAGGATACTGTAGAGAATTAAATGTATAAATCTACCCTAGACCAACTGAAAATAACAACCAGACCACCGAATAGCAGCTATTTAAACATGGTTACGTAAGGGACACCAGATCTAAAGATTTGGGTTCATTATACTCTTCCGAAGATACGAAGCACTTAGCTTTGGGAAGAGATTGCAATTTACGTATGAAAATGACAATTCGGAATTTGAAAATACTCGGTTTGTAAGTATAAGGTTACACAGAATTCGGAAGATCGTTCCACAGTCGGACTGCTGTAGGTATTAATAAAGGAGATTTTTTTTATTCAAAGCAATTCACCCTATAAAGAGTGTTGTGCGCCAATGAAGGAGCTTGAGAAGCTACTGGTCCGTGTTTGTTAAAAATTAGCTGTCAATAAACACTGCTACCAGAGCATTCTGAAGAATTTTGGTCAGATAGTGAGAAGGGAGCCTGAAAACTTAGAATTTGTATAGTGGAAATACTATGACTCCGAGGGCGATCCCCTTACTAAGATAAAATCTCTGCTCTCTCGGTAGCTTAGGTCCTAAGAAAGGCAGAGAGCAAAAACTTCTTTGTCGTAGAGGCACCTATGACTTTCCAATGGGGTACGACATTCAGAATTGAAGATCACGACTAGAAATATAAGGTACCTACCCACAATGTACGAAAATGGAACTTTGACAAATGTAAAATGTTCTAACACAGTTTGATCATAGTCCGTATGACTTCTCAAAGATGATTCTCCATAGCAAATTAGTAAAAAATAAATTCGATAAAAATAAAATAAGTTTTAAGGTTCACAGTAACCATCACCATAACAGATTCTGAAGATGGTCACTGGATGACCGATACTAAGAGACACTCTGAAGATGGTCACTGGATGACCGATACTATCAGACACACTGAAGATGGTCACTGGATGACCGATACTATCAGACACACTGAAGATGGTCACTGGATGACCGATACTATCAGACACACTGAAGATGGTCACTGGATGACCGATACTAATTGGTGTACAGCGAAATTTAAAATTACTTATTTTATTTTAATTATACAATTATTTTACTAATATGCAAGATGTCCAGTTTATAATATCTTATATCCAAGGTAAAAAACAGTTTAATTTAAAATTAATTCAATATCAAATAATGTAGTGGTCAGCGATTATATTTTGCATTATTAAACATGGTCAATTTTCGCGAATTTTATTGCGATTTGTGTTATAAATGTCATAACATGAGGAAATGTCTGTTGACTACCTAATTTATAAATCGAATTATATCGTCGAATCTATCCTCGAAATTGGAATGAATATTTATAAAACTACCTAAAGATGGCATGTTATCACATAATATATCATTACGTGTCATATCCTGAATCATTTAAATATACATAAGCAGACTTGGTCCTTGAAACGATGTTATTTTTTTTTTTTATTGAATCAAAGATCACTTTTTTAAGTTCCTGACCACTGTTTTAAGAGACGCAAATCCGCATATTTTGGCATATTCCGTGGTGATAGGTATGCCTTTCTAAATAGTGGAGGGAAAGATTGAAGGAAGACAAGATATGGGGCATTAAAGAACATCGTGGCTTGAAAATCTCGGGCAGTGGTTCGAGATTCTGGATGCGGCGCCACGGTAGGATCGTGATGAGCTCGGTGTGGTGGTCGTCAACTTACGTTAGGAGCGGAACAAAAAGAAAAAGTTAATTCATGAAAAATACTGTTGTTTATTTTCAATAAAAAAATAAAAATACTTTTCATTTAAAGATTTTTTTTTAAATGTAGACTGGGCATGCAAGATTAAAAACATCATCTATGCTCTAATAACTATTCCTATATATTTGATTTTAATGTCGTATATCTTTGACTTTGAAATACTTCCTTCTAAAATAATAATTATTACGGTTATACATTCCTTGTCCAATTAGCATAGTCTTTTGATATTCTCCTTATTCTTCCTCTGGTTTTAGGCCAAAGGCTTGTTTTTTCAGACCATAGATCACAAGAATTTAGGCCAATGGTCTGTTTTTTTCAGTCGGAGACTGCCTCTTGTGATCTGGATGTCCAGCTGTCACTCCATCTTTTTGCTGGTCTCCCCCTTGCTCTACGACCCTCCGGGACTTCCTTGGAGACAATTTTGGGTAGTCGATTGTCTCTCATTCTCTCGACATGGTCTCTCTATCGACGCCCTCTACCTCAGCGGATGATGTCTATATCGCAGTGTCATCATTTCAGTATTCCGGAGGAAGTTTTTTGTTTTGATAGTATTGTCTCTGGCTTCGATGGCATAGGTCATTATGGGTCTTACGCATGTTTTGTAAATTCTGGTTTTACTCTCTGTAAGCATATGTTTGTTTTTCCAGACAATGTCCCTGAGACAACCAGTTACAACGGCTGCTTTATCGGTTTGTTTTTTAACCTAGTTAGTTTTTTAATGTGATGTTAAAATTAGTATTTTATTTAATAATTGTATTTTAACAAGATGCTGGCGGATAAACGCTAGCGTCCACGAAGCAGACGGAACGGATTTTTGTCTCCTAGCAATAATGTGATCAAAAAATGGACGTATTTGTATAAATTTATATACAAATACATTATACCTACTACAATCCATCTGATGCGCTGCGTGCGATCCATCCGCTGTGCTTGCAGTGTTACGTTGGAGTGCATGGTGCAAACCAATCTTAGGATTGAAAGCAGAACCACAATAGGCTGTATTATCTATACGAATGAATAAATACTCTCGTATAGATAATACAGCCTATTGTGGTTCTGCTTTTCAATCCTAAGATTGGTTTGCACCATGCACTCCAACGTAACACTGCAAGCACAGCGGATGGATCGCACCGCAGCGCATCAGATGGATTGTAGTAGGTATAATGTATTTGTATATAAATTTATACAAATACGTCCATTTTTTGATCACATTATTGCTAGGAGACAAAAATCCGTTCCGTCTGCTTCCGAGGACGCTAGCGTTTATCCGCCAGCATCTTGTTAAAATACAATTATTAAATAACAATACTAATTTTAACCATCACATTAAAAAACTAACTAGGTTAAAAAACAAACGATAAAGCAGCCGTTGTAAACTGGTTGTCTCAGGGACATTCGTCTGGAAAAACAAAACATATGCTTACAGAGCAGTAAAACCAGAATTTACAAAACATGCGTAAGACCCAATAATGACCTATGCCATCAGACATTTTCTGTATTCATAGAGACTTGAAGTGAAAATATCAAGCCTAGAGTCACTCATACAGTTTTTACTGTAAGAATTACATGCTTTATTAACTAATGAATTGCGTGAGTAATTAGTCCTAGGTGTGTCGATGTAAAATAAAATAAAATTATGAATTCAATAAGATAAATAAGAATAAAATGGTTTTCTCACAAATTCAGTCTGAAAACTGTGACTCAACGTGGAATCGAACCAGGTTATAGGAAGGCTGTCTACGAAAGCTGCAATAATAACGATTCAACGAAGCGATGGAAGATGTCTCGAGCGAGATAGGTTATTTAATACTGGTTTATAATATAAATATAAAGAGATCGTTGACCTGTCCTTGACACGAGAGAATGCCGTATGGAAGGCTGAAACCACTCACGAAAGCGAAAATACGGATGCATCTACTAAATACCTGTTTAATACCTATCGATGAGAAGTATACGAATTGTCAACAATATCAGACCTATGCTATTTCTCTAGCAATTCCAACATTTAGGTATAACAATAATAATAATATTAAAGCGCCGTGTATTAACACAAGATCACTCCAAGGGCGCTATAACAACAGCTCTAAGAAACAACTGTTGTCTTTGGTTATTTACCGAAAGAAGTATTTTAGATTTAAAAAAATATTGTAAAATATAGATTATGGGCACGACCCCCCAATATCGAGGCTCAGATCAAGACGCAGTTTCTTATCAAAAACAAATGAATTGCACACCACCCCGCATAAGAGAAGGAACGAGCTGTGGCGGGAACAGGTTGGGGAGAACGAATGGTTAAAACCAAGCGAGACCCTCCCAACCGGACACAAACTCCCATACGGGACTTGGAAAGCCCTGAACAGACTCAGAACGGGTGTGAGTAGATGTAGGGTCAACATGCAGAGATGGGAATTGCTGGATGATGAGCAGGATGTGACGTGCGAATGTGGAGAAGGGCAAAACGCGGTGCACCTGCTGATGTGCCCACTCATGGGGGAGCCTTGCAATGAGGCGGACCTCCTGGCTGCAAACGACAAGGCTGTGACGGCCGCAAAATATTGGAGAGGGCGCATATAGGGTCTGGACACGGAAATGAATTAATGAATGAATATAGATTCGAAAATAATTCTTCTTGTTAAATAATATACATTCAAAAACATTTGTTTACGATAGATTTACAAGCATTGATTGATATGGACTCGAAAAAAAGTTATTTTATATTCTCAGACAACTAAAAAATACTGTGTCAATTAACGTACCCAATGACAAGTTACCACATTCTGGAGACTAACGATTTTAATAGTCTCAGAGATTCAGACTAAAAACACAATTAAAAACTGTGTCCCCCGACCTTTGGATCAACAGTCGGATATCTATCCAACTGAGCCACGATGGACGATTTTAGATTTAAAGACATTGTATACTATAGATTTACAAGCATTGACAGATGTAGATTCGGAAACATCGTTAACTTAAGATTTAAATACATTGTTAAATGTTGATTCAAAAACATTGTTCACTATAGATTTAAAAACATTGGTTACTTTAGATTTACAATGATTGTTAGATATACATAGATTGTTAGATATACTTACATAGATCATTAAATACCGAAAAAACACACTTTATCCCATTCTCTATTAATAAACTGAAAACAGATCTGGATTTGAAAATAACCATACATCATAATAATTGCAACACCAGCAACTGCCGCGAAATTTGCTCAACACTAAGACCAACTTCAAAGATAAAATACCTCGGTATTATTATTGACCAAAACATGAAATGGAAAGCGCATTTAGGTGACTTAGTTAAACGAATAAGGAAATGTATTTATATTTTCATAAGACTAAGAAATGTATTAAATTTAAAAAACATCTATTATGCGACGGTCCATTCCTTGCTTATTTATGGAATCGTTGGTTGGGGAGGAGCATATGACAATATTTTAAACCAAGTTAGAGTTGTACAAAAATTAATCATAAAGGTTATACTTAAGAAAACACGCACTTTCCCCACTACAACACTATTTGACATGTTCAAAGTACCCAAAGTAGATAATATTTATAAAAAAGTGTCTATTTTGCAAATTTTCAAAGATAATGTTTTACTTACAAAAAATTGAAAAAAATATGTCTCTGCGATTCCAAAATGATTTTAAAATACCCAAATGTAATACAGGACAATTACAAAACAACTACATTAATTTGGGTATACAATGTTTCAATTGCCTCCCAAATGAATTAAAACAGATAAAAGAATTTAAAAAATTTAAACAAAAATTAAAATTGCACATAACTCCTAACTTCTAAAATATTAGTTTTCGATGTTGTTTGTTTGATTTTTGTCAATTGCCAGTATTTTCTTTTTTTATTTCTAAATATGTGTTTTGGTATGTTTAAATAGTCTATATTGCTCATTTTTCAATTCATTTTCATGTATTTCCTTTTGTTTTATTTGAATATGTATTCAGATATGTTTACTCATTTGTATATTTCTCATTTTCATATATTTTCAAACTTTTTTAATGTTTATTTGATTTTTTATTCATGTTGATTTGATTTTAATACTCTATTGTTTGACTTTGTTTAATTGCTTTGTTTTGATATATTTTTATTTTTTTTTATAAGTGATTTCCCTCATCAAGCACAAGATTTGTAATCTTTTTGATGAGGCACTGCTAAGAAAAATTTGTAAAAATATTATTACCTGTGAATTATCTCTTGATTTGTTTTTTTGTAAAATTATTATGTTAAATAAATAAATAAAAATAAATAAACTAACTTTAGAAAAAACTTTGCTAGATAATGTTACTACATCCTATAAATTTATGGACATTGCTTACAACATATCGACAAACATTTTTAACGATAGATTTTCAAGTTTTGATAGAGGCAGATTCGAAAACATTGTTTACTTTAGATTTAAAGGCATTGTTAAACATTGATTCAAATGCATTGTTTACTATAGATTTATAAACATTGGTGACTTCAGATTTACAATTATTGTTAGATAAGACAACATTGTTTACTTTAGAAAAGACATTTTTAGATAATGTTGCAAAAATCCTGCAATTAATGAACATTGCTTATTATATACATTGATTGATAAACATTGTTAACCTGTTAGATAATTGTTACCCGACATTGTATAATATGAAGATATTGTTATTGACAAACTTTTTAGCATCTCAATAGAGACGAAGTTGGGATATTATAGAAGAACCTGGAGCTCTAGGCACCTACAGGGCTTACGACCTGTCATCGGCTGGTTTTTATCAGCTGGTCATCGGCCAATCAGCCGATGACAGGTCGTAAACCCTATAGGTACCTTAAGTTCCTGGTTCTTCTATAATATCCCAACTTGGTCTCTATTGAGATGTAAAAAGTTTGTAAATAAAAATATCAATTAACTCCCGACGGGGAAAAAAATCCAATGTTTGCTTATATGCAATTACCTAAAAAATATTCGATAATATGAAGTTTTAACGACAATTATCAATTTGTTTTCGTATCAATGGAATAATGACATCACAGATGATTGAATGATGTTAACGGAAATGACAATATGACAGAATATAGATATTAATTTGCATTATCTTCCTTGACTGATCAAGTTTTGTTTATTTATATTGACAAGTAAACAACTATGTAATGGTTAAGTCTAATTATCAATTATTTCATTATTGTTACATAATTAACAGAGAATGTCAAAGAGATTTTACAGTTGAATAATTGAAGATCATAAAATGAACTAACAAATTGGTAAATTAATGACAAATCTTCAAAAAAATACATAACACTAATGTTATTTCTTGCTTCTCTGGGCTGGAAACATTGGTTTGTTGGAAGAAATAACCATAAGGCCTCAAATTCGCCACTTGCACAGAATGCAAAGAAGTGTTTATATTTATTATAACAAATCAAATGTTGACAAAAGAAGAGATATAAACTTAAACATCTCAATAAGAACTCATACTTCAAAATATGTTAAGCAGTGGGTTTCTAAAAAAAATCATATGTTTTTTCAACATTTCTCTAATAAATGCTCTTCATATAATTTGAAAATCAGCATAATTTCCTCTAAAAATTTCCTTTTACAACATTTTTAAATTACTCCATACCTATGTTGTAAATTAATAAAAGAATGCATCAAATCAAAGTGGATGACCGTTAATGTTTTTTTTTCATTTTAAGTACCTAAGTTTTGCTCTTAAAATGCAAAAATTCAACATATTTTGAGTTACCTACTGATAGTTAAAATCTTTATATATATATAATTCTTCTGCACGTGTGTATGTCACTGAACTCCTCCTAAGCGGCTAAACCGATTTTGATTAAACTTTTTATGTGTGTTTATGTGAGTCCCTGAATGGTTTAGATTCACAAAAATGAATTTTATACGCTAATTTAATAAAAAATAATAAAAATATCAATCGGAATATGCATTTTGAATACTGGCAACATTTTGCTTTCGATATGTCATAATATTATGCAATGTTGGTTATGCCATTAAAACTTGTTGAGGTTTTCAACGCTCGCGCTGTCTGAATGTTGCCTTTTTTAGGTGAGACGAGACTGTTGGTATACACGCATGTGTCGTGCTTCCTTTTATAAGGTTATCCACACCCGCACACCTGTCGCTCTGGGATATGTCGTGATAGCGTGTGGTATTTTTATGTTTGTTAAGCCAGCCAATAACAGGCATGCCAACGTTCGTGCAGGACACCGTCTGTCGGGTCCGCTAGTTATGTATAAATCCTTACCAACACGTAACTTCATAGTACATCAGGCGGTTTTTATATTTCATGTTTTCAATCTCTAGATTTACAAGCCAAACAGTAAATTTTGAAAATCTTTTGTCCCAGAACCTTTTAATAATAAGTTATTGTTACAAGTAAAAAAATAAATTATTGATGTAAGTAAAAAAAAAATTTAAATATTTGATTTGATTTGGGAACCATGTGAATCATATTAACTCCACCAACATAGTTAACTAGTCTCTTTCTATGGCTCTGAAATAAAAATCGCGTTAGAGATTGGATTTATGACAGGTATTATGGCGGACATTGGGACCAGCAGGCTAAGTCTGTAAGTAGATCTCGACCGATAAATGTCGAGATTAACTGTCAAAATATCGACTAGTCGATATTTTGACAGTTTTGGTAGTCACTAAGCAGATAACGCGTCGAATCGTTCTCGCTCACTTATTTGACGGCGAGATTGGGTCGACATTGTCGATATCGAGTCGAGAGACAAGATCTAACGCCGCCATGTTGAATAAAATGTCATTTTTTACGCGAACAATGCCGAATTTCATATTTATTTTGAGAATAATTATATAAACGGGTTAAACGACGCCGTTTAAGAGATTCTTCAAACCCTTTAAATATTCCGCGTAATTCATTTATTGCTAATTACCGCGTAACAAAAGTTTTATATGGTTCTATATATTTATTGGAAATATGCGTCCGTACTTAGATTATAACATTACAATATTCTATGCGTCCGTAAATGTTTTCTGTAGGTATAGATTTGAAATAATTTTTGATTTTGAGAAAGTATTCTTGTAAGCTATTTTATCACATATGTATTTTAACATGTAACAAAAGAAAATTCGGCGTAGTTTTTAGTAAAAAAAATAACACGCTGCTGTCATCACACTTGATAAATTGATCGAAATATTATTAAAAATAATTTTTTAAATTACTCTCAAAACATTCAATAAACACAAAAGAAGTTAATTTAATCGTATTATAACTTGCTTTCGTGCTTGAAAATATGACCATCTTAGATTATATATGATAATTCTATGATGACCATATTATATTTATTTAACAAATTTAAGTAAACAAATTTGACATTTATTCAAATCATGGGGAAAATATTGTGTATTGCCATAAATGATAATTCAAATATGTACCGCAAGCCAGCCTAACGGCGACAAATACTAATAAGTGCATTTACGAACTCGACAGCGCTTAGTGACTACGAATTGTCGTCACGGGCGTAAACATGGCGAGAAGAGCGGCGATACGTTGTCGGATCTCGACTTTTTTACTGGCTTGGCCTGCTGGTTGATCTGTTTTGTGTGAGCCCATATGTTTGTTGAGGAATGATTGTGAGTGCAGAAAGTTGAGATTGTGTACATATTTAGTGTGGAGCGGGAACTATCACCTGGTTCATAATTGCATATAATTGTCAATATAAATTGTAAACTGCTAACCCTAGAGCGGGATTTCCTAGTTGGGCAGCAGTAGTCAACTTGTTGTTGTCATTATAAATATGGTGTGATAAATAAAATAAATAAAAATAAATAAAAAAATAGTTTTACAAATGGTTTACAAGATGTATTGTGTTATAAAAATCATTCAACCACCAAAGAGCGCAGGAATTATCAATGATCAATGATGATGACGCAGAACAGTAATCAACTTGACGAAAGATCAAGATCTATAATAATCCACCGAGTCATCCATTTTTGAGAACCACAACATATTCATGACGGAACAAAATGACAGTAGCATTTTCATTGAACAGCATAAGTATCAATAATAATCACTGACTAATGATTGTATACTGTGTATGATAGAGTTGGTAATGAGTGACTAACGACTCCAAGTAACCTCCAATTGCATCGTTTACTCTCGTACGTAATTCAATACGTACAAATATGTTACCGTGTCCGTCCATTAACATTTTTTTTTTTTCAAAAAGTCACGAGATAAGTCTGGGGTTCGATTCTATCTGCCTAATTTTTTTTAATAAATAGTTTTAAGGATGTGTATAACGCATGCCTACCGCATGCCTAACATGGACGTGGCAATAGACGCATGAAAGTAGAATAAATGCTGTAGAAATGAGATCGAAAGGAAGATTATGTAATAGAACGATATATTATACATTAAAAAATGATGACTTATGGAGAGAACTACACTTTTACTCAAAACTACATTTTTATAAGACTTTAAACGATATTTTTACTGACAAACATTTTTTCAACATCTCAATAGAGACGAAGTTGGGATATTGAAGAAGAAACAGGAACTCGAGGCACCTACAGGGCTTACGACCTTTCATCGGCTGTTTTACGTTATCACTTTATGCGCTTGCGCAACGTTCACCAATTATGCCATTGTGGCAGACCACATCTCGAAATTTCTTTCGAGCGCGCGCCTAGCGACGGCAAGTACATTTGTTTATCGCTAGGCCGAGTTCATCGCCCGCAACGTCAAACAAGTGACAATACTCCTCAACTGGGTATGACACTTCAAAT
Organism: Molanna angustata; assembly: GCA_963576475.1. Lineage (NCBI taxonomy): Eukaryota > Metazoa > Arthropoda > Insecta > Trichoptera > Molannidae > Molanna > Molanna angustata. The sequence continues at coordinate 667,814 of OY754986.1, forward strand.
AAATAAGTCTAGAAAGTTCGAGGACATTGAACTTGCTACCCCCAGCGCAGCACTATTTAAGGGAGTCTACACTTGTACACTTCGTCACTTCATTTCCGTATTTCCGTCACTTCGATTCGTCACATCACGCCGCCGTTCTCGACCACGCCGTCTCGCCGACACTTCGTCTCTTGACCACCGGTCATCTCTCGACCTCGCGAGCACGATGGTACTTCACCATGCGAAGATTCGGACACTTCGAACACACCCGCTAACTCGCTCGTTATACCTACTCATCGTGAGAAAAGTTCCTTTGTAAGTTATTTCATCAATTGTAAATTTACCCTTAAGCAAACTATTAATTGTGATCAATATACTCATTGTTACTTTTGACCATTCTTTCTTCTTCTCTCTCAACCACTGCCCTTGTGTTCTTATTTCAAATCATATCCACTTGGGATATAGTAAACTCTCTTTACTGGTAACCCCTCTGGTTACCACTTATATTTATTAGTAACCCATCTGGTTACTACCTACTTTCGATTGGTAACCCCTCTGGTTACCAATCAGCTTTATTGGTGACCCTGAAAACGTGAATATGAACACAATCGTTACCAAACAGCTTAACAGCTAAGCTTCACAGCTACTGGTATTTACAAAACATCGGTATTTATCTAGTACCGGCCCGAGGCCGAAAAACGATAAATATGCATTCACAACAGTGGTATTTTTCCTTACAATAACATTAAACAACACTTACCGATTTTCCTCAGATCACTCCTTTTCTTTTCCTAGCTTAGAAAAAGAACGAATTGGTTTTTGAATCTCTCACGATGGGTACACTACACTACACCCGCGAAACAATCGCGCTTAATTCTATGCAATCGCGTTTAAAAATCACCCGCGTTTCTCGGTTTTTAGTTATTCTTTGTCATAAATGTTGCATTCAAATAACACATGCATAGTACACATTCATTTTATTCTGAGATTGTAAACAAAGGTATATATTGGTACCCACTTTATAATTTCACACAAACAAATACTGTTAAAAAATTTTCTGTACGGCACTGCTTTAAGTAAAAAAAATACTCCGACAATCGCGATATACATAAGCAAAACCGCACTTCCGAATTTAGTTATATTCTTTTCACATAATTCACGGAACTAAAATTATTTTTCACATACGTCGCGACAAAAAATTCTCACGCACAACAATAATACTGAAGTGACAAAAATTATTAATTTTATATTTTACATACAGATTTACGCGTGATACAGAACATTTAATTGAACTAGATATATAAATTTCACTGTTAAAACAAATATCGATGGAAAGTTTTCGGTTTTAAACGATAAAACTTCAATTTTGTTATTTTTAATATGTAAACAACGCGAACACAGCTCGTGACTAATCTATCTTAATTTCAACTAGCGGTAGAAAAATTAAGTTTTCAATAAACACCATCTACCGAGCGACAATCTAAGTTTTTGCTAACAAGATATTTACGTACGTTATTTAAATTCATTGCAATCAGAAATATATTTTTATATCAAAAGAGCTCGCAAATAATTAATTAAATTATCACTATTTAATATATCAAATAGGTACTAATTTCGTGAAATACTTAACTTACCTATTTCATACTTTGTAATTTTGCTTTAAATACCTTTTATACTTTGAAACTTGCAAAGCATTTTTGTACTTAGACACATTTCAATATTTACCTATTACAAATAGAATATTTTAAACATTTTTGGACTTTGCTGAAATTCATATTATTTTTTTGTTGCATTGTATACCTAATTAGATACTTGAATTTATTTTCACTTCTTAAATATATTGTAATCAACTTAATTATTATTGACAAATACTTATCATTGTACATATTATATTTTTGCAACATGCAACCAACAATATTTTATTAATTCGCTTGCTACAATTGTAAATGTTTATATTATGAAAATTTAAAATTTACAACTGTCAACTGCTGTTACTATGTACAACTATAGAAGCAAGATGATCAACGTTATCATCATCATCAGCATCAAACCAAGATGGAAAGCGACATTATCAACATCGATAAATCAAGATGGCAAACATTGTCAACGGCACCAAATCAAGATGAACAACATTGGCAACGGCACCAAATCAAAATGGACAACTTCAGCAACAAATGGTTTTCATCAGCAACCAAGAGCAACACCGACACGCTACAACTCGCTATACTGGCACGTATTCCCAAAGACATCAGACTCACTTGATGCGCGGCAAAGAATGCACAAGCACTCGCTATACTGGCACGTATTCCCAAAGACATCAGACTCACTTGATGCGCAGCAAAGAATGCACACACAGGCCCCACTGGAGAACTACGTACTCCAAAGCTGTCTAACGCAACAGACACGCCGCAACTTCAACGCTGGAGAACTACTCCAGAGCTGTCGGACACCCAAATATGAACGCACGCACACTTCTCGAGCACACAAAAACTCACCTCGTCTCATCGCTACGCACGTCTTTGAACGAGGAATGATTTTGTTGGGACGCTGTCCCATCCTTCGTGTTATGCTTACGACTCGCACTCTGTCTCGCATACCCAAGGAGCTGCTCAACCACGACAACACGACGTCTACACGACACGGTCAACACGACGCTGTCAACACGTCACTGTCAACACACGCTGTCAACATGACGACAGTCAACGAAAACTTCGAAAACGCCAACGCAAGCCAACTGTACAGTTCTGCAAATTCGACAAGAATGTTTAGATGACAATTACACTACACAGCTTATCGGACTCCACGGACTACACTGACTCCACGGACTCCACAGCTTTATGTACTAACAAGCTTTATGTACTAACAAGTCAACAGGCTGAACGGGAACACTGTTTCCAAAGCAATCACATCTTGATCCGTCGCAATCATCATCAGCAACTAGGCAACAGTCCAACTAACACAAGTCTAACCATCTCTCCAAAATTGTAATGACCACAAAAATCTTCAGCAACGACTGCCTCAGCTCAGCCACACCATGACGTTCTACCAAGGTATCGTGCCATCTTCGATACCACTTGGAGGGGAGGAATGTGGCAGACCACATCTCGAAATTTCTTTCGAGCGCGCGCCTAGCGACGGCAAGTACATTTGTTTATCGCTAGGCCGAGTTCATCGCCCGCAACGTCAAACAAGTGACAATACTCCTCAACTGGGTATGACACTTCAAATAAATAAGTCTAGAAAGTTCGAGGACATTGAACTTGCTACCCCCAGCGCAGCACTATTTAAGGGAGTCTACACTTGTACACTTCGTCACTTCATTTCCGTATTTCCGTCACTTCGATTCGTCACATCACGCCGCCGTTCTCGACCACGCCGTCTCGCCGACACTTCGTCTCTTGACCACCGGTCATCTCTCGACCTCGCGAGCACGATGGTACTTCACCATGCGAAGATTCGGACACTTCGAACACACCCGCTAACTCGCTCGTTATACCTACTCATCGTGAGAAAAGTTCCTTTGTAAGTTATTTCATCAATTGTAAATTTACCCTTAAGCAAACTATTAATTGTGATCAACATACTCATTGTTACTTTTGACCATTCTTTCTTCTTCTCTCTCAACCACTGCCCTTGTGTTCTTATTTCAAATCATATCCACTTGGGATATAGTAAACTCTCTTTACTGGTAACCCCTCTGGTTACCACTTATATTTATTAGTAACCCATCTGGTTACTACCTACTGTTGATTGGTAACCCCTCCGGTTACCAATCAGCTTTACCATCTTATTGAGTTCCCTTATCAATGTAATTTTTGAAAGTTCTATATATTTGAATAGTGTGTAACAATTCACTTGAAAATAAGGAACTATAGGTACTATTGCCATCTATGGAGTAACGCAAATGCCTTTTTGTAACGCCATCTATTGAGAAATTAAGAAATTAGTTTATTTGTAAACAATGAAAGCAACAGTCCTTATAAATGAGACTTTAAACAAATATTATTAAAGAAGTAGGTAGGTATTTCTTAGTTTAATACATTTTAAATGAGTCAAACTGGTATGTGGGGAAACACGCGTTTTTCATGCTTCCTTTTTTATGTGATGCATACCCGCACACCTGTCGCCGGTAACCACACAAGGTTGGATATACCGTGATAGTATGAACGAAAGAAAGATTTAATGAAAATTAATTCAGGGGTTGTCACATTGCCAAAAAAAAACTTTAGGTACCTTCCCAACACTAACTTTTTTTTTGCGAGTTTAGTGTTGGCCACATCCCACTCGTTTTACATTAACGTAGCTACCTAGTTGTGAAAAATATTTAATACTAATGTACCTAATACTAAACTTGTAGTATGCAATGTACCTAATACTAAACTTGTAGTATGCAATGTACCTAATACTAAACTTGTAGTATGCAATGTACCTAATACTAAACTTGTAGTATGCAATGTACCTAATACTAAACTTGTAGTATGCAATGTACCTAATACTAAACTTGTAGTATGCAATGTACCTAATACTAAACTTGTAGTATGCAATGTACCTAATACTAAACTTGTAGTATGCAATGTACCTAATACTAAACTTGTAGTATGCAATGAAACTTATCCACAAGACTTTATTAGCTGATTAGTCAGATATTTTTAAATATTCATATTTCTAGTTTATCAGGTAATATTATTATATATTAAAAGTATTATTAATAATAATTATATCATCAACAAGAAAAGACCTTCCTTGATTCACATACCTTCATACGTCATCATTATTTTGCTTTTTACTTAATTTCATAACTCCCCATACCTGTTTTAAAAAAATATATGAATTAATTTAAACTAATCTTACGAGTTTTTTTTCAAATCAAGCAAATTAATGTAAATATACATATCTATATATCTTCCTTTTGACAGGCCGATCGTTTCTGCTAACTATGCCATTATCAACTGATAAGATATAATTTAATATAAACGTAGAGCCGAAACGGTCGTTCTTTCAAAAGTAAAATATATGTAGATATCTACTAGATAAATACCGCCATCATGACAGTACAGAAACATTTAACAATATAAAAAATCGAATATTTTTATGATTGTATATACACAAGCATTGGATATTTTCCCTTTCGGGTTAAAAATAAATTTCATTGTCTTCGATATAATATGGCGATGATGTTCCATAGCTTATTTCCAAACGATACATTATAACACCGGAAATGAGTACTTGGCTGCAGCTTTTGGGTGCGGGAATATATTATGTACTTATTATTTGGGTGCGGGAACATATTATATAGAATTAGGGTGCGGGAACATATTATTATAAAGATTTTGGGTGCGGGAACATATTATATAGAATTTGGGTGCGGGAACATACTATATAGAATTTGGGTGCGGGAACATATTAAGTATAAAGAATTTGGGTGCGGGAACATATAGAGAATTTGGGTGCGGGAACATATTATATTAAATAATTTGGATGCGGTAACATATTATAAAGATTTTGGGTGCGGGAACATACTATGTAGAATTTGGGTGCGAAAACATATTATATAGAATTTGGGTGCGGGAACATATATAGAATTTCCAAATTTTGGATTGATAAAGGATTGATTTAAAAATAAAGAAATTAATTGGTGAAAGTTGCGCAGCGCTTTAATTGATCAATTGAACCAGCTTATGACAGTTCGTTAGCTCTGTAGGTGCCTGATTTCTCGGTTCTCATATAATAATAAAATATATCGACCTCTCATTCTATTCCTATCTGCAATGTATATTTTCTTCGTCAAGCGTTCCTCATTCATTCTCCCCATGTGGCCAAACCATCTCAATGTGTTCACGTTCATTCTATAAACGACATCTTTCTTTATCTTACATTCTTTCCTTATTTCCTCAATTCTTACTCTGTCATACATGGTTCTAATACAAATACAAATTCAACCAAAAGTTATCTGACATTATATAATAGGATTTTAATGTAAATCAAATAAAGGTAAAATTATGAAAATTGCGCAAGTATACAAAGCGATCGCGCCGATAACAGTGGCAGTTCAAGTTTTCTTATCTACTTTAAATCTCGTAGTTTTCCAGTTATAACAAAACAGACATTTAAATACCTGTTATTTATCCAATTTTTGTAAATATTTTTGAATAAAAAAAATCTAAATTTTTTAGTGCCACTTTTAAAACCACCTGATCGATACAATGAAGCAGGATATTCAGATAGTACATTCGCATTTGCTATTTCAACTGAAATAACCTTCCATTGGTAATGAATATTCATAGATATATAGGTACCTAGGTACATGCTATAATGTTGCCAGTAGCCTGTACACACACGTCAAAAGTGTTGAAATAAGCAAATCATATTTTTGTAGTAGGCTATTAATTATCTTGACAAGGAGATCGAAAGAAGAGTTATGGCAGGAAACTGAGTGAATCGAGCACTAAGACCAATTATGAATGATCGCAACATATCAAAGGAAGCTAAAGTTGCTATTCATAATGCTATCTTAGTGCCAACCTTGGCGCATGCTAGTGCAACATGAACATGGCAGAAGTCGCACGAAAGCAGAATAAATGCAGTTGAAATGAGATCGCTAAGAAGAATCTGTAATAGGACGATGTATGAAAGGGTAAGAAATGAGGACATAAGGAAAGAATGTAAGATAATGAAAGATGTCATTAATAGAATGAATGTGAACACATTGAGAGGGTTTGGCCACATGGGGAGAATAAATGAGGAACGCCTGACGAAGAAAATATACATTGCTGATAGGAATGGAATGAGAGGTCGGGGCCGCCCAAGGAAGGGATGGCACGCCCATGTGAACGGTATTATGAAAGACGGAAATTTTAGAAGCGTGACCAACAGACGAACATGTATAAGACGATGTATGAATGTTGACGAGGCGATGAATGTATGTCAAGATAGAAATAAGTGGCGTTCGGTTCTCTCTTGAGGGACATGGCGTGATGGTATGTATATGTACCTTATTTATGCTTGATGTTTTCAAATATTAAACAATCATTAATTGTTCGTTTATACATATCTATATGTATATATAAAAATGGATTTACGTATATTTGTATGTGTCCGATGAACTCTCAAACTAACCATCCGATTACGATGAAACTTTGGGAATTTGTTCAGCTCATTCAGGAGAAGCTTTATGCATTATAATTTATTTATTTATTTATTAATTTATTCGATATCTCACAAAAAAAATTGGAAAAAAAAGTTGGTATTGCATTGATACTTAGTGGGTTTGTTCAGCAAAAATCCTTTATTCCCATACATAAAATGGTATGTTTTATAAAACTGGAATAATGCTAAAGGTTCAAGTACCTATATTTGTTTGAATAATCAAATTAAAATGATTGAATGAATAGGGACGGAAGGGACTGTAGGGATGGAAGGGAAAAAAATATCGAATTATAATTAGCTAATCTAGATAAGAATGTTAAGTGATAAAAAGGAAACATACCGAACAACCATTTTTATATATTTGGAGGTAAATAATAATACAGGCAGGACAACGTCTGCCGGGTTTTACTAGTTTTATATAAAAACATATTATTCTCTTTGAGATCTTCTCTTTTTTTCATAAGATATTCCAACTGTCGATTCGTTCATGAGAATTCAATTCTCTGAATGAATCGACATTATTAAGCCAAGATGCGTGTATGAAGGAACATTTTGTATGAAGTAGTGGACTTTTTGCATGCTAATAACAACTAGAGGCCTCGCAGCATATATGTTCCCATACATAGATTTACTCAGAATTCGGAGTAGAATATTTTATGTGAGTTTTGTGTGTGTCTGTCTGTTCCCCCCTTATAACTTTTGATCCGCTCAATTTACAGAGCCCAAAATTTCAAAATATATAAAAACTTATAATCCTACGAAACTTTTATACTCAGAATTTTGAATTTTTGTTTCAGTCAGGGGTTATCAACTTTTGAAATATTGGTTTATTTTTCCAAATATCTCAGAAACCATAAAAGATAGAACGCTGAAAATTGGTATAAACATAGAAAAATACAAAATCTCAAATTACTTTTTTCAAAAAAATTTCAGGGTTTCTCAAACATTTTTATTAAGAAAAAAAAATTTAATCAAAAATTTATGAGTTTAACTGACTATATTTGGGCTAGTAATCCAGTGGTCGCGAGTTCGAATCCTGCCTCGACCGATTTCGTTCACCTATAGCACAAGCATTTATTTGCTTATTTTAGGGAACGTAGGAAGATGTATATGTACTTGTTTAACAAGGACATATTCATTTTTTATAAATGAAATGAAATGAAAATGAAATATTTCCAAATCTTTTAAAAATATCTAAAAAAGCCGAAACATCCCAACTAGATAATTTAATTTTCTATAAAAAAATATCAACATTGTAGAAGTACATCTCAATTTTTTTTAACAATTTTTATAAAAATTTAATTTTGTGACGACATTGCTTCATACAATTTGTATGGCAATCGCCTATACACAATATGTAAGGAGACTTAATAGTTTGATACTTAATCTCCAAACATGCATACAGAACCATCATGCAGTTTTCATATTCCTGGTAGGAAAAGAGGACTGACCTCCATACTATACTATCTTGACATACATAAGTACCAACATGTGTTAAAATTTTCTGTAATTTGGATTTATTGGTTTATAGTTTGATTCTTATTCTTCAACTATACATACTATCGCTATCGACAGTTGGATCTCATGTGTTACATGCAACTAGTTTACTTAATGATCTTGAAAACGTACTTATTATATACTTTATGTTTTCACTTTTTCTTCGCTTTTCGATATTTTTTTACATAAAATAGGTAGGTAGTTATATATTTTTATAGTCCGAAATTGTGTATCTCCTTTCTAGCCGGGCCCCTCGTGCATTGCATGAATCTGCTATTAGGTAACTACGCCGCTGGATCAATGACTTTGTAACGATCCTGGGTCGTGATCCACGCTATAATACCTCTTATACAAATATATACTTCACCCTGAACATGATGAAAATTTAATAAAACCTATCTGACGCAGTATAAGATACGTGACCTATGTAGGTATGTTGTGTGAATAGTGGACATGGCAATGATCCTTGTGGACTTCCCCAATCTACAGAACAATGAGTGTCTTTGCATATTATGGATCAGCTAAATATAACACGTACAGACCATATTGTTGATGACATCAAAACAAACCATACGAGGAATGCTTAATCGATTTACAACTTAACTAAAATTATGGTCCATTGAAGAACTGGCTTTATTAGTTTAACAGTTTTGAATCGGGCCCGGATCTACCATAGATTCAAATGTTGCCTCACAGATTCAAAGCCGACAAATGGCTCGTTAGGAAATTTTTATGTTTTAAAGTGAAATATTATCATTTAGGTACTTTACGGGTGCGACCTCGGACTAATAAATATATAATTATTGAACCATTGATTTTAAACATCGTTCATCGTTCTATGTGAGATCATTTTTGTTCATTCTGGAATATGATGTAGGCATAGAATAATAATAGGTACTAATTATATGGATGGATATAGGGTGACTATTGATCTATCCTTTTTACAACCTTTAATTGGTTTAAATTAATAGAAAGAATATTTTTTGATTCTACAATATATATCCCGTCTTTCCGTCCTTCCTCTTTGTTAGGACATATTCTTCTAGTGTGTTGCCTTATTTCAGAACATATTCTTCTAGTGTGTTGCCTTGTATTAGGACATATGCTTCTAGTATGTTGCCTTATTTCAGGACATATTCTTCTAGTTTATTGCCTTATATTAGGACATATTATTATAGAGTGTTGCCTTATATTAGGACATATTATTATAGAGTGTTGCCTTATATTAGGACATATTATTATAGAGTGTTGCCTTATATTAGAACATGTTCTTCTAATGTGTTGCCTTGTGTTAGGACATATTCTTCTAGTGTGTTTCCTTATGTCGATATATTCTTCTAGTGTGTTGCCTTATGTTAGGACATATTCTTCTACTGTGTTGCCTTATTTCAGGACACATTCTTTTTGTGTGTTGACTTATATTAGGACATATGCTTCTAGTATGTTGCCTTATTTCAAGACATATTCCTCTAGTGTGTTGTCTTATATTAGGATATATTCTTCTGGTGTGTTGCCTTATGTTAGGACATTGTTTTTTGGGAGAAGGTGAGTTTGCTCCCCCCCAACCCATCCTCTGGGATTGGAAAGTAAACCCTGCCTTCGACCTGGGGTCAGTATACTATACTGGTTTACCAAGCCACTGCATTTATGGTCCCCTAAAATGGCTCGCCATGTTCGGGGTTCTTTGCTTTGGTGCCCAGGCGGGCACTTGTGTTGGAGTTGATCGGCGACCTATCTTGATGATGTCATCCCGGCCGCTGCGCGGCGGGTCTGGTTGGAGGTGTGAGCCGAGGGAGATCTGTGTGAAACGGTTCGTCGCTGGCCGGCCGCCGAATAGTACAGGGGCCCGACCTAAGCTAACGACTACGGGTTGGCTGCCCTATCAGTCGGCGCATAATCTCGCTGCAATTGTTGTGCCGGATCGTGACCGGACGAGGTCCCAGCAGTTGTATGCGGGGGGCACCAGGCGTCCTCCACGGCCATATCCTCCCTCCTTCAACCTAGCAGCGCAGCTGCCGGAACAAATGTCCTTGAAAAGGGCTTCTGATCTCCTCGTTTCACAATGCCACCCCCCCCCCCACAAAACCTTCATGACAGATAAACCCAATAATAATGTTTATACAGCGACAACCAAGACTGCATACCCTCGCACCATTTGTGAACTGTTGGTAGACTTCGCTAACATCAGAGGTATCCACAGTAATTTAAATTCTGTTCACCATCACTTGCAATCTCAAAAACCACACCTGCTCTTTCTCACGGAAACACAAATTCAAGATCCACCCGACACAAGTTACCTCAACTGCCCAGGGTACATACTCGAAAGCATGTTTGTGCCCAAAGGAGGCTTGTGCCTCTACAGCCGCGAAGACATCAACTGTGTCAGATTGAAGGAGTTCGAGAACCCCGCCTTCAATGTTATGTGGGTCCGTTTAAAATCTAACAAATTCATAAAAATTTATGCTTGTATCTACCGATCTCCAAATATGAGTGATTATGATTCTTCCGAGCTTTTCAAATACTTAGGAGAAACCATTGACAGTCTTCTGTCTCGCTACCCGTCGGCAGAATTTGCGGTTCTCGGCGATTTCAATGTCCATCACTCCGATTGGCTGAAATCGGGAACTACCGATTCGGCTGGCCGCACGACGGAATCCTTTGCTTTGTGTCATAACCTGGAGCAACTTGTTCAAGAGCCAACTCGCATCCCTGATGTCTCTGGGCATCGTTCCAATCTGCTTGATCTTTTTATGACTACCTCGCCAACGGGATACACACTGAAAGTCACAGCCCCACTGGGCTCTTCAGACCATTGCCTTGTGCAAACGGCCATCCACTTCATCCCGGACCTTCCACCCGAAAAACCTAAAAGGAAAATTTGGCAATACAAGTCAGCAGATTGGAATGCACTGCGAATACACTTTCGCGACTTTCCTTGGAATGAAGTCTGTTTTAGAACCAAAGACCCTTCTATCTGTGCGCGTGAGGTAGGGGATGTCATCACTTCTGCTATGGATGGCTATATTCCCTCCTCCCTCAAAACCTGCGGACCAGGCACAAAACCTTGGTTTGATTCCAAATGCCGAGAAGCAGTCACGCGTAAAAATCTGGCTTTCAAAACATTTCAAAAACTTCAATCCCCGTCAAACAAGAAAGCATACAACAAGATGACAAAGGATTGTAAAAAAACCATTAATCAGGCTAAAAAACTCCATGACCAACATATAAGTCAAAAACTCTCCTCATGCCCTAACGGTAGCCGAAGATTCTGGTCATTGTCAACCTCCATAGGTCAGAACTTTTGCACATCTTCATTTCCACCTTTAACGAACCATGACGGATCCATTGCTAACTCTGCCACCGACAAAGCTAATCTTCTCGGTAAATTATTTGCAGATAACTCAACCCTTGACGACGGAGGAAAAACTCCTCAACCAGTTCCACATTGTGGTTTTAAAATGAACGAAGTAAGGATTAACTTCTCTGAGGTTTTACTCGCCATCCGAGGGTTGGATGTTAACAAAGCTAATGGACCAGATGGAATTCCCGTTCTTGTGTTAAAAAAATGCTCCGCCGAACTAGCCCCAGTTCTCACTAAACTCTTCAAACTCTCGTTTAAAACTGGTATTGTCCCATGTGACTGGAAAAAAGCGGTCATCCACCCAATTCCCAAAAAAGGTGATCGCTCCAACCCATCTAACTACCGACCCATCGCTATTACTTCTGTACTCTCCAAAATAATGGAAAGGGTACTAAACACCAAGTTGATCACATACCTCGAAGCAAACAAAATTTTAAGCGACCGCCAATATGGATTTCGTGGAAATCGATCTTGTGGCGATCTACTCGCGTATGTGACATCCGTTTGGGGTCGAGTTATGGAACGCTTTGGAGAAGCTCAAACTGTCGCCCTTGACATCTCTAAAGCTTTCGACCGGGTTTGGCACCGAGGTCTCTTAATGAAACTCCCTTCTTATGGACTACCCCAGTCTCTGTGTACTTGGATTGCGAATTTTTTAAAAGATCGCGAAGTCATAACTGTAGTGGACGGTTGCTCTTCTTCTCCCCATTCCATTAATGCGGGAGTCCCTCAAGGGTCCATTCTATCTCCAACCCTATTCCTCCTACATATCAATGACTTGCTCTTACGCGCCCCCATCCACTGTTACGCTGATGACAGCACAGTCCATGACAATTTCTCTTTTGACAAACCTCCTAAACAGAGTGAAATATCAGAAGCCCGGAAAGACCTTCATCAAAAAATAAATAGCTACCTCCACTCAATCAATACCTGGGGTGAAAGTAATCTTGTTTCACTTAACGTCTCAAAAACCCAAGCCTGTCTAATTTCTGCGAAGAGAAACCCCAATGAATTGCAAGTGTCTTTTAACGGAAGCACCCTACCTAACAGCAGCTCTATCGACCTGCTTGGAGTATCTATAACGAACCAATTACACTACAAGGGCTCCATCGAAGCTAAGGTGAAACTCGCCTCCAAAAAATTGAGCTTACTATATAGAGCGCGCAGATATTTTACTAAGACCCAGATCTGTATACTCTACAAAGCGCAAATACGCCCAATTATTGAATATGGCAGTCACCTCTGGAGTGGCGCCCCCCAATACCTACTGAATACCCTCGACGCTGTCCAAAGGCGTGCTATACGTCTGATTGATGATCCATCACTGACTGATGGATTGCAATCACTAGAACACAGACGCAGAGTCGGTATTTTAAGTTTATTCTATAGATACTACCACGGGAATTGCTCAGAAGAACTTGCATCTTTGGTCCCTCCTCCACCCACTCGCAACAGAGTCACTCGCTTCACTCAATCGCAGCATCCATTCACAGTGGACCTTCAACATATACGAACAAGTCGCTTCTCGAACTCCTTTATTAACTTAGCAGCCCGACTGTGGAACGATCTTCCGAATTCTGTGTTTCCACCTTCGTACAACCCGGGTCTTTTTAAAATCCGAATTAATAAACTCTTTTCTAGATTGCAAACCCCTCCCAACGCTACGTAGTGCGCTTCTTCGGAAGAGTAAAATGGACCCAAATCCTAATAGCTGGCGTCCCCTACGTAGACATGTTAAAAAAAAAAAAAAATATTCTAATTCTATTAAATTAAAAATTCTATAAATAATTTTGATGTTTTTTTTATTTAATTTTAAATGTATTTATTTATTATTTTTGTTTTGCTTTTGGTTTTGAAATTGTACCTATGTTTTGAATAATAGTTAATGCATTTATTTTTGATCTATGTGATTTGTTTTATAGATTATTTGTAAAATATTTTTATTTTGTAAGCAAACAGCTGCTGGAAAAAAAACATTTATTTTTCAATTGCTTCAACTGTACATCTTCCAACAGTTCATTTTATTTTAATCTGGTTAAAATAACTTACATACATACATACATACATACCATCACGCCATGTCCCTTGCGGGGTAGGCAGAGAGAACCGAACGCCACATCTTTCTATCCTGGCAAGCATCTCTCGCCTCGTCCACATTCATGCATCGTCTCATACATGTTCGTCTATTGCTCACACTTCTAACATTTCCGTCTTTCAAAATTTCGTTCACATGGTCGTGCCACCCCTTTCTTGGGCGTCCCCGACCTCTCATTCCATTCCTTTCCGCTCTGTATATTTTCTTCGTCAGGCGCTCCTCATTCATTCTCCCCATGTGACCAAACCATCTCAATGTGTTCACTTTCATTCTAGTAATGACATCTTTCTTCATCTTACATTCGCATATACCCAATCAATATGTCATATAATATAATGTCTATTCAAAATTTTAAATCAACAAACATATTACTTAACTTCTTCAAGTCAAATAACATCCAACTTTAATTAATTTAATTTCAACAAATTTAACCAAATTATGATATTTTCACCAAGGCATAAAGCACTCTAGGGTGAATTGCCAGTAAAAAAACACAACAGTTGCTGTTTTCCTCATCAGCTTCTAGCTTTAATTAGGAAAGGAAACATTAATTATTTCGATGACATCTACTTAACATCTATGTAATTCTAAAGTCTTTAATTTAATTTATTTTAATAAAAAAACAACTCACCTAGTGAAATAATTTTGACGACATCGTCTAGTTACTATGTGATCAACTCAATTCAGAGCATCATTTAATATTAAAGCCATTTTTTGAAATATGTTTCCGCCCAATAAATTGTTAATTTGTTATTTTTTTTACATTTGGCATATTTTTTCGATATTCATTATATCGTGTACCCATGTCTTAATTCTGCTATGGCCTATGGCATATCCACTTTGTGTACGTCACACGAATTGACATTATTGAGTTCAGACGGTGAAATATGGATCCAGGTTGAGGAAACTTAAGATTATTACTATTATTATTATTATTATATGTATTTTTAGTTATTTTCGTGTCAGCTTCTTACGAAAACACCAATTATGAATTAATAATTAGTAGTTTTAAATTATATGGTTGTATCGAGACTTGACTTTATCAAGTTTATACAAAAAAATATAATATCATACTGCCAGCGAATGTCAAACGAAGTTGTTTTAAATTCAAATATCTACATAACGTATAATGCACGTCAGTTAAATTCGATCTTTTTTAAGATTTCTGTGTCTGCGTACATATGGAATATGTTCCATATGTCCTTGGTTATACCCAGGGCCGGATAAACGTGTTTTTGCGCCCGTAGCAATATATTTAAAACCGCCCCCCCAACCCCATTTTTTGGAATTTTACACCAGACAGAAGAGAGAGAAAGAAACAATAATATATGAATGATTGAAAGAGATATGTTAGTTTTGTTCCTAAACAGTGTCGGCGTCTGACACCAAGAAAATATGTAGGTAAGTCGAAAGGGAATCATTGAAATTATATTAGCATTTCAATGCAACGTTTTTTATCTTTTACAAAATGACCGTGTTATAGGTT
The DNA here is from genome assembly GCA_963576475.1 of Molanna angustata. Lineage (NCBI taxonomy): Eukaryota > Metazoa > Arthropoda > Insecta > Trichoptera > Molannidae > Molanna > Molanna angustata. The sequence continues at coordinate 683,378 of OY754986.1, forward strand.
GATATCGGGTTCCGCATATTGTAAACGACTTATGTAAGTTCCATCAACAAGCAAAAAGAGTTCTTAGTGTAATATATCATTAAAGTCACTATAGTATGTAGCAAGGCCTTACTATATCTAAAGTGAGCCGTGAGTATGTAGTATCTGGAATTTCCTTAAAATTCTCTGTTACCATCTAGTATGAAGTTAACCGTGAGCCGCCTGGGCGATTTTACATAGTTGTAGGGGTCGCTGGCTTCATTATGTAGATGATTTAACACTAAAGCAAGTAAATTATTACAATGAATATTTTTGTTTGAGGTTGTGTAGGTATATGGTGTATGTTTATCACAACGTTTACGAATAACATGTTAATAATAGGCGGGGAAGATATTAACACTATGTAAAAAGGGATTTTAAGCGTCCTTTTTAAGACAACCGCCCTGACTTCTTGTTCCTGCTTGTTCTATGATTTATCCGGCCCTGGTTATACCCATCAATGTTTGTACATGTTATGACCAACTATCATTTATTGGAAACGCGCAGATGCATTGCGACTTTGAAATAATTTTACTACTTAAGAAACGAACATACGAACAATACCGACATACTTTTTTGTACCAGAAGTTATAGTCGAGCACAGAGCCATCGTTTCTTATAATATGATCGCACAAATCTTAACTCACCATAAGGACGAGCTTCATCTTAGCTAAATATAATAAATAACATCGAAATCGATTTATTTAGTACATCTGTCACAAAGTTTGTAGATTTATTTAGTACATCTGTCACAAAGATTGTAGATTTATTTAGTACATCTGTCACAAAGTTTGTAGATTTATTAAGTACATCTGTCACAAAGTTTGTAGATTTATTTAGTACATCTGTCACAAATATTGTAGATTTATTTAGTACATCTGTCACAAAGATTGTAGATTTATTTAGTACATCTGTCACAAAGTTTGTAGATTTATTAAGTACATCTGTCACAAAGTTTGTAGATTTATTTAGTACATCTGTCACAAAGATTGTAGATTTATTTAGTACATCTGTCACAAAGTTTGTAGATTTATTTAGTACATCTGTCACAAATATTGTAGATTTATTTAGTACATCTGTCACAAAGTTTGTAGATTTATTTAGTACATCTGTCACAAAGATTGTAGATTTATTTAGTACATCTGTCACAAAGTTTGTAGATTTATTTAGTACATCTGTCACAAAGTTTGTAGATTTATTAAGTACATCTGTCACATAGTTTGTAGATTTATTGGCATTGTGCACATATTGTTTAAATGATTTATTTATAACGCTCAAGGCATGGTTTCCATAATCTTATGAATACATTTTTTTGATAAATAAATAAATGTTAAAGAAAAATACATAATCTAGTGTGAACAATATAAATCGTACTTAATTTATTGCACTTTGTAATATGTGTGAAGAAAACTTTGCAACCCTTGATGAATAGGTACGTGTAAGTATTTCATAATAGATCAGATCCAATGACTTTTGAAAATTTTGGTCGAATTTTGATTTCTGAACGATCACTTATAATAAATAAGCAAATTACGTAAATATACGTTTTAAATTTAAATGTTCGTTGTGTGACGGATATTTTTTGTGTCAGATTTAAACGTAGTTCTTAGTTTTATGATCTACTCTAACAACGTTTTATTTTTTTTTTAATTATCGAAATCTACAAATATCCCTCAAATATATCTACATACATACATACATACCATCACGCCATGTCCCTTATGGGGTAGGCAGAGAGAACCGAACGCCATATCTTTCTATCCTGGCACACATTCATCGCCTCGTCAACATTCATGCATCGTCTCATACATGTTCGTCTATTGTACATGCTTCTAACATATATCTCACATTATTTACTTTCTAAATTAAACTTTCACTGCCCATCACGCAATTTCAGATATCACTTTTTGTTCTATGTCGACTGATATTGCACAAACTACTCACAAAACAATCACATAGACGGAGTTGCTCCAGCATACTTTAAACATTTCGATATAATACATAAAACACAAGGAGATTACAAAACATACATATTACAATAATTAGATAAACAGTACCTACATACCACAATCACATACAATATTACATATAACACATATCTACATAATACCATAAACATAATGGTATATTTGTCATTTATATTTGTTACTCTTATATAGGTATGTGAAAACATATTATTATTGGGATGCAATGAACTAATCATACTTTTTTTATTTATTTATTTATTTATTTATTAAGGGACAAATACAGTCTTAAAATACTAAAATGGAATAATACACTATAAAATAAAAACAAACAGACCAATTACATATGTCCACAGATATTAAATATGAAACATTTTAAGCATCATAAATTTAAATATAACTAAGATATATGTATGCCTGTGACGGGAAAGGAAGGGAAGAGAAAAAAAAAGGATGGGAAAAGGATTGTGACAGTTAAATTGTTATATTTTTGTTACAAACAACAACTCAAAATGTAAATAAAAGTATACAAAAGATAATATTAGAAAAAACAAAAATAACTAACAAAAAAAAATTCAACATACGAGTTCATGCTATGCACTTATAGAGAGAATTTTTGTATGCGTTATTACTAGCGGTGAATATATCAGAATGTGTAATACTGGCTGAGATATTATCATATTATATTCTTTACTTTTAACATTGTATCCTACTGCAGTTTATTGTTGTGTATACTATTTTAATAATCATATTCTTCAATTAATTTGTGGATAATAGTTTTGGCGCATATTACTTTGTCATCGCTGTTTTCTGCCCCAAAAAAATAAATTATACTCGAATAATAAAATTTCAAACGTTACTGAGATGTTCAATAAATACAAGTATATTTACTATTATTATCGACAGTCACCCTCTTAATTACCATAGTTTTGATACGATAGAATGTAGGAGAGTCTTACACGACCAATCCCTGCTGCATAACATTTTGAACAATGCCATAGACTTCTCTCTCCTCTACTCTTCTCAATATTCATCAATCCAATTGTGAGAGGTCTTCGGTGCTCCTATCATATCTATGCTGATTATCTTCAACTTTACACAGATTTTGTAGCTAATGACATATATAATGCCACACAAACTGTGAATTCTGATCTCGACTACATAAGCAAATGGGCCACTGAAAATGTTATTCTTCTTAACCCTATCAAATCTCACGCCATTATCATAGGGAGTACAAAACTTCTGGCTTAACTTATGGCACAGCAATACCCTTATCCAAAACAATGAAAAATCTAGGAGTTCTCTTCAATCAATATCTTTCCTGGACTGAACAAGTCAATGAAGTCAGCAGAAAACTTTTCTATAGTATTCACTCTGTCAAAAAACATCAAAAATTTCTTCCAACCAACATCAAAATAAAGCTCGCACAAACTCTCCTTCTCCTATTCTCGATTATGCAGATATTTGCTATTTGGATCTTACTCAGGAACTTCTAAACAAATTAGATCGATTACAAAATGTCTGCATACGATTCATATTTAATCTTCGCAAATACGATCACATATCATATTTTCGCAAGGAACTCAAATGGCTTCCTATCCGTCTGCGCCGTGATCAACACACTCTTTGTCTTCTGTTTAACATTTTGATCAACCCTAATGCTCCATCATATCTGACCGAAAGATTTCAACCTCTGGCCTCTCATGGACTCCCGCTTCGATCTAGAGAAGAGAGAACCCTCGCCATCCCATCACATGCCACGGCTTTCTATTCATCATCCTTTACTGTCCATGCTGCCCGATTATGGAACAACTTGGCCCTTGACATTAGAACTGCACCAACGTAAGCAACCTTCAAAACCAGATTAAAACGCGCGCTCATACTTTCCATTTCTTAACCTACATACTTCCCATTTATTTCCCTTTTCTTGTAGTTAGTCATATCTCCTCTCCTTTTTTTCGCTTCCCTCCCATAGTGTTTTAACAGGTTTTATCTATGATTTGTTTAATTTTCATTGATGTACATATTTTTATTCTTCTTACTTTCGTGTGTTTAAATGTAATATGTTTATGGTTTTATATATGTACCATTTTGTCTCATAATTGTCACAGATGGTTGTCTGGAAGAAATTGCCATTAGGCAATAAGTCCGCCATTTGTACTAGCTATAAGTAATGTACAATAAAGTGTTTAAATAAATAAATAGACTTGCCTGAACTTGTCAATCTAGTAGGTTGCCATGTTCCAGGTAGAATGGTTCGTAGACCTCAATTACTTCGTGTTCCAACAAGCAGAACAAATATCAGGAAAAATGCCACAATTACACGCATATGCAGCCAATATAACAATACATTCTCAGCTGAGATAGACATATTCAACGCGAAATATTATAGATTTAGACATGATGTTCTGAAGGTAATGTGCAACCAATATCCCTCTGTCCTGTCCTCCTAGTCTCTATTCTCTCCTTTCTCTTCCCTTCCCTAGTTGTTGTATATATATTTGTGTGTATGTAAGTATATACATATGTATGTATGTGTGTGAGGGTGTGTATGAGTGTGTGTGTATGTGTATGAATATTTTTGGCTTGTAAACTGTTATTTGTTTTTATATTATGTTGATGGAATGCTTTTTTCGGCTCTAACACTGTAAAAATAATATTGTATCATTAAACTGTAAATGAGCTGTAGCTTCCCAAAGAAAATAAATAAATTACTTACTATAATATCGTGTCAGAATTATTCAAGCGTAAAAAAAGCTAGCAATTGTCTTTATGCAGAGTAATTACTTAACAATAATACTTAATTATCAATTGTCAGATACATTATGAATCAAATTGATAACAATTATACAATAAACAATCAAATATATACCGAGATAACCCATATTATATATGACCATCTGACCTCTTGTGCAGTATGAAATCAATCGAATCCAGAACACATTGATTACTTTTGAACTGAGTATTACAAATATCATTGTTTTTACTAGGACAAATTGTGAAAAATTAGGCTTCGACCCATGGAGAGTTGGAACTACGCGTCAATTATTAGACACTACGTCATATCGTAAAGTTTTAACTCTTAAAGGGGGCCACTGCAGCCAACGTACCTATTTTACAATTTGATATAAATATAAGTAAGTACCTTATTTTTTTCTAATCAAATCGTTTTGAAAAAATCATTAAGATAGTTTGGGTATTAATAAAGAAAAATATACCTTAACTTTTTGATAATGTTCTGTATAAATTCTTGTACCACTAGTTGCATGTAACACATGACATACAACTGTCGATGGCGATAGTACCTATGCACAATTGAAGAATACGTACCAAACTATAAACACTTAATATTTTGTTTTCTATATATAACATGTAGGTATACATGTCAGGATAAGATAGTATGGAGGTCCGTCTGTTTTCCTACCCAATATATGAAAACAGCACGATGGTATGTATATATGTTTGGAGATTAAGTATCAAATTATTGAGTCTTCTTAGATATTGTGTATAGGCCACTGCCATACAAATTGTATGAAGCGATGTCGTCACTACATTCAATTTTAATAAAAATTGTTTGAGATGTACTACTACAATGTTGATATTTTTTATAGAAAATTAAATTATCTAATTGGGATGTTCCGACTTTTTTTGATATTTTATAAACTTTAGAAATATAGGCAGTTAAACACGTAAATTTATCATAAAAAATGTTTTACTTAATAAAAAATGTTTGAGAAACTCTGGAATGTTTTTGAAAAAAAATTGTAATTTTATATTTGAGAAACTCTGGAATGTTTTTGAAAAAAATAAATTTGTAATTTTATATTTGTCTATATTTATACCAATTTTCAGTCCTCTTGCTTTTATGGTTTTTGAGATATATGGAAAAATAAAGTAAAAATTCAAATGTTGATAACCCCTGAATGAAACAAAAATTAAAAACTCTGAGTATAAAAGTTTTGTAGGCCTATATATTCTGAAATTTTGAGCTCTGTAAATTAAGCAGATCAAAAACTATAACGGTGGCGGGGGGACACACAGACACACAGGCATACTAAATGTTCTACTTCGAATTCTGAGTAAATCCGTATATAGAACATTATATGCTGCGATGCCTGTTGGTGTTTTTTGACTTCAAAGTTGGAAAAACCGTGAAAAAATTGACTCTACATATATCCTGGCTTGATACTTTGTCGATATGTTAAGAGAACAAAGTTCTCTTGAACAAATCGACGATTGGAAAATAATGGCATACCACGATTTTCAAGGAATATCTTATATTTTTTTATAAACTATAAGGCGTAGAGCATATTTATATATTTTTTAATTAAAGAGTCTGTACAGCATCAGACGTCCTCAGATCGTGCTGCACAATCAGACTCATGGATCTTGCCCTCGCGGTACACCGCCAAAAAGATGGAGGAATAGTTGGGAGTCCAAAGGACCCAAAGGTCTACATAAAAGAAGAAGAAGAATAGTCTCCGTAAATTAACTGAGTAACGAAATATTAAAGATTTTAGTAACTCTGTAGAACTAAATTCTCCAGATTGTCAACTATAAAAGTTTACCAATACAAAAATAATTATTATTATGTGGAATGCACTTTACCATTTACAAATGTTACCATTATAGTAGTTGAAAACGTACAGTACACTCGGCACTACCTACACATAATCAATAAAATTATATGTTTAGTATTTGGGTATTTTCTTATAATATTATCTGTATTAAAAAATTAAAGACATCCTTAAATCTTCAATAATAATTACCACCGATCAAAATGGCGGCTGATGGCGTCAACTTTACAGTGATAAAATATAATTCAATTTACTCTGAATTACTTGAGACCCATATTTTTTTTTCACACCTTTATCACAAAGACTATTATGAAGATATCTGCTGCCCAACTAGGTAACCCTGTTCTAGGGCTAGCAGTTTACAATTTTACCAAGCCAAATATTTGACATTTTGGTTATACATAGTTACATAGAGCGGACACCAGACATCACAACACAGTAAATTACAATATTACGTAGTTACCAATATCTTAAACACAAAAGTATAAACTGATACAGTAAATTTTGATATATTATTATTCCAATATTATTTCTACCATAATATGCACACCCGTTGTTGTCATTTATGTTATGTAGCAGTTTGACATTAAAATTTGCTCTGTGGTCTTCCCAACGTATATACTCAGTATATATATAATAATATAGATGGGTCGGTGGCAGAGCGGTTAGCGCGCTGGGCTAGTAATCCAGTGGTCGTGAGTTCGCATCCTGCCTCGACCGATTTCGTTCACCTAAGCACAAGCATTCATTTGCTTATTTTAGGGAACGTAGGAAGATGTATATGTACTTGTTTAACAAGGACATATTCATTTTTTATTAAAAAAAAAAAAAAAAAATATTATTTGACTTGAGTCACAAATCAAATAAAATACAAAATCAAGTTTTCTTCTATACATATTATTAATTATATACATATTTTATATCTCAGTCATAGTGGAGTTTGAATTATTAGGATAAATTCATTCGATCCCCAGCAGAGAAGAAATTTATTAAAAATCATTTCTCACCCAAATATTGCTTCTCTTGGCTGAAAACACTGGTTAAAGAAAATGCCATATATGGCAATTAAATAAGGGTACAAGGAAGTGTTTATTTTTTCTATTTATTTTATGTAGCTTGTCGGGCAACTAACATATCTATCTGATAATACCTGATTTCTTCTACCTCTCCTTATCCTTTTGTTTTCCTATCATTGTTATCAACTGTAAAATATAGCAAAAATACCTATCTGATAATACCTGATTACTTCTACCTCTCCTTATCCTTTTGTTTTCCTATCATTGTTATCAACTGTAAAATATAGCAAAAATACCTATCTGATAATACCTGATTACTTCTACCTCTCCTTATCCTTTTGTTTTCCTATCATTGTTATCAACTGTAAAATATAGCAAAAATAACTATCTGATAATACCTGATTACTTCTACCTCTCCTTATCCTTTGTTTTCCTATCATTGTTATCAACTGTAAAATATAGCAAAAATAACTATCTGATAATACCTGATTACTTCTACCTCTCCTTATCCTTTTGTTTTCCTATCATTGTTATCAACTGTAAAATATAGCAAAAATAACTGTCTGATAATACCTGATTACTTCTACCTCTCCTTATCCTTTTGTTTTCCTATCATTGTTATCAATGTAAAATATAGCAAAAATACCTATCTGATAATACCTGATTACTTCTACCTCTCCTTATCCTTTGTTTTCCTATCATTGTTATCAACTGTAAAATATAGCAAAAATAACTATCTGATAATACCTGATTACTTCTACCTCTCCTTATCCTTTTGTTTTCCTATCATTGTTATCAATGTAAAATATAGCAAAAATACCTATCTGATAATACCTGATTACTTCTACCTCTCCTTATCCTTTTGTTTTCCTATCATTGTTATCAATGTAAAATATAGCAAAAACACCTATCTGATAATACCTGATTACTTCTACCTTCTCCTAATCCTTTTGTTTTCCTATCATTGTTATCAACTGTAAAATATAGCAAAAATACCTATCTGATAGTACCTGATTACTTCTACCTCTCCTTATCCTTTTGTTTTCCTATCATTGTTATCAACTGTAAAATATAGCAAAAATAACTATCTGATAATACCTGATTACTTCTACCTCTCCTTATCCTTTTGTTTTCCTATCATTGTTATAAATGTAAAATATAGCAAAAATACCTGTCTGATAATACCTGATTACTTCTACCTCTCCTTATCCTTTTGTTTTCCTATCATTGTTATCAATGTAAAATATAGCAAAAACACCTATCTGATAATACCTGATTACTTCTACCTCTCCGTATCCTTTTGTTTTCCTATCATTGTTATCAACTGTAAAATATAGCAAAAATACCTATCTGATAATACCTGATTACTTCTACCTCTCCTTATCCTTTTGTTTTCCTATCATTGTTATCAACTGTAAAATATAGCAAAAATAACTATCTGATAATACCTGATTTCTTCTACCTCTCCTTATCCTTTTTGTTTTCCTATCATTGTTATCAACTGTAAAATATAGCAAAAATACCTATCTGATAATACCTGATTACTTCTACCTCTCCTTATCCTTTTGTTTTCCTATCATTGTTATCAACTGTAAAATATAGCAAAAATACCTATCTGATAATACCTGATTACTTCTACCTCTCCTTATCCTTTTGTTTTCCTATCATTGTTATCAACTGTAAAATATAGCAAAAATAACTATCTGATAATACCTGATTACTTCTACCTCTCCTTATCCTTTGTTTTCCTATCATTGTTATCAACTGTAAAATATAGCAAAAATAACTATCTGATAATACCTGATTTCTTCTACCTCTCCTTATCCTTTTGTTTTCCTATCATTGTTATCAACTGTAAAATATAGCAAAAATAACTATCTGATAATACCTGATTACTTCTACCTCTCCTTATCCTTTTGTTTTCCTATCATTGTTATCAATGTAAAATATAGCAAAAATACCTATCTGATAATACCTGATTACTTCTACCTCTCCTTATCCTTTTGTTTTCCTATCATTGTTATCAATGTAAAATATAGCAAAAACACCTATCTGATAATACCTGATTACTTCTACCTCTCCTTATCCTTTTGTTTTCCTATCATTGTTATCAACTGTAAAATATAGCAAAAATAACTATCTGATAATACCTGATTTCTTCTACCTCTCCTTATCCTTTTTGTTTTCCTATCATTGTTATCAACTGTAAAATATAGCAAAAATACCTATCTGATAATACCTGATTACTTCTACCTCTCCTTATCCTTTTGTTTTCCTATCATTGTTATCAACTGTAAAATATAGCAAAAATACCTATCTGATAATACCTGATTACTTCTACCTCTCCTTATCCTTTTGTTTTCCTATCATTGTTATCAACTGTAAAATATAGCAAAAATAACTATCTGATAATACCTGATTTCTTCTACCTCTCCTTATCCTTTTTGTTTTCCTATCATTGTTATCAACTGTAAAATATAGCAAAAATACCTATCTGATAATACCTGATTACTTCTACCTCTCCTTATCCTTTTGTTTTCCTATCATTGTTATCAACTGTAAAATATAGCAAAAATACCTATCTGATAATACCTGATTACTTCTACCTCTCCTTATCCTTTTGTTTTCCTATCATTGTTATCAACTGTAAAATATAGCAAAAATAACTATCTGATAATACCTGATTTCTTCTACCTCTCCTTATCCTTTTGTTTTCCTATCATTGTTATCAACTGTTATTATATTATATTCAATAGCAAAAATATCTATCTGATAATACCTGAATTCTTCTCCTTATGTTTTCCTATCATTGCTATCAACTGTTATTATATTCAATATTATTTTTGTTACTTTTGCTTTTCTTCTGTTATCTTTGTTATCTTGTCATGTTATAAATTTATTGCCAATGTATACATTGTATCGTATATTAACGTTAATTCTGGTTGGTTGGAAGAAATTACCGTTTGGAAATAAAACCGCCAGTGTATAAATTATGTATACAAGAAGAAACAAATAAATAAATCGTTTGGGAATCATTTAAATTTTCAAACGTAACATACTTGGCATGCGTGGCCTGTTTGTCATCTCTGTGTTAGAGTATTGATACATCACACTATAAATGAATATATAACCAAATAATTCATAATTATTTTATTGTTAATGTTTAATTTAGTGTGAACTTAGGAACTATTTTTGAATGTGCGGGAGATTTTATCGTAAGGAAGTACAAGGTGACTTTTGGGTGTTTAATTAATCAGATTTTTTAATATATAATTAGGTACACTGCACATAACGATTTATTGTTTAAACAATTAATTATGGCTATTGAATTGTTATTAACATGTTTGACAATGCATTTATAGCACGCTAAGTTTAACAGCATTATCGTTGTTTTCCCGCGGTTGACTAACATGTATTATGCAAGTATGTGTACCTATCTTAATTTAAATGTAAAAAAAATACAAATTCTAACATCTAGTATACACATAACAAAAGAAAAAATGTTAAAACCAATTTACATCGTAAAAAATACAAGAAAACAACAGAAAACACACAATATATTAGAAGAACTTTTCTTTTATATATTCAGAACTGTCCTAGTGATGAACAAACTCTTGCAACTGTAGTCTTTATCATTCAAAATTTAGGAATAAGGCAATCGTCAGCGTATGCATAAGAATCGAAACGTTCATTGTCAATAATTATATCGTCACATTATCATGCAACTCACTCTAGCGAGTCGCAATATGAAAAGGAACTAACCTAACCTAACTAAAAATAGTCAGGCGCCATATCATTTTTAGTATGTCAGGCGCCAAAAATTGATGTCGATCCGGCCCTGATTTCGATATTGTACTAAAACAATGCATGAGATGGTAATGGATTAGGGGTGGTAAAGATTACCTGCTGTCACGAATCTCTTACAAATACCGACTAATGACCCGCTGACAAAGGAACGATGAGGTAATACATAATAATATGCAATATTCTACTTACATAATTTAATTGTTTCATTCACATCATCGATGTTATTCTTCGGCAGAGGTGTTCGTTGTCCTACTTCCTGCGACGGTAGGACCGTACCAGTGGCGGACATATCCATAGATGATTGCGACAATCTGTCACTTTTCCTTTTGTCATTCTGTTCCGAAATAAGCGGCGGTTCACCGCTGTCGTTGCACGCGAGTACCTTGTTATAGTTTTCATTAATCGACGCATTTTCGATCGTCGCAGACGATGCACTTTCGGAAATCAACTCCAACATTCCGTCATTTTGTGGGTCCATTTTCGTACCCTTCTCGCCCAGTTCCATCAGGATGCGTTTGAAACTTTTCGAATGTCCGCTCAGATCGACGACTTTATCGTCCATTGCGCTTGCGCAGTCGATTATATATAATTTTAAAAACAAAATACATAATATTTTTCTCACAAAAGACGCCATTTTTGTGTTTCTTGATATATTTTTATACGTGCTGAATATTTTCAAGCATATTTTATTGTCTCATTTAAATACACATTCACTGATATTTTTAAAATAACATTTTTTGTATCAATTAAAAGTAAACTTATTTTTATTTTAGTTTTTTTAAGTAAAAAATGTTAGATTTATTATCTAATATGATTTTATGTCTTTCAAAAAAGATCAACACGTTATAATATTCTATAGATTATTTAAAATATTTCAATTTTACTTTGAACTTATAAAATTTAATATCATTGTTTTAAGTAATATAATTTTTGTGTATTGTATTAATTTCAAATTTAAACAATATCCGATAGAAAGAAAAGAAAAACTTCAATTAATTATGGTTTACGTCATTTGAAAATAATTTTACCGCCAATATCTGTACAGAACAATGCATGAATTTAAATTTTAACCGCGAATTATTGCAGTGCCTTCGCGATACGTGCTATGTAAATCAAAACACGTAATGAAGTTAGCAACGAGTTGACAGAGTGAGCTGTCCACACGGTGGCTAATGTAACAATGACAGGTTGGAAGGATTTGTGTAGTACATCAGGTAACAAAATAGCAATGTAATAATCTCCCACCATTGCTTTCATAATAAGCATCCTTACCAACACCTTAGTCTGTAGGTATAAAACTAATAACACATTGATAAACAAGAAACGTATAGCGATGAAATCGAAATGTTGAACAATATACTAGACACATTTATTTTTACACATGTAATTGGGCCGTTATAATAGTTGACAATTTGTTAAGAAAAAGATAAATAAACTAGTCGCATGTAACACATGAGATCCAACTGTCGATGGCGATAGTTTGTATGTATAATTGAAGAATATTTTGTTTTCTATATAAAATATGTAGGTATGTATGTCAGGATAGGAGAGTATGGAAGTCAGTCTGTTTTTCCTACCCAGAATATGAAATAAAACATGATGGTATGTATGTATGATATGTTTGGAGATTAGGTAGGTAAGTAAATGGAATATTTTTTTAATTGCATATACCTACACAAACATTGGATTTTTTTCCCTTTCGGGAGTCAAATGATATTTTTATTGACAAACATTTTTTCAACATCTCAATAGATACGATGTTGGGATATTGTAGAAGAACCAGGAACTCGAGGCACCTACAGGGCTTACGACCTGTCATCGACTGGTTGGCTGGATGACAGGTCGTAAGCCCTGTAGGTGCCTCGAGTTCCTGGTTTTTCTACAATATCCCAACTTTGTCTCTATTGAGATGCTGAAAAAATGTTTGTCAATAAAAATATTAGGTAGGTAAGTATTAAACTATTAAGTCTTCTTAGATATTGTATATAGGCCACTGCCATTCAAATTGTATGAAGCAATATCGTCACTAAATTCAATTTTTATAAAAATTGAGAGAAAAAAAATCGAGATGTACTACTACAATGCTAATATTTTTTATAGGTATCAAATTAAAATATCTAGTTGGGGTGTTTCGGCTTTTTTCGATATTTTAAATAAATTTGGAAACATAGGCAGTTAAGCACATAAATTTATCATTAAAAAATGTTTGAGAAACTATGGAATTTTTTTGATTTTGATGATTTTTTATTTTATTTACCTATACCAATTTTCAGGGTTCTAGCTTTTATGGTTTTTGAGATATATGGAAAAATAAATTCAAAATTCAAAATTTGATAACCCCTGACTGAAACAAAAAATCAAAAAACTGAGTATAAATGCTTTGTAGGCCTATAACTATCTATGTATTATGAATTTTTGGGCTCTGTAAATTGAGCGGATCAAAAGTTATAAGGGACGGACGGACACACACACAGACCCACTAAATGCAGTTCTACTCCGAATTCTGAGTAAATCCGTATATAGAACATACGGATCCAAGCACAAGTTTTTAACTTTATTGGGACAGTGCCTATTGAAAAAAAAACTGTATTAATTTAAATTTTTGTACTATGTGTCTGTTCATATTATGTATACTCAATAAAAAAAATGATGCGAAGCCTCTAAGTTGGTGTTTTTTGACTTCAAAGTTGGAAAAACCGTGAAAAATATAGACCCTGCATACAATCTCGCGTATCCTGGCTTGATACTTTGACAGTTGGAATATTAGTAGAGAGTGAAAGAAAATGGATAATCGAATATTTTTATTATTATAAATAAAATATTTATAAAAATAAATAAAAACACACAGTATTAATCCACAAAAGAGTATGACTTTAATGAACCTAAGCGCTTTCACCGAACACAGCCGGCATCCTCAGAGACAGAAATCAAACTTTTTGATTTCTAAGTTTGATTTGTGCCTCTGAAGATGCCGGCTGTGTTCGGCGAAAGCGCTTAGGCTCATTAAAGTCATACTCTTTTGAGTCTTTTGTGGATTAAAACTGTGTGTTTTTATTTATTTTTATAAATATTTTATTTATAACTAACATTGAAATTATTTTTATTATTGCATATGCGCAAACATTGCATTTTTTTCCTGTCGGGAGTCAAAGATATTTGATAATATCTTTGAAAAAATCCAATGTTAGCGCATATGCAATAATAAAAATATTCGATTACTTACACATTGGTACAAGTAGGTAAATAAGACAAAAATGACCTTATAAGTATGGCGCAATTCAGGGGTGACTTCTATGCGGAAAATGCATTGTCACCTCAGGTATAAGAATTGTTGCTTTCATTATTTACAAAAAACAATTCTCTCGATAGATGGTGTTACAACAAAAATAAATAAAAATAATAAGAATGTTGTTCATAATTTCACACATAGATGGCTGTAGTAAAAATCCTTATTTCCTCAAGCGAAATTAATTTCAGTATTGCAATATATAGAATTTTCAAAAATTGAATTGATAGGGATCTCATTAAAAAGGCATAATTGGTGAACGTTGTTCAATCGCATAAAATGATCACGTAAACCAGCCGATGACAGGTTGTAAGCCCTGTAGGTGCCTTGATTTCCCGGTTCTCCTACAGAAAATATTCCAACTTCGTCTCTATTGAGATAATTAAAAATCTGTTAAAAAATAAAATGGATAATAGTTTTGAGCAAAAAATAATGTAAGTTTTGAATCCTCTATCTTTATAGCATTAGTCTCGCACACTGCTAACTGAATCATATCATGATTTTCATCTAGTCTTGCAAATGAAAACATTTATTTTCCCATATAAATTATATATTTTTTATTTATTTATTTAAATCCACATAAACAATACAGAATAACAATAATACAATACAATACTGCAACAACAGTACAATTAATTATGCAATATAGACAATATTGGTACTGACAAAATGCTCCGAAAAGGACATTTAGGGTCATATAACATGAGTTATTTAAGAATAATGTAAGAAAAAGTTGAGGTTCCGTAAGCAGTACCTATTCTCGCAATATGGGTCCTTTATACCTTTTTCTTACATTTATCTCAAATAACTCTCGTAATAATGACCCTTAATTATAACATGAACAGAAGCAGTTCTTACAACATGAAGACAGTACCAACATACAGTGGATAATAACTATTCCACTAGGTAAGCAGTGCTTGTTTCGGAAAAGCTTTACATTAATATTGAAATATGTATATTCGAAATTACGACTTATAAATGCTGTTCGTTAGAAATCGCTTCACTTGAGAACGGCTGGACCGATAGCCATATTTTTAATTTACGGAAAGATAAAGCAGAAAAATTGGTCGGAAAATTCGGGAAATAGGTAGGTACTAAAAGTGGCTTCGTAATAGGATATTTGCTATTTGTAGTTTTACATTTTCAAATTGTGAATCAAGATTATCATTAACATAGGACTGAAGGGACTGTAGGGACTGAGGGGACTGTAGGGACTGAAGGGACTGAAGGGACTGTAGAGACTAAAGGGACTGAAAGGACTGAATGGAAACTCTAAAGTTTTACATAATCATTTTGAAAAAAATGAATGCACTTAATAAAAATATGCTTACTAAAAAATTTACTCCATTAGTTATGAAAACTAGCTGTGCATTTGTTTGATTGTTTGAAAATATAATTTTTAATTTTTGTTTGATTTATTTATTTTATATTCTGGTTCTTTCTCGAAAAATATTGGTAACCTTTTGATGTGGAACTAAAATAATATAATTTGTGTATTTATTTCTTGTTAATTATGGCCATATAAAATTCAAGGCGGTTTGGTTTACTATAGGCCTACCAGCATATCTTTACAGACGCCATTTTATCTTTCGACTCAAAAGACAATAATTTTATTTTTTCTTGTACATATACTAAAATTCGATTTATTTTTACAACTATACAAATTATATTTAACAATGGTGAAGTATCCTAAATAGTATCGCTGGTGTTGGGAAATTTGTCTATGTTTACCAGTTGATAAGGCCCTAGTCAGCATAAACAGTCGTCCTTATACAATAAAAATATTTATTTAGAACCATAATCAATTTAAAAAATTTATTTTTCTATCGGCAATCCTTGATGGAATTCCATTTAATTTTTTTTTTCATTTTAATTTTTATAAAAATATATTAAAAATAAAACTACTTGAAAATGTGCGTTGCACGAAAACGGTTGTAGGTGGTAGTCATTAAAAATAGTCATGGAATAATTATAAACTTCGTTTTATTTTAATATATTTTTTATAAAACAGATGGATCGATGGCAGAGCGGTTAGCACGCTGGGCTAATAATCCAGTGGTCGCGAATTCAAATCCTGCCTCGATCGATTTCGTTCACCTATAGCACAAGCATTTATGCTTATTTTAAGGTACGTAGGAAAATGTATATGTACTTGTTTAATAAGGACATATTCATTTTTTTATTAAAAAAAAAAATAATGAAAATAACAAATAAATAATAATTCTTAATCAATTTTGTTTGATTTCCAAAAAAAACTAATATACTTAATGGAGTTCTACACAGTAAAAAAACATTTATTGTTTTATCAGGAAGTGATAGTTTGATATCTGCCGACTTGTGTTGGTCGTCTATTATGTAAATTTTACCAGTTTCTGCAATAAATATTTTTGTATCAATATAAAGCCTACATGTCCTTAAAATAAAAACAAGAAACAATCTAAAATCTTCGGCAGCATTTTCGGCACAAAGAGCAAAAATACGGTTCACCTTCACCTTCACCTTCAAGTGAACGGTGAGCCTGCCGTTTCTTTATAATCAGCTCTCTTTGGCACTTTGCAGTGTTTGCAAGGAATTAGAGTTCTCGGAGTTTGCAAGGGCTCATTGTTAGTCCCCATAAGCATAACGGGTGGTGGTGGTAAGGTCAGAATATATAAAACATGTGTGCGACCTATCATGACGTATGCTGTGGAAACGCGAGCAGATACCGTACGAACCAAGGGGCTATAACGGAGATGAAGGTCCTAAGGTCAACCACTGGTATAACTCTCCGAGATCGTGTTCGCAATGTTCAAATAAGGAAAACATGTGGAATACAGGACATCGTTCGATGGAGTAGATCCAGAAGAAGACATTGGAGGGACCACGTAGCCAGGATGGACAGTGATAGGCTTGCAAATATAGCAGCAAATGAAATTCCTTCTGGCCGCCGCCTACCCGGTAGACCACCCAAGAGATGGAAGGATAGCTAGACAACGTCATCCCAGGAGGCATAGTTTCTGAAGAACAGACCAACTAGGTCTACTAAACGAAGAAGAAGAAGAATTTAGTGACGACATTGCTTCATACAATTTGTATGGCAGTCGCATATAACAAAATGTATAGTTTCAAGTTTGATACTAAAATCTCCAAAAATACATACAGAACCATCATGCTGTTTTCATATTCCGGGTAGGAAAAGAGGACCGACCTCCATACTGTCCTATCTTGACATACATACTGTGATGACTCAATTTTGTTCAGCTTATTATTTGTTTTCTTTTATACGGTGCACATAATCTATGTTTGAGTAATTTATCGGCCCTGGTATCTGCATATTGAGAGAGGTATTCATATGTGCGTATATGTGTGGGGATATGTTTTTATTGCTGGTGTTGGGGGGGAATAGGAGAGTAGGGAATTGTACCTACGAGATGGGGTTGAGCGGTCTGATCTTATTTTAAAAGGTTAATGAGTCTCTAGCCGCGAACAGAGACGGTCGTTTTTTCAAAGAGAATCGGGAGTTAGTTGCTGGGTAGGGGGGGTCTTATTTTGAAAGGAGTTAAATGCACTCGTTAAGATAGCGTTCGGGGGGGGGGGGAGAGAAGGGGGACGGTCGATTGCTCGCGACACGCGAAAGAGTTTGTTTAAAAAAAATAATAATATTATTTAATTGTGTATTTATATCGTGAAGTAAAGTGATATTTTCCTTTTTATTCTCTACTAGCTTTTATGTCCCGCCGTTGGCCAAGAATGTAAAATTGTGAAGGAATAAGCAATCGTTTTTATAATATTGTCACCCAATTATTTTGCAAAATCGGACCATGAAAAGTGGTTTGAAATTTGATTGAGTTTAAGCATTGTAAAATGTTCGTGATGGCCACAACCCATGCTTTTTTATATATTGCTATAAAGTGTGAATGAAGTATAATATATAATTTCTGCTGGCATGGACTATGCGTAATGGTTTTAAATATGACTGTTTATCAACGTTGTAAAGAGATTGGTTTGGCCACAACCCCCATTTTTATATATTATCATCGAAAACAAATTGTAATATGTACATATAAAAAAAAATTAGTAATTTTGGATGTTGGAATGTGGTTAAAATTTGATTAAATAATGCGTACTGAAAAGATCTAGTGTTGGTCACATCCCATTCGTTTTTATATTTTTTCATCAAGTGTGCATTATATTTTTGCACAATTAGACTGATAGACTTAAAATTGACACAAAAGTCTACATTAACGAAGAAGAAGACTTAAACTATAGTACACACACACACACACACACACACACACACACACACACACACACACACACACACTCAAACACACGCACGCACACACCCTCACACACACACATACACACACACACACACACCCTCACACACACAAACACACATACAAACACACCCTCACCCACACACACACACACACACACACACACACACACCCTCACACACACACACACACACAAACATATGTAACTTCTAACTCTAGTATGTAATCAACATTGTATTGTATTGTTTATAATAAATAAATAAATAAATAAAAGAAATAAATAAATAAATAAATAGTAATTAGTTTATAATTTAAATATAAACGTTGTGAAGAGTTCAGTAATGGCCAAAACCCCCATTCTTTAAATATCGTCAACGAAATAAAATATGAAAGCGTTGAAAATTATTCAAAATAGGATGATATAAATGGTTAAAATTTGATTAAACAAAAGTATTGAAAAGATTCTAGTGCAGATTACACCGTCACATCCCATTCGTTTTTACATATGTATTTTCATCAAGTGTGCATATTGTTAATAATATTTCTGCACAAAAGACCAGTAGACTTAAAACTAACCCAAAAGTCTAAATAAAAAAGAGAAGAATAAGTATAAGACTATAAGAAATAGTTTGTATAAAAAACTATCCCAATGGTCTACATAAAATAAGAAAAAATACATAAAATAGAAGAATTATTTGAAATAGATTGTATAAAAACAGACTAAAAGGTCTTCACAAAAGAAGAAGAAGATTAATCTATAGGAAATAGTTTGTATAAAATTCACCAAAGTTCTACATAAAATAAGAAAACGAAGCAAAAGACCAAAGGAAATAGTTTGTGTAAAAACTGTAAGGTCTACATAAAATTAAGAAGAAAAAGAATTAGACTCCATGAACCGTCGCTTCAGACCCTTCAGAACCTCCCGTCCCTTCAGGCCCTTCAGTACCTCCCGTCCCTTCAATCCATCATTACGTCCCTACCAATCAGGCCCTTCAGTACCTCCCGTCCCTTCAGGACCTTTTATACCTCCCGTCCCTTCAGGCCCTTTAGTGCATCCCTTCCCTTCATTACATCCCGTCCCTTCAGTCGGTTAAGAAAAGTTAAATCTAAAAACCATCCTGGAAGAACCGCGAAGAGATGAAAGGACCTTCTTTTCCCAGGATACTCCACCTTCAAAGGTAAAATGACTAAATATACGAAGAAGAAGAAGAAAAAAGTTTAAATCCAGATACCTGCGAAGATATGGAAGGAAAATTGGATGAAGAAGAAAAAGAAGAAGAAGAAAAAAGTCTATATCCAAAAACCATCTTGGAAGACTTGTGAAGAGTTGGAAGGACAGTTGGACCTTCTTCTCCCAGGATTCTCCAACTTCATAGGTAAAATGACCAAAAATACACGAAGAAGAAGAAGAAGAAGAAAAAAGTTCAAATCCAGAAACCTGCGAAGAGATGGAAAGACAATTGTAGCTTCTTCTCCCAGGTTAGTCCCCCTTCTAAGGTAAAATGACCAAATACACGATCAAGAAGAAGAAGAAAAAAGTTTAAATCCACAAACCGTCCTGGAAGACCTGCGAAGAGATGGAGGGACAGTCGGACCTTCTTTTCCCAGAATACTGCCCCTTCATAGGTGAAATGACCAAATACACGAAGAAGAAGAAGAATAAGAAAAAAGTTTAAATCCAGAAACCATTCCGGGCAAACGCTCGACAATTCACCAAAGTTTCATAATAATCGGACAAACGGTTTAGGAGCACATCGCATACAATTTTCTGATAGGAAATCAGTATATTGTTGTGTGATTTGTAAGTAAATAGTAATAGGTAGGTACCTACCTACAACAATGTTCTAAATAAATTCAATTCATAACAAATTTTATTTGAATATCAGAATCTTTCCGTTACCATAGTAACCATTCCAATATTAATATCAAATGGGCTCGATACATTTTTTGGATATGTAGGTAGGTACCTACATTGGTTTGTTCGAAGCCACAAAAACGAAAATTGTCCGAAATATCAAATATTATATACAAATTATGCAATTTTATTATGCCTATATCTTTACTAATAATTAACAGACTTTAACAATATATGTCTTAAAACTTGCTATAAAGTCTTGTGTTTCATTTTATTATTTCATAATCACATTTATTTCAAAGGTATATTATTTTAAAGAACATATTCATTCGGTGGGAAAATTAAATATCGTATGAAAAGATATTAAAATGGCGGGGTTATATGTACATTTGTACAAAACGCTTACTTTAAAAATAAATTAAACATTATAATTAGACAAAATATTCACCATGTTTTTCACTTAAAAGCTAAGTTATACTTGAAAATATATTTTTTTCGTGTAAATACGTACTTCTAACTTTTAAACAAACAGATATTTGCGTGCAAAATGTACACTTTTTTGACAGATATGACTTGGAAAATTTTGTATGAAAAAAATAATTATTGAAATATCTTTAAAATTCAGCATTTTAATCGCATTATTTTTAGCGTGACACTGCATCAGGTATACTGGTACATGTTCGCACATAAATTAGATTTTTAGATGCTCTTGGTTTTTCAAAAGGCGTGAGACAAACACACACATACACACACACATACACTAACATATTGATTGCTTTATTACTTTAGATTAACAATAATCAGTAACTTATTCGCTACCGTAAATTAAATTCAGTGCAGTACGAGAAGAATTACGCTGGAGATCGATGAGTCCTTTTTTTTACTATTTACTAACAATTTAACTATATTCTTTTGACGTAATAAGATGAGAATACATGAAAAATTGAATATAAATTAGAAAATATAACCATTTTTAAACTATTTTGAATTTTCTTTCAAGTACAATTTGAATAAACATAATCTTATTTTTAACATTATAACCTATTTAAAAATTTTCTATATTTTATTAATTTTATATGTGAAGTATTGTGTTTTTATAACTGACAGAGTGAAATGAAGTAAACTTGTATAATCCTAATTCCATAAAAATTGCTTGCATGTAGAATTTAGTAATTCATAAATTATTTCTTTATTTAAATTACTAATAGCATTATAATACTAACAAAACTCAATAATTCCTTTCCTATAAATGCATGTTAAGTTGATAAGTTATCCTATCTCGTAGAAAATTAATAAGTATTATTTCCTGTCCTTAATTCCAGTATTTTATTTATCGACAATAGTAAGTAAAGTACTTCTTTAATCAAATATAATACTAAAAATCGGTAATACCTTTGTCCTAACTACCTTAAAAACCTGATTTGGTCTCAGGTCCATTGGTCGATTATATCCTTTATGTGGTTAATGGTTAGAGACTCTCGCTAGACTAAGAGGTCCCAGATGATACCTTGGATATTATCATATCTAGATTTATTGATATTAATATACAGTACTGCATGTTTTACAGATAGTCTATTAATTCGTAGTCTAGTGCACTCGGACTCAAAAAGTAGTAATTGTCGGTGTTTTGAGACGTAGAAAGGCGTGTACTGGGGCCTTTCAAACTGCATGAAGCATGAAAAATTAGCATGATCTTCTTGAAAATCTGAATTTCCCTAACCTTAAAATGTCAGATGAAGTATGAAAATCGAGTGAAAAACACAAAACTTTATTAGCCCATTTTGTAGAAGCCTTAAAATGTCGCTTAGACATCGCTAATGGAAATCAAAGTATCATCCTATGTGTCTTGAAATAACCATTTTATCTAAAGTAATCAAAATATTCATGTTTCCATCTGTTACTGTAGAAGGAAAATTCGTGTCCTGAAAACTAACATTAAAAAAGATATATTGGACATCTAACAAAATTTGATATAAACTATTTACGTCACACTCATGGAAAGATCGTCGATTGCATATAAATATTGTCTTTTGTTATATAATGTATTTTGGTATTGTTTTGATATGTTTTCATTACAGCAGGATATACGAAAAGGTAGGAAAATCGAAGTTAGTTATTTACTAACCTCCATGAGTGTGAAAAAGCGTTAAGAAGCATATATCGTGTTTTCTATTGAATTTTATTTATGTTTTTTTTATGAGAATCATATGAATTTGTTTTATGATAATTTTTCGTCATCCTATTAATTCTGTAGGTATATTAATATACATATATCGATCAAATTGAGTAACAATTAAGTTACATAATTTGGGTTGAGAATCGAAGTTTTATCATTACATTATACGAATTTAATAATTCTGTAGTTATAATTCTGTATATAAAGATTAATTATCTTTCAACAGTCGTGGAGTCTATTAATCTATTAATTATTAATGTAATATATATAAATTTTATTATAAATATTCGTCTGTTTATAACTCGTAAATAAAACACAACGTAGAGGGTCCTTTTTAACGTGAATAATAATAATAATCACTAGACGATCATTGGCCAAATTCCGTTGAAAAACATATAAAATTAGCGAAATAAGATAGAAGAATACGATGTTCTTTCATGATAGAATCATTAGAATAATGGATATTCAAATGGATGTAACAAATTCTAGATTTACCTTGCAGGTAGAGAATAAACTAGTTAGGGAAATTAGCTATAGTACTAGGAAATAGACGTTAGATTTTAATAGGTAGTTTAGCTAGTTAGTTTAGGAAGTTATGGATCCACAGAAAAATAGTTTAGGACGATATTTAGTTCAGGTTAGGGTGGAGCCCATCACAATACCTACATGTGTTGTATAGAAAACAAAACAACAGAGTGGAACAGAACAGTATGTTAATAAGGTTTATTATTTGGCATATAACGTCTAATAAAAATCATCTAAATAACTGAAAACATGGTGCCTCTGTAGTCCAAAGCAACACTTACTTGTTAGCCGTTGCAAGTATTTGTAACACGTCTTCTTCTTCTTCTTCAGCCTGTTTTCATCCATTCTTGGACATAGGCCTCCCCCTTGATCGTCCACAACTCCCTGTCTTGGGCACACTGCATCCATCTCCCTCCGGCACATTTCTTGATGTCATCAGACCACCTTGCCTGGGGTCTGCCGACACCTCTTCGGCTTGTTCTCGGTCGCCATTCTAAGATCTTTTTGGTCCATCGTGAATCCTGGCATCTGGCAATATGCCCAGCCCAGCTCCACTTAAGGCCAGCGACCCTTTCCGCTACAGCGGCTATTTTGGTTCTTTGTCTTATCATGACATTCTGAATTCTGTCCCTTATTGAAAATTGAAATACCCAGCAACTTTCTCTCCATAGCTCTCTGTGTCACTAACAGCTTGTGAATTATTCTTTTTGGTAGGACCGATGTTTCCATTTCATAAGTAAGCACTGGGAGAATACATGCATCAAATAGCTTCTTTTTCAAATAATGGGAGTATTTACGGGATTTCAGAATGTATGATAATTTTCTCTCTCTCATTATGTATGTCTCTCTCTCATTATGTATACTTCTCTCATTATCTACGGCAATTTTGGCTTCCTTTGAGATGCTTGGATCGGACATAACTGGTCTGAGTGCTCCGTTTATTCTATTACCTGCCATAGCTCTTCTTTCGATATCTTTATCTTCCATTACGTTCAAGTTGATAAATATTTATACTCCCCAAGTATAAATATTTATCAACTTGTTATAGCAATTCATTATCTACTTTTATCATACATGCAGTTATACTTTCAGTTTTTCGAATACCAATATCTTAGATTTACTAACATTCATTCTCAGTCCATTCTGCAAGCATCCTTCATACACTTTATTCACTAAATACTGTAACTCATTCGCACATTCAGCAATCACCACTTTGTCATCTCCATACATCAAATCACTTACGTTCACAGTACTTAAAATTTCAGGCCTTTATTTTCATTCTTCAATGTCCTGACGATCAATATGATTGGTCAATATACAGATTGAATAGCCATGGGGATAATACGCAGCCTTGCTTCACCCCTTTATTAACAATGTTGTTAACGCACCGTTGCATTGACCCGGACACAGGCTATTATTTTCATACAGTGACGTCACGGCACTTTTTGCACTTCACTCCATATATTGATAGGATATCCCACAATTTTTCACTATCCACTATATCATAAACCTTTTCTAGGTCTATGAACGCACAGTAAAGTTTCTGGTTTTTATGCAGAACCTTTTCTGTGGCCATGCGTAAAGAGAAAATTTGATCGCTCTGCCCCCTACAAAGGCACCTTGAGCATCCCATATCTTGCCTTCCGTAATCTTGCGTATTCTCTTATCAATAATTCTTGCATACATTTTGTCAACCGAACTTAGCAAGCTGATAGCTCTATAGTTTTTGCAGTCGAGTTTTGATCCCATCCCTTTGAAGAGAGGAATTACAACTGCATTTCTCCAATCCGACGGAGTGTACCCAGCTTCCCAACATTTATTGAAAAGCGATAGACACCACTTCGTTGATATTTTACCGCCACACTTGATAAATTCGCCTGCCACACAATCCACTCCAGCGGCTTTGCCCGTTTTCGCATGATTAACCGCTACTTTACCTCTTCTTCCGTTATTTCATCTATTTCATTCTCATCAATAACCATGTCCTCTGTCTCACTGTGTCACCTTGTAAGCTTTCATACAATTCTTTGAAATATTCTCACCACTTCTCTTTCGTCATCTATCAGCATATTTCTATCTTTATCGTTTATACACTTTGAACCTTTTACTTCCCATTGCTTTCGCTTAGCTAAGCTTTTCCAGAAAATTTTCATGTTACCAGTAAAGTCGTTCACTATTTTCTTGCTTTCATTCTCTTTTATACCATCTTTTTCATCTTTCACTGTAGCTTTTACTCTCATCTTGCATTCTTTGTACCTACACTTCTTTTGCTCTATCAAACAACAAAGGTGAAACAACGATTTATTTTCACTATCAATACTTTATGTTTTTACACTATAAGGCATTAGGACCGCCGACATAGGTAGCTTCGCGCACAAATCTAATCTTCCTTTTGCTCTATTACATATAGGTAATATTTGCTCTATCAAAATATTCCTATATTCGATGTTTGAGGCTAAATGCCATCTTTAAAATTACACGAATAAAACCCCTTGTTAAATTTTAAATAATGATTATAATAAAACAATCTTATGTTTACAAATGACAAAATGTGTTGAGTCAAGGTATTGGACGTTTTCTTACAGTCATTTGTAATCAATTTGCAACCATAAAAATGTCCTTTGGGTCAGTCGTCTTCAATCCGAAGCCCGCGAACCACTATTTTTTTAATACAATGTGTTTATTATTTTCACACTATTTTTTTTAATACAGTGTGCACTCTCTACATAGTCTACATGATACCCGTTGAGAAATTGATGCAAAAAAATACGCTTAAAAATTGTGAAATCATGACTCTCCACTATTCCATAGTGTGGAGAGTAAAAATCAAGATCTAATGTCTGTTTTTGTCTGTTTTATTGAAACCATACTACAAGATTGAAAATTGAACCGTATGTAGATACGATGCTTGACAGGGCCACAAATTGTAAATATTGTTTTGGCATGTGATTTTGAAATATGTTTTCGTGGCTACTCAAATGAAAAACTATGCTAAAAAAACATTAAATTTTCGATATTTCCCCGTTTTTCTATCAGGGTTTGCCTAGTCCGAAGGTTCTAGGCACGCCTCTGGTCACACAGGGGTGCGTACTATCACCGTGGTTGTTGAATCTGAAACTAAGTATATGAACGACATTCTGAAGAAATATAAGAAGCTTGAGCAACAGACGATCATGTTTTAAGACCATGCATGAATTTTGATAAGGCGATGGATGCGTTTCAAGATAGAAAAATGTGGCGTTCAGTTCTCTCTGCATAACCCACG
Source organism: Molanna angustata (assembly GCA_963576475.1). Taxonomy (NCBI): domain Eukaryota; kingdom Metazoa; phylum Arthropoda; class Insecta; order Trichoptera; family Molannidae; genus Molanna; species Molanna angustata. Next base: position 710,126 of record OY754986.1, read on the forward strand.
AGGACGTCTTGGTATGTATAAATTACAATGTTTTTTTTTTATACAAATTTCCAAGAATTAAGTTATAGCGCCCTTTGATTGATCTTGTATCACTAATCGGCTCTTCGGGCCGTGTACGTCCCACAAGTCGCATACGCGGCCAGGATTTGGTCTCATAGGTTGGCAGTGGGTTCCATGTCTCTCGCTGTTTTAAATGGTCAACGCCTGCCGCTTCTCGCAGTTACCGGAGCCTATCGAACGGCCGCGAGCGATGGACTGCCCGTCATCGCCGGTGTCCTTCCGGCGGACCTTGAGATTCTAGATCTGGTCTCCCGCGGAAGTGCCAAAACGTTGCGCAGGGCCGAACATCTAGGTATAACTGTAGTGACTGAGAACAATAGAAACGGACTAATGAATGCGTATAAAACCATAAGGAATAGAACGCTTGAAGTATGGCAGGTACGTTGGAAATCCGGAAGAACTGCGAGACTGGTCAACCACTTCTTCCCTGACGTTAGGGAAAGAATGGAAAAAAGCTTTATCAGACTGGATCACTTCTCGGTCCAGTTGATCACGGGCCATGGAAACTTAAAGGGGAAACTCTTTGACCTGGGACTCACTGAAAACCCATGGTGCGTCTGTGGCCTTGGTGAGCAATATGCAGAGCATATCCTTTGGATGTGCCCCCTGCTGACAGATGCTAGAGAGGAAATGATCGATGGCTTAACTGTGGACACCCCCAGACCCGTCTGGTTCGGTGAAATTTGTGAAAGTGTGGGTCTCCCGCTGGGAGACTCTTCTTGTGCCGGGGCGGCCTCCGGTGGCCCACTCGCGTTAGCGAAGTGTCTGCCCCTTTGTCGTGTTGAGTTTGGCGATTGGAACGGAACTCCTGCGCTCTGGGAGGATACAAAGCAAGCACTCCCATCCAACCACTCTCCTCAAATAATATCCCGCGCCTAATCCTCATTACTCCCTCCCCAAAACCTCCTCCCATATATTATTAAGTCCAGGTGGAGGTGGCGATACACTCTATGTCCCCCCCTCTAAGGGGTCGAGGCGTGTCCCACGAGATCATAATCCTAAGCACACGAAAGTGCGGTGCGTGTATGTGATGATATAGTACAAGAATGACGAACGACAGACTGGTATGAATACTATGTGAATCGACTCTGTGAATGTATGTCATATCAGAATGCACGCAGAAATGAACGAATGAATCAAGAAATAATGCATGTCGGATAGTAAGAGTGAATTTGCCCTGTAAAGTCAGTATGAATAATGATGAACTACTAACAAAGTATGAACGTGTAAAATCAATACTAACATTATCTCTCATTTTCTCGCCCTGTAGAGGGGGACACTGAAGGACCTAAATTTGCGGCGGGGTTTGTTGGAGGGAACCCATCCGGTGAACTCTGAGCCCGCTCGCGTAAAAAGATTTGCAAGAAGAGAGGGTAAAGAGCGACTGAAATACTCGGGTCAGGGTGGGTGTCCTTCAATTCTCACTAACCCAAGGGGATATAGTGGGGAGTTATAATTTCGCAATTTTTAAGGCTATTTTTTATTGCAGATTATCAACTAGTATCATGCTGAGATTGTATTCTGAAAGTTTCGTCACAATGTATCTGTGTGTGTGCTATATGCTATGTACGGCGTGTTAATTTTACTTAATCGATTATAGACTAAAGTACTCATTCGATTCTTTTCAAATTTTGCAAATTTGTATATCTAATACTCGCTTAGACCCCATTAGATTTTGAAAGATATCTGAATAGTGCTTCTGATTTTTTTAACTGTCAAATATTTCAAAGTGACCCCAAGCTCAGGAAAATTAAAATTTTAAATTTTTATTTTCAAATTGGTAAAAAGGCACATCACTTTCATAAAATGGCATTGAATATCGTTATCAAGTTTTCGTAAAAAATATAATTAAACAAACTCATTTCGTGAAAATGCTGAATATTTTCCATACAAAATTTGAATAATTTATAGAATGACTTGTTAGTGAGGAGTTTTGCGTTGGCCACATCCCACTCGTTTCTATAATCATCGTTTTCGGCTGTCCAGCAAGAGCCGGGTAAGTTCAACAATGAGTTTCACCACACATTCTGAGTGCCTGGTGCCTTGTATAGGTGAGGTGACAGAGTTGTGTGGAGATACACACGTGTGTATGGTTAATTTCATTTCGTAAGGTACCCGCCGCTGAATACCCCACATTGTGGAATATACCGTGATCTCTTTCAATGCGCAGTAACCAAGTGGAGATAATATAATATGTAGCTAGACCCGATGATCGCCAAACTCCGCAGAGGAAATGACACTTGATGAAGAAGTCAATACGGCCCTTTGCACAAAATAAATGACCACCTCTGTAGGTTAACATTATAATTCTCTATACGTAGTAATGCAGACGATGGTTTATGGTTTGTACATATATTTATTTATAAGCATTAAGTACTTTTTGTTTTGTATCACCTAAACATACTTAAGTATTTGCGCAACGTTCACCAATTATGCCTTTAATGATTTCCCTTATCAATGTAATTTTTGAAAGTTCTATATATTTGACTAAGTGACTCTTCTTCTTATCAGTTTCAATCCTGGGATTGGTTTGCAACAGCTATGGCTGCCTCTCTTCTTCTCCACTCCGCCCTGTCCTCTGTCAGCCTCTTCATCTCCACGTTGCTACTACAGCACATGTCGTCGATCATCTGGTCCATGTAATAAAAAAAAAATTGTGGGGCTTTGAGGGTAAACTGATCATGGGGTGTGTGCATCCTGGAGGTCACCCTTCTGGTGACCGAAAGGATGCATGTGTCGTGTGACCTGCGGGCTGCTCTTGAGCAACCCAAAGGTCACCCTCACGCACCTATACGCGGCACACTTTTTAAGTGCGCCTTTTGCTGGCGTATTCAGTGGACTCGAATAGGAGACTTCATCTCCTAAAGCGAGTCTGGGTGGTGGTGGGCCAACTCTCAATTTGGTCCATGTAGTCCTGGTCCAGGGGTGGAAGAGCCCCCCATGATGACTGGTCGGCACGACACACTCGGCGGTAGCCCGAGCTGATGACGAGGCAGGTGCAGCCGACGCTGCGCCTGGCGTGGAAATCGAAGAACTGAAAGTACTACAGGCGTGGCTAAGGCTCCCTGTGGCAGTCTGTTGTTCGTGGCACTGTCGAGAGGGAAACCCCCGCTATGATTCACGGGCCTTCACGAGTGTGGTTGGACTCTTAGGGGTAGTGGTTAAACTCGCTGGATAGAGGATATTTGTGTTGTCCGACGTTGCGGCTGCGTCCGGGGTTGAACAGGACCAATGGGTCCTATAGCATCACCGGCGTGGAATTGGTATCGCGATCTCCATCGATGGTCCATGTAGCTCTTTCTTAAGTGTAAACATTTTACATGAATAATACAGGTCATAAGCCCTGTAGGTGCCTGAGTTCCTGGTTCTTCTATAATATCCAAACTTCGTCTCTATTGAGATGTTATTGTCAATAAAAATATCACTTTATTAAAAAACACAAATATCTTTGTTGAGACCACGATTGAGTTTTTATATTCGACCGGTTTCGAAACGTACCGTTTCTTCGTCAGGACGGATAACAACTAACTCTCTATGTATTATGTATGTTGCGGTCGGTGGAACTAATGGTGGGTGGTGGAAGTGGAGGGGATGAGGGAGGTAGTAACGGGGGCGGAGTCAATATTTCTAACGGGAACATATTGATGAGCGGACTATTAGTTAAAATCTGATTATTTATTATGTTTTCACCTTTATTTATTGCTTTTCTTATTTCTAATGATTCTAAATTATCTAGTCTGTGACCCTGTTTATGTATATGCAAAATTTGAACCCCAGTACTACTATCGAAACTGTGACTATTTTCTATAAGGTGATCCGCAAATTCTGAAAAGTTATTGCTCTTTAAACATCGCATATGTTCCTTTATACGCGTCTCAAAGTTTCTCCCTGTTTTACCTATGTAGAAAGCTGTGCATTCACTGCATGTTAATTTGTATACTCCCGATTGACTAATTTTGTCTACTTTATCTTTTGAATTTATTAAATATTTTCCTAAAGAATTATTTGTATAAAAAGCTGGTAAAATATTAGACGGTAGTTGCTTTGAAATATAGTTCGACAAATTATTAATGTATAAAATTCTACGGTAGGTTTTTTCATTAACATTTGGTTGACTGTATAAAAATTTTTTGGTTGTTATATATTTTTGTTTTTTGTTTAAAATACTATCAATCAATTGCGGTGCATAACCGTTGTTTTGAGCGATTTGTTTTATCGTATTTAATTCTGTCTGAAAGTTTTTATTTGACAGTGGAACGGATATTAGCCTATGGACCATTGAATGAAATGCCGCGTGTTTATGAGAAATGGGATGATTTGATGAATTATGAATTACTATATCAGTATATGTAGGTTTTCTATAGATGTTGAAGTCTATTTTACTATCTTTTAATGTTAATGTTAGGTCTAAAAAGTTTAATGTTGATTTTTCTTCTATTTCTACTGTGAACTGAATATTTGGATGGAAAGAATTAATATGTTTCAAAAATGACTGAAGTTGTCTAAGAGTACCTAACCATACACAAAGAACATCGTCTACGTATCTTTTCCACAGCGAAACATATTTAAGAAGTGGTGAATTACTGTGAAATATTATTTTTTCTAAATTGTCCATGAAAATATCCGCAAAAACTGGACTTGTAGGAGCACCCATAGGTAGACCTTCTTTTTGTTGATAAGTTACATTATTAAACTGAAAATAATTTTGATTTAAACAAATGTTAATTAACCGTGTTAGATCATTTTTCAAGTCACATAAACAGGGTCACAGACTAGATAATTTAGAATCATTAGAAATAAGAAAAGCAATAAATAAAGGTGAAAACATAATAAATAATCAGATTTTAACTAATAGTCCGCTCATCAATATGTTCCCGTTAGAAATATTGACTCCGCCCCCGTTACTACCTCCCTCATCCCCTCCACTTCCACCACCCACCATTAGTTCCACCGACCGCAACATACATAATACATAGAGAGTTAGTTGTTATCCGTCCTGACGAAGAAACGGTACGTTTCGAAACCGGTCGAATATAAAAACTCAATCGTGGTCTCAACAAAGATATTTGTGTTTTTTAATAAAGTGTTTAAAAATGTGCCACAAAGTGAATTCTGAAACAATTAATAATAAAAATATCATTTGACTCCCGACAGGGAAAAAAATCCAATGTTTACGTATAGGCAATTTAAAAAAAAAATTCGATATACATAAATATGTTTATTTTTACTCCCCATAAACCCAAAGCGATATAGTGGGGAGTTTTGAATTCGCAGTATTTAAGATTATTTTTTTTATTGCATATTATCAATTAGTATCATGCTGAGATTGTATTCTGAAAGTTTCATTACAATGTATCTGTGTGTATGACATGTACATATGCTGTGTGCTATGTACGGCGTGTTTATTCTACTTTATCTAATATAGGCTAAAGTCCTCATTCGATTCTTTTCAAATTTTTCAAATTTGTATATCTTTTTGTATATTTGTATACTCGCTTAGACCCCATTAGATTTTGAAGGATATCTGATCAGTGCTTCTCAATTTTTTTAACTGTCAAATATTTCAAAGTGAACTTTTGAAAATTTGATATTTTTATTTTCAAATTGCTAAAAAGACATTGAAGAATTATCAAGTTTTCATAATAAAATATTTAAATCAAAAATAATTTAACAAACTCATTTCATGAAAATGCTGAAAATTTTCCATACAGTATTTGGATACTTCGTGAATTGACTTGGTATTGAGTTGAATACTGTGTAGAGTAAATGTTCGATGTTTAAATAACAAACGAGTAGGTAAGTATGTATGCAACGATGTATGATGAATGTAGGCAAAGACAGAAGTGTGTGGCGTCCCATTGCGTGGTATGGATAATCGCGAGGCAAAGTATAACACTTTATTATGTAGCGGGTGCAACCAGCCGAGTTGACCACCCACTTCAAGGAGTAGGGGGACGTCGGCCGGCTATTTAAGATCCTGCACATCGCGTTCCCGTCGTTCAGTTTAACCAAGGCCAGCGGTAGATCGTCACTCTGCTCGACTCACATTTCGATTCCGCGCATTCATCGATCTATTTTATTTAAATTATTTAATAGTCAATTATTGAAGTATATACCAATCTTGAATTATAATTAGAGTCAAACTATCAAATAAACACGTAAGTCAAATTCAAACTATTTTAATACCTGTCTGTAATATCAATTAATTTATATTTCATATGATAAATTTATAAATGTTTTATGGTGTGGCGTGGGTACCTCATTCTGCTGTGTAACGTTCTTTAATTAGCTTGCAACTAATTACCGAGTTACGCACGGCAGGATCGAGTACACACGCGACATCATTTCGCGTTGGATTTGGGGAACAGGCGACAGGTTATCACCTAGTGCCTTTCTAGACCGGAGCACCCTTCTGTAAATAAATAAATTAACATTAAAATCCAATTCCCAACCTAGCGCGAAAACTGGTGACCACCGAGCGTGCAGAACAGGTATATTTGTTGTGTAAAGATAATATTTGTAAGATAGTGTGTAAAACTGGTAAAGCCCCAGCTCTGTTGCAATTTTGTCGATTTTTAATTTGTGATAATAATTTTTTTTGTGTAACAAACGATAATCTGTTATCAGGAACAAATTATAATATTCGTTCAATAACAATTATCTAGTCACTTTGCACATTCTAAACTCATACGACAGAGATTAAAATTTTATTGAATAATAATTATTTCGGTTATTGGACCTGGTTAGACTGAACCCTACGCAGTAAAACATACGCAGTAATAGTATGTTATCCCTAATTGTTATAAACCATTAAAAAAAACACATTTATAACGTAATTATAAGTATTATAATTATTTATATTGTTGTATTCAAAACTAAAATATCGAAACTGGTATTGAATAAATATATGCTAAATAAATACCTACCAAAAATTGAAAAATATTTCCCTATGTTAATTGTAAAAATATATAATAATGTGTATTTATTTTTTTTTCATGAGCTAATACTACGCTAAAACGGACCAAAAAAACTACCAAACGGAGGTAAAATAACGGAAGGAATACCAAAAAAAACTAAAGGAGATTTAAAAAAGATAAAAATATAAAAATAAAGAACCTAAAGAAGCATGTATTATGCGCAAAAACAGCACGCATAAAAAGATAAGTAAAAACCACATTTTATTATTTAAAAAAGCCAAAGTAAATTCATTTGCAGTAACATAAAATCATTGCAGAAATAAAAATAAAATATCTATCTAAAAATTCACGTCAAATCCTTATTTTTAAATACCTACAAGACAAATTATTAACCTGTAAAGTAAATACGTAGGTAAATAAATTTTAGTATTATTGCTTAAAAATAACGCATAAATGTTACACGGAATGTAAAATAAAATTATTGTCTAAAAAATGTCACAAAAAAAACTTGTTTACCATGACGCGCACATTTTTATCGCGATAATAAAAACATGTAACAAAATTAACCAAAAATATTATTTTTAATATTATTTTGCGGTAGTAAAAATATATCCAAAAAAAATATCCTGTAAAAAATTACAATAATAATATCTTCCCGAACATCAATCGGAATACATTATCTGATACCTACTTATGAAATAGGTAGAATCCTATAGTGTAAATTTAAAATATGTAACCGAGGTAATAATAATAAAAATATTCTCCACGAAAAAAATCACGAAATCGAAGCTCGAAACGAAACATTAAATATATTCGAAGTACATACAATAATCATATTCCATTGAGCGTACAGTGCCGTGCACATTTGAAACAAAAAATAAGAAAGATAATAAATGTAAATGTAACAAAAATATTTATTTTAAAATAAAATAGAAATATTATATCGAATAATAATAAAGTACGAACGCAGTCATATTAACAAAAGTATAAAAAAACGAATATTAAATACGAAATCATAACATAATTTAATAATCTATAGAAATATCAAGTAAACATCATCGAAAAATATATTCCACTCCGCGACATTGTACACCGAGACAATACCGGGTACGTAGGCGTAAAAACGAAATACCAAAATCTAACACCGCGACGAATCACGCATGAATCTAGGACTATTCGCCACCAACATTTGTTAGCCAGCGAAACGTAATATAATATATCTCATTGATAATATATACATAACTTGTACTTTTATTTCAGATTAAAAACGTTTAAACATTTATTCATTTTAAATTATTAAATCAAATATACATTTAAATTTAATGAAAAATTATATCCTATTTAAAAACAAAGCATTTAAATACTTTACGCTGAATATATTAAATAAAAAATAAATTATTTTTTTAAATTTTTTTTAAATATAGTTACCTAATCACAATAACAACAAACATATATACGTATAGGAACGTCCACAAACAAGAGACCTTATAAGCATCGAACAAAAATAAACTCTAAAAATATTTACAATTTACAATTCATACAATTAAAACAAAGCAACTTCAATTATAATATACTGATAATATCATAATAAATAAAACACAAAAAATTATATTTTAGTTTAAAACAACTATAAAAATATTTTTATTTTTTATTTTCTTAAAAAAAATAGTTATAATATTTTTTTTTATTTTTATTTATATTTATAAACTGTAATACAACTTGAAGAATATAACTCACACCAAATGTTATACGATAAAATGAACATCATGGACAAAGAAAATACAGAACAATCGTCACAAGACCAAGCAACCGAAATTTATTCAACAAACATCAAATTGCCAAGCGTATGGAGACATCAGATACAATTATGGTTTTTCACCATAGAAGCCCAATTTTCAAACGCAAGAATAACTAAGGATGAATCCAAATATAATCATGTATTAGCCGCATTAGATCCAGAAACCATGTCATGCGTCGCTGACGTCATACAATTTCCGCCAAGTATGGATAAATACAAAAACCTCAAACTCACACTTCTGAACCGTCTACAAGAGTCTGAAGAGAGAAGACTCACCCAATTACTCCATGGAATACAATTAGGAGACAAGACACCATCAGAACTATTGCGAAGGATGAAAAGCCTAGCTGGACCAACATTAAATAACAACACGTTAATTACAAGATTATGGATAGAACGACTACCTCATCGTATACAAGAAATAATTTCAGCCATTAATACAGATGACGTCACAGTACTAGCCACAACAGCAGACAGAATAATGGAAGTCAACAGTAGAACTGACGTTCAAGCAGTAAACCTACCATCAACTTCTTCATTGAGCAACTCAGCAACAAGCAACCAAAGCACAGTAAACCTACTTTGTACAATGCAGCAACAAATACAAATGCTAACCGACAAAATAATGGGACTTGAAATTCAACAGAGGCAATCAAGACCATTCTACAGAAATAATCAACGCGACCATTCAAGATCAAGATCCACAAGCCCAAATAGATATCAAAAATATAATAATAATAATAATTATAATCGGCAAAACAAACGCAATTTTAAATACAATTATAATAACAATAACTTCCAACAAATGTCAAATAATAATAATAATAATAACTATCAGCAAATGTGTAATAATAATAACGATAACGTCAAGCCGCTGGATATATGTATACCACATCAAAAATATGGAAGTCAAGCAAAATACTGTCGACAGCCTTGCACCTATAACCATCCGGAAAACTAAAAATGCGACAGGTGTGTGAGACAACACCGTCGCAAATGAAGCATCGTCTCTTTCTACCAGATATAATCACGGGCGTGCAATACCTTATCGACACAGGAGCCGAAATAAGCATCATACCAAGATACCTAAAAAACGACAAGGCAACCATCGCTACAGACAGTATCATCACTCCTATTTACGCAGCAAATGGAACAATAATACCTTCATATGGACACCGAATTATCAACTTAAATCTCGGATTACGCCGGAATCACAAATGGAAATTTATAGTCGCCGACGTAACCAAGCCGATCATAGGGGCAGATTTCTTAACCAATTATGATATATTGGTGGACTTAAAAAGAAAATTACTCATTGATAAAAAAACAGGGTTGACAAGCAAAGGAACCGTCTATAGAACAAGTGTTATAGACATAGCAACAGTACAGTCAACATCAAAATTCCAAAAAATTATACGAAAATACCCAAGTTTAACAAGAGCAGATATGGCACAAAAAGGATCAAAAACAAATATTACTCATCACATTCAAACCAGAGGACCACCCGTCACAACCAAAATGAGAAGGCTCAACCCATTACAATTAGAAATAGCAAAAAAGGAATTCGCATATATGATCGAACAGGGAATATGTCGCCCTTCGAAAAGCAATTGGTCAAGCCCTTTGCATATGGTAAAAAAGCCAGATGGAAATTATAGAATGTGTGGAGATTACCGACGCCTAAATTCAATAACAAAACCGGACAAGTACCCGATTCCACAACTTCAAGACTTCTCACATAAACTACACGATGCAAAAATATTCACTAAAATAGACCTCTCAAGAGCATATAACCAAATAAACATGGAAGAAGAAGACATCCAAAAAACCGCCCTACTAACACCATTTGGACTGTATGAATTCACGAAAATGCCACCAGGACTGTCCAACGCCGCACAAACATTTCAACGACATCTACATAACATAACAAGGGACCTAGAATACGTCTTCACGTACATTGATGACATTCTGGTCGCCTCCAGAAACATAAACGAGCATGAGAAGCATCTCGACAAACTTTTCGAAAGATTATCCGAAAACGGATTAATTATCAACCAGGATAAATGCAAATTCGGAGTAGAAGAAGTACACTTTTTGGGTTACCGAATCAACAAAAACGGAAGTACACCAATACCAGAAAAAGTGGAAGCAATAATAAAAATTGAACCCCCAAAGGACGCAAAAGGACTCCGACGTTTCATGGGCATGCTAAATTTTTATAGAAAATTTTTGCCAAACGCAGCCGAAACGCAAAAAATATTATTCGACCAATTAAAAGGGTACACCAAAAATGATAAAAGAAAACTACAATGGACAACTGAATTAAAAAAAGCGTTCGACAAATGTAAGCAAGATTTGACACAAGCCGCACTACTCGTACACATAAACTCCTCGGCAGAGATAGCAATAATGGTCGACGCATCAGATCACGTCATGGGCGCAGCACTTCAACAAAAAACGGATAACAGCTGGCAACCTATATCATTTTTCTCCAGAAAATTTAATAGCGCACAAGAAAAGTACAGTACGTATGACCGAGAACTCACCGCCATCTACGAGGCGATTAAATATTTCAGACCACAAATAGAAGGAAGAAACTTTGTAATAATCACCGACCACAAACCGTTAATTTTCGCCTTTAATAAAATCAAGCTCAACTCTCCTAGACAAGAAAGACAGCTGGATTATATAAGTCAATTCACCACGCGCATCAAACACATATCAGGCGAAGAAAACATAGTCGCAGATACTCTATCAAGAATCGAAGAGATAGAAATAACATCAAACATCGACTATATTAAAATGGCAAGAGAACAACTCACAGACAAAGAGCTCAAGAAAATGCAGGAAAATTCATCTCTATCACTAAAGAAAATCTCAATACCTAACACTAACAAAATGTTATGGTGTGACATCTCAACCAACACGTTACGACCATATGTACCAATCACAATGCGAGAAGAAGTAATACTATCAGTACATAAATTAAGTCACCCCGGAGTAAAAACAACATCAAAGTTATTAAAACATAAATATATTTGGCCCAACATTGACAAAACAGTAAAAAATGTTGTGAACAACTGCATCGAATGCCAAACTTCGAAAATTCATCGCCACACTGTAACACCTTTGAAACAATACAAACAAGTATCATTGGACAGACTCAAACCAGCATTCTTCCTGAACGAGAACACAGACTACGGCGTAGAACCAAGCAGTAGACACACCACCTCTACAGAACAGAGATGGACGTCCACGCCACAGACGCACCAAGCCACTACGCCAGATGACACTTCAGATGACACTTCAGATGACACTCCAGATGCCACCCCAGAACGGCAACCACATACAACCACTAGAGCCGGAAGACGAGTATATTTCCCGGAGCGATTCACCAGCTACAAATATTTCTAAGCTGAGTAATTTTTAATCATTTTTATAACCTGAATAATTTCTATTTTTAATTTTTGTGTAATTGTAATATGTATTCAATATAGATAAAAAATTTGGTCAATATGCAACTAATATTTGAATATAAAATCTTATAAAATTCCAACTTGACCAAATCAAAATAAGAAAATGCTGTATAATAAGAAAATGCTGTATACTAAGAAAATGCTGTATAGAAATGTAAATTTAATTGTAATTTTATCTTCTTGTTCAAATTACAGTACATATAAAAAAGTACATTGAACAAGTTAATATAAACAATATTTTTTTTTTAGAAATGTATAAGTATAGAAATAAGAACATGATAAATATATGACCTCTAAATTTTTATTAGTAAAATAAACTGCTATATATATATATGTAATGCCATTTCAGGTAACCAATATAAAATTTTTTTGTATTTAAAAAAAAACACATGTCATTGTTACAGACAATCAGAGGAAATGCTGAGGAACGGACCAGGGTGGCGCTATCCAGCTGGCAGGGGGGTGATGTAGCGGGTGCAACCAGCCGAGTTGACCACCCACTTCAAGGAGTAGGGGGACGTCGGCCGGCTATTTAAGATCCTGCACATCGCGTTCCCGTCGTTCAGTTTAACCAAGGCCAGCGGTAGATCGTCACTCTGCTCGACTCACATTTCGATTCCGCGCATTCAATCGATCTATTTTATTTAAATTATTTAATAGTCAATTATTGAAGTATATACCAATCTTGAATTATAATTAGAGTCAAACTATCAAATAAACACGTAAGTCAAATTCAAACTATTTTAATACCTGTCTGTAATATCAATTAATTTATATTTCATATGATAAATTTATAAATGTTTTATGGTGTGGCGTGGGTACCTCATTCTGCTGTGTAACGTTCTTTAATTAGCTTGCAACTAATTACCGAGTTACGCACGGCAGGATCGAGTACACACGCGACATCATTTCGCGTTGGATTTGGGGAACAGGCGACAGGTTATCACCTAGTGCCTTTCTAGACCGGAGCACCCTTCTGTAAATAAATAAATTAACATTAAAATCCAATTCCCAACCTAGCGCGAAAATTATAAAGAATATTATACGTGCCTAATTTCTTCTTCTTCTTGTGCCGCTCCTAACGGAAGTTGGAATCCATCAGACCAAACTCATCCCGATCTTGTACCAACATTATAAGTGTATCCGGAATCTTGATTTTTTTTAGATTTTGTAAAAGGCTTTTACACCCCGTACTCCTTCTTCCTTCTATCTTTCCCTCCGCTTTAAGTTGTTAAAGGGCATACTAATCACCACAGAATATGTGACCAAAATATACGGCTTTGCGTCTCTCAACAGTGGTCAGCAACTCTCTTTCTCCGCCATGTTTTGAACTCTTTCATTGGAGACTCTTATCGACCCATGAGATGCGCATCAACCTTCTATATAACCACATCTCAAATGCATAATTCATAAAAAAGTAATTAAAACTATGTATGTATTTTTATAAAAATTGTAGTATAATTTTCAATTAATGCTAATAAAAAAAGGGGAGTGCGATGGCCGGGAATCGAACCCGGATCAACTGCTTGGAAGGCAACTATGCTGACCATTACACCACCATCGCACATACTCTGCTCGACTATTTGTGACTATATTAAAAATTCTTGTTAAATAAATATTTTTTTATAATTTATTATTCATTTCATAACAATCAAATTCATATTTCAAGCAATAAAAGAAGGTGTCAATTAATTACAAATAATATACCCACTTACCAAACGAACATCATAAGTTACCTACAATACTTTGGCTAAACTTATTGTTTACGTTTGATCTACAGCGCCATCTTCTGTGAAATTGTCGCTTCAACTTCAACCCAAAAAAAATGTGGTTTGAGACTGTGATATTTTTTCTAATATATGTAATATAAATTGTAATTTCGTATAAAAACACATATTACTATAATAATAGTATAAAGAAATTAAATCTTAATTTTAATAAAAATTTAAAAAATAAAATATTTTGTATAAATAGTGCAAAATTATAAAAATATTTATATTTGAACAATATTTTATAAGTAATAGACAGATTCTGTTTTCCATCTATCGGAATTTTTAAAAACGTATTAATTTTCGAGCTAAAGTTTGTCATGTTAGATTTTCAAGAAAAATAATGCAGGAATCATAGAATTTATCATATATAATCTAAGGCAGGAATTAAAGTCTCTGTGAGACGATAAATTAATATCGTAAATCTTCACAATGTGGCAACTTGTTATTGGGTGCGTGTTGAATTAATATTTGACATAGTACAAGTCATAAAATACACTAATGTTAGTTGTCCGAGAAGCATTATTAAAATTAAATTAAATAAAAACATAGGTACCTATTACTTTTGACGGATAAAAATTACGTTTTAAAAATAAAATAAAATTGTAAAAAGTTACGCTGAGGACAGGATTCGAACCTGCGCGGGTAGAACCCATTGGATTTCAAGTCCAACTCCTTAACCACTCGGACACCTCAGCTCATGTACGTTGTTTGAAAATAACTGATCATATTATAAAGCGTCTTAAAATTTATTTTTATAAAGGAATTATAAAATATAAATTACAATTTATTCGTTACTAATATTTAAACCCGGCGCTAATCGGGAAACTAAAAATGAAGGAATAAACAAACTCAGCAAGGAAATCGTTTTTATAATTTTAAACTGTTTATATATTATGTCAGTAAGTGTAAAAAAATCCAATAAAATAAATAAAAATTCAATGCAAAAGTTTATATAAAAAAACAGTTCCTTCCGTCTCTTTTCTTCAGTCTCTCCGTGATTTGAAATTCTATAGAATAAACGTATTTAAAATTCTATTGAATAATCGTACCTAATTATAATTTATTGTAATCTATAATCGTAATCGTAACTTATAAGCATAGTGTTGGCCACATTCCATTCGTTTTTATAATAAAATGTCATCAAGTATTTTTACAAAATTTCAGGAAAGTTGAATTAAAGGAAGTGGTTTAAAATTAGATTAGATTTTAGTGTGGGCCATAACTCTTTTTACTCCTCACTAACCCAAGGGGATACTGTGGGGAGTTATGATTAAGTACGCAATTTTAAGGGTATTTTTTATTGCATATTATCAATTAGTAGTATCATGCTGAGATTGTATTCTGAAAGATTCATCACACTGTATCTATGTGTGTGTGCTGCGTGCTATGCACGGCGTGTTAATTTTACTTTAAATTTTGCAAATATGTATATCTAATACTCGATTAGATCCCATTAGATTTTGAACGATATATGAATAGTGCTTCTCAATTTTTTTAACTGTCAAATATTTCAAAATGACCCCAAGCTCATGAAAATGGTGTGAAGACTAGGCTGTCCATAAATTCTCTTTTCTATGACTGAAACCGTGGTCTGACCATACATAAATGCCAAGTGTCATTGCACAAAAATACATTTCTTTTATTATGTTCAATTATGTTGCACAAACGTCAGACGGCACGGTTATGTCGGTTATGTCACAAATTAAAATGATAAACATTGTCTGATAAAATTAGTGATATGTACATATCACTGGATAAAATAAATAATTAAATTGGCAATAAGTTAGGACGTTACAAATTATACATAATGTAAATAAATATAGTCAATTATAGACGTCACAAATTAAAATAATGTCAATAAAATGAATGATTAAAAAAAACACAGCTGAAATATTGTCACAAGAAAATAAAATGTTACAAATATTGTTGGGTTCTGAGGCTCACATAGTCTTTCCTTCACAGCCATGAACGTGCTGACGCACCTTCAATGCCGGAACGGACCGTCGTCGAACCTCGTGTGCCCATTTGAGACATATCATACACATTATCCAATCTTCTGTAGGAGGAGATACATACTTTTCATCGCAAAATATACAAAAGTATTCATCTTTATCGATTTCCTCGAAGCTTTTTAAATTTCTTACACAACCTTTGCTTTGAGTCTTTCCTTTGCTTTTTTGCCTCATTTTCTTTTGTATATTTTTTTTATTTTTGTTTTTTGCTTCTACATTCACTTTTAATATTTTCTCTAGTTTAATTGCTTGTTTTATTTTCTTTTCTTCCAATTTTGTTTTGATGGGGGTGTTGGTAAGTATTTCTGAATGTTTCTTATTCTTAGATGTCTTTTTGGGTGGTATTTTAGGAACATTGACTATTTCTTTTAAGGAAATTGATTTTTCGAGCTCATTCTCTGATTCCTTTTGGTCAATCTGAGACCCATTTTGCTCATTTTGTGACACATTTTGATCAATATATATAGATTCAACAAACTTCATTAAATTTTTCGGAATCGAAGGGCCAGATGCCTGCAACTCTGAAACCACTAACAGCCTTCTCAATGTTCGCAGTTCTGTTGAATGCTTTGGTAAAAAGAGCAACTACATCAAAGGCTGTGATAGTTTGGCCAGGGTGATTCATCATATGTGACTCGCATTCTTTGTTATAGGCATTTTTCAATGGACCGTAGAAAGTCAAATCTAGTGGCTGCATACGGTGTGATGTATGTGGTGGCAAAGATAGGAGATGAATACTATTTTTTCGACAAAACTCATATGCATCCAAACTAATGTGGCTTTCGTGATTATCCAACATCAATAATACAGGAGAATCAACTGATGGCTTCACGAAGGATTTAAAATGATTTAGCCAATCAACAAATATTTTTTCATTTATCCATCCAGAATCGGAAACTGAAGATACCATATCACAGTTTGCTCCGTTCATGAGTTGTTGGTTCATCCTTTTTCTCTTAAAAATAAAAAATGGTGGTACATAGTAACCTGAGGCACTAAATGAATTTATAACAGTTGTTAGAGTACCTCTTTCCTCGCTTGTACATTTTCCCACTTGCTTTTGTCCTTTGGGAGCCAGAATTTTGGAGTTTCTCTGGAAATTGGTTATTCCCGTCTCGTCAACATTAAATATCGAAGCTGGCGAGAACTTATGCTTCACCATTAATGTTTTAAGGTTTGCGAAAAATCTTTCTGTCTCTTCTTTGTTAAATGCTGTTATGCGATTTAAGCTAGTTGCCTCAGGGAGTCTCAGAGATATATTAGGGTGTCTTTTCATGAAATTGTAATACCAATCCATTCTGGCCATCTTCGTTTCCTTGTTGAAGTTGTTTTTCAATGAATTGGCCTCAGAAAATTCATAAGCAATTTTTCTTATTTGAAGAATAGTTACTCCATAAAATATACGGCAACAATCTAAAATATATTTTTCCAGTTCTAATTCTTGACTTGGATTAAATACTAGTTTTGCACCTTGTTTAGGTTCAACAATTCTTTCTTTACGACATTGGTCAAATAATGTAGCCCTCTGTATTGAAAATTTGTCTTCTGCTTGTCGAAATGAAAGTTTCTTTTCTTTAATTAGCGCAATAGCTTCACAAAGTTGTTCTACGGTGTATAATCTTGGTTTCTTCTTTATATATGTTCGAGGCATCTGAAACAAAATAATATAATATGCATATACTTTTATAATAACATTGGGGTAAAACCGGACGTCCGTTAATACCCCGAATGAGTTGTCCAGAATTACCCCAAAGTGACACGAATTAAAAAATGTGAATAAAACACACAACGTAATATCAAGAATACAAAAATCACACAAAGTGTACTCTTTATGGAAACAATAATAATAATTGAGAGATATAAACATTATAATATTATCGTTATTCTGGGAGCAACACAGTAATATAAAAACCCAAAAATTATAAGAAAACAACTAAAAAAACATTTTGCGTCTTACCTTGTAACCAAAGCACGTGATTCCACTGTGAACAACTGTAGCACACTGACGACAGTGACGACACTGACAAAGAGAATATAACCTTACGGATACACACTGACTTGTTCTATGCACTGACCAGGGCCTACCAGCCACCATACATTGAAATCGGTCCAATTCTGTGGTGATGGACGTGATGGTATGTGTGTGTGTGTATGTATGTGTGTATTATAATATCAGAAAGCTTTTGTACGGTTTAAGAGATGTCTCTGTTTAGAAATCAGAAAATTTTGCCATAAGTAAAAAAAAAACATCGATCTTTCAAGTATATTTTAAATTTTTCATGAGCGAATACATTTTAACTACTTAATTTATTAATATAATTGTTATTTCTTATTTTTAGCATATGTCGCGTTTGCTAAAAATATTGAGATGAATTGATTTACTGAAATAACTGAAAATGATGTTGGAAATTTGTTTTATTCTGGCAATAATATATTCTTCACGTGTTGGTGATGTGTTCTGTCATCTGTCATTGTGCGTCATTGTGTTTTCCGTGAAACGCGGTCCAAAACTATTATTTCTTATTTCGCATTTCATATTTAAAAGCTTTGTAAACAACTTAAATATTTTAAAATGCCACGTCGATGTTGTGTCACTTCATTTGGTTCGAAGGAATCAATCAAATCAATACAACGGCAATTTTGTTTTCCGTCAATACGAGATCGTTGTAGATTGATAAAGTGGATTTCCGCGCGTGGAAATATTCATCTTCTCCGCAAAGATTTTAGCAAATTTCATTTAAATAAGACAATATGATATTGTGGTATGATTTGGCATATTATATTATTTTATAAATGTCGAGTAATTCGTTATAATAAACACCATTGTTCGTTACAATTGTCTTTTCTTGTTAACCTAAGAATTTTTGTATGTGAATTTTACTTCCTTCTTGCAGTGTTTCTCATAATGGTTGAATAATATAAGCATATTATACAATTTCAACCATTATAAGAAATAAATGCAGAGGCAATATTCAAATAAATAAATAAAGTCGAATTTAGCCCCCCCCCCCCCCCCTATAGGCCTAGCCCCGCCTATGCCCCGCCTCTTAATGAGCTTTTGTACGGTTTAACAGATGGCAGTAAGCAGTATTGTTATGTTGCCAACTTCAAGTTGGTTCAGAAGTTGGTACAATTTCAATATACGGTGGCTTGCGTTCTTTAGTTAGTGTGTTCTATGGCACTGACTCGATAGAGTTGCTTCGCGAAATACGATGGACGGAAGGGGGGGCCTATGGTAAATGTTAATAAATGTTATATATGGGTGTCTGTATTTACCCCGCGTCCGTATTCACCCCACCCTCCCCTACATCCATGCTGTGGAACGATGTGGAAAGAATCGTATGATTAATGATTTGGTGTGTTTGAATGTGAAGGTTGTTCAAGTTCAAAGCATTGAACACTATAATATAATAATAATAAGGACAATTTATAAAGCGCCGTTTAGTGACAACCGTGGTCACCTCAAGGGCGCTTTCAGTTTGCAAAAAAAATAAGTTAAAATTAGTCCTATAGCTAACACATTGAAAATGGTGAAACATAAAACTTAAAAAATACCTAGAAATCACAAATTAATCTAGTTATATACATATTACATAATCCAGATGAAATTAATTATAAAAAATAGTCGATTCAAAGTAAACTGGCATAATATTTAGTTCATTACATATCACTGAGTACACATAATATTATTGAACGGATGAAGGACAATACGACTTGCGGAAAAGATGAGTTTTTAATTTCTTCTTGAATTCATTGATATTTTCGGCACATCTTATATCCATTGGAAGATTGTTCCATGACTTTGGTCCAGAAACGCCAAAAGATCGATATAGGTATTTTGGCTTATTTGTGAGATTGGTTTCTACTAGTTTTTTATTGGTCTATAATTATAAAAATCTTATTTTGTGTCTAAATATAAATTATACATCAAAAATTTATATTTACACATAAGAAAAATATTGCTTTATGATTAAATACATAAAAATAACAATAACCAGAAAAAAAATAAAAAAAACTTGGCAGCGGTGGGATTCGAACCCACGCCTCCGAAGAGACTGGTGCCTTAAACCAGCGCCTTAGACCGCTCGGCCACGCTACCGATGTCGACACCGTGTCATATATTTTTATTTATAATAGTAATGAATGTGTAATAATATTCATAATTAGTTTTTATCAACAACTTTTTTTTACAATCGATGCAACTTTGACAAAATAGTATTCAGATAATTGCACGATTTTGATATTATTTTATTATGATTTATTTATTATTATTATATAATTCTGTCACCTTTGGAAGGAACTTGTAAACTTTCAAAGATAATGATTGTGTTTTGAGTAAAATCTAAAAGATGTCTCTGATCACTTCACGAGAAACGTCAAATGTGACGTTTTATAACTATTTGTGTAACTTCTATCGCAAGCAGAGCTAGGTATGTATCATACCTACATTGATTAAAAATAAAAACGTGACCTAATCAACAGAAACGACAGAAACATAGCGCCTGGAGAATAACAATATTTCATTTACAAATTCGCCAAACATATTGAACACGTCGCTGTCGGGTGCGGCATTCGGCGACGTAAAAAAACAACATTCTATATTTCGCTGTGCGCGATCTAAAATAAAATTTTAGATTTAGAATAAATATATTCTTTTAAATTCATCCGGTATTTTTGCCGGTCAGCTGTCTGTAGTGTTTTTTTTTCGGTGTGGCTTTGTTTTAGTATATTTTTTGGTCTTTTTAGCAATTTTAGATTGATCGCTAGACACGATGGTATGTTTTCAGTTTCGTCTTGTAGTTTTGAAGGCAATTGTCTTTGGTGTTCTGTGTTTTCATTGAATTTTTATGGTTTTAGGGTGAACCCGAAGAAATGGCAGGAGCCAGTAAACCTGTCTCTGACGAGGTTTCCCGAATTAGGACTTCGGATTCCGGGATTTTGTCTATTGTTTATGCGGTAGCTAAAAAGGTACTTTCCTAACTACATTATATTTAAATAAAATTAAAAAAAAATCTGTTCTGTTTCCCATACCAATTATGAAATGAAAAATTGAAATATCAATAGGCATAATTAATATTAATTATTTTTTTTTATAATAAACCATATGTCATGTTTTTTTTATAAATAAGCCATATGTGATGTAAACCTACATTTTTTCAAGGGATCAATATAATATGTTATGCATATTTAATGAATTACTTTATTGATTTTATTCATATTACCTAAATATATTTTACAATATTAAATATAAGTAATATTATTATAAGTTAGATTTGAATGCACAGATTATTTTATGCCACAATATTTTGTGGCATAAAATAATCTGAACCCATAGAATAATAATAAAACTATACTCATTCCCATACAATACCTCGCTGAAAAAGTGAAGCCGTTTTATTGGCCGGCTCGTGTCAATATATGTATGACTCTGCTATAATTTAGCAAGTAATTTTGCTATTTTGCTAACTATTCCGTAAATAATTTCGCAAGCAGTTAAAATATTCCCTATTTGGAGAACGTATCACGCAGACGGCCAAATGATTACTGAATGCTCGCAGCAAAATGTTGACCAAATTAGTCAATATAAAGCAGTCTCATTTACTGCAGGCTAAAGAGTATTCTATACTATTATAATTCTATGAGAATAATATAATAAAACTATAGAATATTCATATTCCCATACAATACCTCGCTGAAAAAGTGAAGTGCCGTTTTATTGGCCGGCTCGTGTCAATATATGTATGTATGACTCTGCTGGTAGACATTGCCCCCTATAATACTACTCGTTATGACCCTATTTGGAGAACGTATCAAAATAATGTTCCATCAGGAAGACAGCTTACATTGAGATCATCTGGATCACAGAATACCAACTCTTTAAAAGAATTGGACAGGGTCAATAAGGCGGCTTATTGTAATCGCGGTTGTAGTGTGAACGGACCTTTAAATTTGAATAAATTGCCTCTTGGCATACATGGAGCTTAGAGCACTGACACCTTCGGTAGACTTTTTCAGCCTAGTATGTTTCTGTGAGCCAACAAATAAGCTACAGCGCCCTTGGAGCGATCTTTTATCATCAAACGGCGCTTTATAAATTTGATTTATTATTATTTATAACTACGAGCTTGAGTGAAAAAAAAATGTAATGGTCGTACTACAATACAGTCTGCCATTCTCATTTTCCCTGAATCCCCGTTTATCGCGGCTTTTCCCAGAACGAATCCCCCGTGATGATCGTGGGGGGAGGGTCATTTCTCAGAAAAACTTCAACTGTAAATTTGTCTATTTTTGTTTTTGAGTATCGTGTGGTAGGTTTGCGCGGTAATATAATATATTTACTTGGATAGAACTCCATAATATGATAATTATATCCAAGATATGGGTAATCGTGAGGGTTTTGATTTCACTGTTTGACGGTACTTGCCCCCCCTGATAATGATCATTATAGAAAAGAGTGGAACCACTATTCTAAGCCAGTGCCTCACGTCAATAATAATATAATAAATAAAAACTATTTCCTACTTAGTCTTATCTCTTTCTCCTGTTAATCTTGTCAAAGATTGTGTTGTTAAATCAACCATGTATGTTATATTCTGTGTTACATATTATGATATCAATAGGTTAATGATACATTATCAACGTAGGTATATAATAATATGTTCCATATTGCATTCAATTAATCAATAATATATACTACATGACCTAGTAGTAAGTATTCAATCTGTTATGGAATCATTTCACAAACATAGATCAGGTGCGATCAACTATTCAATATTTACGACATGCGTGTATATAATAAAAGTTAGACTGAGATGGAGATAGTATACATTATGACATTGATGTTAGTATAAACCTGTCTTGTGCTTGTGAGGTCATCGCTAATTCAATACCAAATACTGTCTGCCTATTACTAATGCAAATTACGCAATTTATATCTCATAACTTGAATAATAGCATTATATTTGGTCCAATGCATCACCTATTTGTGTACAATATCGAACAGATTAATTGAAACAAGATAGTTTAAAAAAATAACTTTTATTTATCAGTGTTAAAAAATGATAACTCAATATTATAAATGATATTCTTTTTGGAAAATAATATCCTTTTAAGAGTAAATAGCAATAAAAAAAAACACAAATTGACTTGTGAATTTAAAATACATTTTAATATTTGAGAACTAGTGTGTTTTTAATGTGTTATCATCTCACGCTCCAGTTATAAACGAATCTCAAAATAATCCAACATTTAACATTACATTATGTAGCATGTTTAACTTGGCACAAGTTTACAGTAGTATGGCACGTAAATACTTTATCTTAACTAATAGACAGATGACATGTTCATTTTATTCAACCAGACAGGGTGATCATAAAACATTAAATTGCTGAACAACTGAAATATTCTACACACAAAGTTTCTCAATTTTTTTGTAATAATAATAATTATTTTTTATTTCTACAATTACTTTGTTAAATTACATTGTAAATAAAATAGAACAGTCCAAACTAGGGATTGCAATTGCTGGGTCCCTTTTCCAGCACATTTTTGAGCTTGCTGGATCCAGCTAAATGTAAATGCACTGCGGATCCGCAAGCAATTCATTTCTCAAATAATAGCGCAAAAGTCTGCTTTGTTTTGAATAAATCTTTCTGAACTGGAAACTTTTGCATCTATTCAATGTGCTTGAAAAAGCAGTACCTATTCGACGAGTTTCATATTCATAACAAAATGGATTCCCTTTATTATCTCATGACGCTTTGTTTTCCTACAATTTTTGTGATACATTTGAAATTTTACCAATATCGAAAAAGAAGTCGTCGCCAGAGAAAAATATTAATCTAAAAAAATGATAATAAATATACATGACAATTAAGGTAAAATATTACTTATACATACATACATACCATCACGCCATGTCCCTCGCGAGGTAGGCAGAGAGAATCAAACACCACTTATTTCTATCTGACACAGTGGAATTAAGGTATAAACGTTTTTTATTTTTAAAATTTACTAAATATTTTAAGAAAATTTAATGGAATTCCATCAAGAACTTTCGATCAAAAAATTAAATCTAAGTACTATAACCCTTCATACTATAGTTGATATGTGAAAATAGCATTTTTCAACAACCTAATGCCACCGTTACTCAGACTTCATATTATCCAAGCGTTGTTATCTGCTGTGGTATTCTTTTACAGAAAAAAAACAGCCTTTATTCTATGACATAAATTTGCTTGTCGCTGGCTATGATAGAAACAAATTTAACAGCAAAATTATAAAACAAAATACTCGGAATTGAAATTTTATTCAACAAGTGCTCGGAATTGAAATTTTATTCAACAAGTGCTCGGAATTGAAATTTTATTCAACAAGTGCTTGGAATTGAAATTTTATTCAACAAGTGCTTGGAATTGAACGCTGTCATACAAATTTTCATATATCTTTCTGTAAGCACATTCTTTTGACACATTTCTTGAATTTAATGTGGAGTCAAGTTATTCAGAGTCTTAAATCATCAATTATACCTTATAGTCTACTCGCTCTGGACACTTTAACCACAGTAATTCATCTATTAGAAGAAGCATTTTCACAGTTTTTCTGCACTTTCTGACATTATGTTTGTTCTCATTGAATTGTTTCCGTTATTCAGGTATGCATCGTCGGCACAATTTATCTGGTGGGCTACATGCACTGGTCCATCGCCTGGTTCATCGGTCCCATGGTTCTGTCTGTGTTGAGGGACAAATGGAGACAGGAGAGTGACCTCAGAAGAACCATAGCTAAAGCGTCTGCAATGGCGTGCGAGAAGGATATTGTCTTGGCGCGTGTGGACGAGCTGCCAGCTTGGGTTAGTTGCATTCATTTTTTTAAGTACTATTTTCTTCCTCTTTCACCTCAAGACTGAGGATGGCGAGTACGCTCAATCAAACACCATGTGTCCTGTAGCAGACTCATTACATCTGGTGGATCTTGCTGTTGTTGGTGATAACATTATCACTTTATTATTAGTCATTAATTAGTAATATACAGTGGCATGTGAGGGGTCCTTCAGCTGGGTATGCCCGAAGAAAATAACATCCTCTGTTAAGTCAACCTCCATATCCTTTCACCTTATATTTTTCTTAACTCCTGTATTGTACTGTACTATGCACATAGCATCATTTACACGCATTACGTGAAGGTAGGAGCAAACAATCCAAATTTCATAACATTATAAATATTTCATGTAATTGTGAATAAATCATTTACTTTGTAGAATTCCATTTTAATTTAAATATAACGATAGTCTTGAAGATGCCCTAACAAGGCGAAATAGCTATCGGATAATAAACAATATACGTAGAATCTAAAGCATACTGTTTTATTTTTAATTAAAGAAATAGGTATATATATTTCAATTCTATTAATGAATATTTTTTTAAATATTTTAAATGCAGCCCTTTAATAACTAAAAGTTTTTAATAACTAACTGTAGTTTTTAATATCATGAATGTTAGTTAAAATATTATTGCTCAGAATTATTTAGAGACATCTATTAAGTATCTGTCCAACCATTATCACAGCAAATTTACTAACAGTAATTGTTTTCATCCATTATTAGTTCATAGATGTCGTGATATATTAATATATATATTACTCAAACATATTTACGCAATGGTTCTTTTTCTTATATTTTAAATGTGTTTCCTCTTTCCATCAATCTTACCAATCAAAGCCGTTCTACATAAGACCCGCCCCTAATGACCTCCCACCAATATCAAAATACATAGCCTTCTTTTAAGCACACAGTCACATTCTGCGTTTAGTTGAAACTCTGCCTGAGGAGGGAACGGTTAGATCCGAAACCGGTCGCAAATTCAATCGATACGTGGTGTAAACAAAGTTATTAATATACTTAATTTTTGTTAAAATAAAAATTATTATTTTGCATTTTTTTCAGAAGTTACCTCATATTATGTACCATTACTATTAAATTATATGTGGATATTTGGTTATCCGGATCAGGTGAACTCACAATTAATTTGGATAATTGGAGTTTTTCTTCTTTTTCTTATCTGCCCCCCTAGACAACTTGTCATTTAGCTCAAGAAAAGATAACTCAATGTATGAAAGTGACAGTTGTCACTTTCATACATTGAGTTATCTTTTCTTGTTTCTTTTCTTGAGCTAAATGACACGTTGTCTAGGGGGGCTGTTTTCTTATTTGAATGGCGTGTCCATTATGAATTATTTATTTATTCCAAATAACCAGTGTTTATTAAATAAAAAATTTGACTATTGCAAAAAATGGGTTTATAAAATTTTAAGGTTTACAGAGAGTCCTCATATCTGGCTATTCACAAGAATAAAATAATCAAATATGGAGAGAATTGAAAAATTATTATTTAACCTATTAATTTACTGTCCATACTAACCAATCGATAATTTATAAGTTTTAAATATCTAAGTATCTTGATAAAGACGAAGCGAAATAAAAAAGATTATTATTATTAATTTTTTTCTAATGATAAATATTTGTAATTCCTGTTTAACTATATAAAAATAATAATTGTTACTATAATGAAAAAGATAAAACGTGTTGCGGTATGGATAAGCACATATAAAATTTATTGTGTTGTAAAATATGTACATTTCTGAGCAAACAAAAATTCAGATAAACTATTTGAGTGTTTAGATAACTATTTATAATACTTCCTTTACCAATAAAAAAATATCTAAAAATACATATGCGTAAAGTTATCTCGATTATTCATTATTTTATAATACACACTTATTGGGCGCTGTCTGAATATTTGATAATCACTAACTGTGGGTACATCTGATACATATATTATATTTTAGGGGTAGCATGAGTTTATATTTAACCAGTTGCATGTAACACGTGAGATCCAACTGTCGATGGCGATAGTATGCATAATTGAAAAATACGTATAATCCACAGACAAACAATCTAATTCCTTTCTCTATGGTATTGTGTCATATTAGTTTTTTGAGCTCATTGAACCAAAATTTATTGTACCAAATTTATATTACTTTTGTATTTTTTTTTTTATTTTTTTTAATAAAATAATGAATATGTCCTTGTTAAACAAGTAAATATACATCTTCCTACGTTCCCTAAAATAAGCAAATAAATGCTTGTGCTATAGGTGAACGAAATCGGTTGAGGCAGGATTCGAACTCGCGACCACTGGATTACTAGCCCAGCGCGCTAACCGCTCTGCCACCGACCCATCTATCTATTAAATGGCTTCCATAGGTTGGATGGTATTGCCATGTTCTTTAAATCCCCCATTTGTTCTCTTTTTTAGCCATAAAATAAGATTTATTTTAAAAGATAAAAATGAATTAAAATTACTTTGTATTACTGTAAATTTTTATTTTCACCGATAGCGGAGGTCACTAAGATGAATGTGTGGTAAAACAATGTATGATAGAATAAGAAATGAGGATATTAGACTAGAATGTATGATTGAAAGAGATATCATAAGTAATCATCATTTCCTGCCCCTCTATCCCAGTTCATCCGGGGTTGGGCCTCCTAATCATCAGTCGCCATGATCTGCGACTCTGCGTCGTCTCCTGTGTGACACCTCTCGACACTCTTCCACCATGTCGCCGGCGGTCTGCCTCTTCCTCGTGGTTTTGAGGGGATACCGAGCACAGTTTTGACGGAGTAGGTGTCCTCCCTTTGCATAACATGGCCATACCATCGCTGTCTGCCCTCTTTCAATTTCTCCTCTATTGGGGCTACCTTAATAGATCCTTTGACGTACTCGTTGCGAACTCTATCAAGGCGTGTCACACCACCTGCCCAGCGCAACATCTTCATTTCATTCGTGTGCAGTTGTTGTGCGTGCTTTTTTAATATTGTCCAGCACTCAGATCCGTATAACATTGCATGTCTTACGACTGTTTTGTATATTTTGCCCTTAGTTTGGATAGGCATTCTTTTGTCGCATAGTACGCCAGAGAGAGATCTCCACTTCAGCCACGCCACATTGACGCGGTGGTTGACATCCTCGTCCACCTGGGCATCTGTCGTCAGCATGGATCCAAGGTATTTGAAGTGCGATACTTTTGGTAGCTTTATGTCATTATCCAGAAGTATATCTTGCCCAATGGCTTCTGATCCTCCAAAGTCACACTCCTTAAACTCGGTTTTTATTCGGCTTACTCTTAGTCCGTTCATAGATCTCTTGGAGTTCCGAAGCCTTTCTGGAGATCAGCACAATATCGTCGGCATACAATAAACACCATGGAACTGGTTGTTGTATGTTTTTGGTGACGTAGTTCATGACAAGATATCATAAGTAAGATGAAAATAAATGCCCTAAGGTGGTTTGGCCACATAGATAGAATGAATGTGGTCGATGGAAGAGCGGTTAGCGCGCTGGGCTAGTAATTATGTGGTTGCGAGTTCGAATCTTGCCTCGATTTTGTTCACCTATAGCACAAGCATTTATGCTTATTTTAGGAAAAGTAGAAAAATGTATATGTACTACTTGTTTAAAAAGGACATACATATTTTTTTATTAAAAAAATATGGTGACCGTCTGATAGAAAAAGTATATACCTAAAGCTGATAAAAGAAGAACGAAAAGTAGAGGTCGGCCAAGGAAAATTTGGGCACGATCACATAAATGGCATTATGAAAGATGGAGACGTTAGAAGTAAGAATAACAGAAGAGCGTGTATGAGATAATGCATGGACGTGAAACGAAGTGAGAAATTTACGTCAAGAGAGAGGAGTCTGGCGTTTGGTTCTCTATGCCTACCCCAAATAGGGAAAGGGCGTGATGGTATGGCTATTTCGTTATGCATTATTTCTAATACGTACCTACATAAAAAATTAAATAATATTTAATTATTCCACTTTGAATCTAATTTTGACTATGACTTATCTCATGTGTTATACATTTTCTAGTAGATACACATGTTTTTTTTATTTCATTGTTATTTTGCAACAGTAAATAATATATTTCTAATATATTTTTTTTAGGTATTTTTCCCTGACATCGAGCGTGCAGAATGGCTAAACAGAGTAAGTCATACCTTTAAATTTACTATATAGTGAAACCTCTCTCTAACGTTTTTAAAGGAACCTAAAAAAAAACTATGGATGTGGGAATACAAGATGTTTAGAAAAACGAGTCGTTTGTGGCCAATGACATAAAGTATTCATATTTTGTATGGAAAATTTTCAGCATTTTCATGTTATGATTTTGTAAAATTATTTTTTATTGAAATATTGAATTATGAAAACTTGATAATTCTTCAATGCCATTTTATCAAAGCAGGCTGTAGTAAAAATTCCTTATTTTCAAGCGAAAAGAATTTCAGTATTACAATATATAGAACTTTCAAAATTGAATTGATAGGGATCTCATTAAAAGGCATAATTGGTGAACGTTGCGCAAGCGCATAAAGTGATCACGTAAACCAGCCGATGACAGGTCGTAAGCCCTGTAGGTGCCTTGATTTCCCGGTTCTCCTACAATAAATATTCCAACTTCGTCTCTATTGAGATAATTAAAAATCTGTTAAAAAATAAAATGGATAATAGTTTTGAGCAAAAAATTAATGTAAGTTTTGAATCCTCTATCTTTATAGCATTAGTCTCGCACACTGCTAACTGAATCATATCATGATTTTGACTCCCGACAGGGAAAAAAATCCAATGTTTGCGCATATGCAATAATAAAAATATTCGATTATCAAAGCAATGTGCCTTTTTAGTAATTTGAATATAAAAATATCAAATTTTATGTTTGCTGAGCTCGGTGTCACTTTGAAATATTTGGCAGTTAAAAAATTGAAAAGCACTGATCAGATATCCTTAGAAGTCCATAAAATTTTTAAAATTTGAAAAGAATCGAATGTGTACTTTAGTCTATAATCGATAAAGTAGAATAAACAAGCCGTACATAGCACATAGTATACAGTTTTATTGTGATGAAACTTTTAGAATCAATACTAGTTGATAATCTGCAGTAGTAAAAATAACCTTAAAAATTACGAATTCATACTCCCCACTATATCCCCTTGGGTTAGTGAGGAGTAAAAACATTAATATTCAAATGTTTAATATGTACATACTTACATATAATATAAATTTTTTTTTTAACTTATAATATATATTATTTTCTACATAACTGAAACGATTAATACGGGAAAGTGATGAACAGAGAACAATCAATGCGATCTATTTTTGTATGAAATGAATTCGTATCTGCAGAAAAAATAAGACCACCCCATCTAATTATGATAGTAACTTCAGGTACTTCCGTTGAGTGTTCTATCTGAACACAACCCAGAATGTGGCAACTTATAATTGGGTGTGTGTTAAATATTAATATATTTGACATAGTATCTACCTGTTAGTTGCGCGAGAGATAATACAAGAATATAATTAAAAGTATATAAAACAAATTTAATTTCAGATTCTGGTCCAGTGTTGGCCGAATGTGAATCACTATGCAAGAGACATAATCAAGGCGAGCATCGAGCCAAATGTATGCGCCAGTTTGGCCAACTATAAACTGAATGGGTTCAAGTTTGAAAGGATGATACTCGGATCTATTGTGAGTAATGTTTACATATGTGAAATCAAAATGGAGCCAATGATAACTGTATAATTTTGAAATATACAGTTTATCAATTATCGCTCTAATTGAGTGCTATTATCAGTTGCATTTTCGGAAATACTTTGTGTATAACTATTCTAATTTCAAATGTCAATTTAAAAAGAAATACTTTTAACACTAACACCAACTATTGAGGAATAATTTGAAATATTTAGCAATGTATGGTAAAATATTCAACACTTATATTAAGGCCGGTATTTTAAGTTTATTCTATAGATACTACCACGGGAATTGCTCAGAAGAACTTGCATCTTTGGTCCCTCCTCCACCCACTCGCAACAGAGTAACTCGCTTCACTCAATCGCAGCACCCATTCACAGTGGATCTTCAACATATACGAACAAGTCGCTTCTCGAACTCCTTTATTAATACAGCAGCCCGACTGTGGAACGATCTTCCGAATTCTGTGTTTCTACCTTCGTACAACCCGGGTCTTTTTAAAATCCGAATTAATAAACTTTTTTCTAGATTGCAAACCCCTCCCGACGCTACGTAGCGCACTTCTTCGGAAGAGTAAAATGGACCCAAATCCTAATAGCTGGCGTCCCCTACGTAGACATGTTAAAAAAAAAAAAAAGGCCGCACACTCACTGAGAAATTTTAACAAGTTGTACCCCACTTGTTGTACTCGTAAATAGAAGCGGTGGGGTTTGTCCCACCGTACATTTTGTATGACTTGACTAACTCGAAACAGGAACGACATACGCGACAATATGAATTATGCATTTTTTTTTAAATAAACACAAGTTAAAAGATCTGATACAGTCAAAGTCATCATATTTAGCAATATTTTTAGTAAATTTTAGTTTTAAATCTATTAAATTAAATGGATAACGAGGGAATCCCGCAAATTTCAGGGGTATTTTCGAAATTATTTTTTTCATTTAGATAATTTTTAAATATCATGATTCAGGAAATTAACCTTGTTTTTAAATAGTTTGAAAATGATAATGTCAATATTGCTGAGTAGATGAGGAAACACCAATGCAACTTCTTCTTTTTCTTCATACGTTGCTATAACTACTGCAACTAATAATATGCAACTAATCACATTTGCAATTTGTAATAATATGCAACTAATCACATTTGCAATTTGTAATAATATGCAACTAATCACATTTGCAATTTGTAATAATATGCAACTAATCACATTTGCAATTTGTAATAATATGCAACTAATCACATTTGCAATTTGTAATAATATGCAACTAATCACATTTGCAATTTGTAATAATATGCAACTAATCACATTTGCAATTTGTAATAATATGCAACTAATCACATTTGCAATTTGTAATAATATGCAACTAATCACATTTGCAATTTGTAATAATATGCAACTAATCACATTTGCAATTTGTAATAATATGCAACTAATCACATTTGCAATTTGTAATAATATGCAACTAATCACATTTGCAATTTGTAATAATATGCAACTAATCACATTTGAGTGCCTATGCCGTCTTAAGACCAAAGGACTCGGGAGAGTATGCCAATTAGTAAAATCTTGGACTTACTTTACTTTTCGTGTGGCTCTGTTACTCGTATCCTCTTCACCCATATGGGCAGCGTCTGAGTTTTACAGCCTCGGATCAAGTGGCCTTTATAATACATAAGTCCAAACTGATGATGAGGTGAGAATAGATATAAAATGGTTCCAGTGCAGATATATCAAAAGTCCCACTCCTAATTCAATAATAATAATCAAATTTACTGCATATCATGTCATATTTAGACAGTTAAAATTCCAGAGTTTTATTATCTTTTCTGTGTTGCCATATTATAAATTAATAATTAATTGTAAATTACAGCCTCCGAGAGTGGGAGGAGTGAAGGTGTATGATAAGAACCTCTCCAGAAATGAGATTATCATGGACATAGATCTATTGTAAGTTATTAATAATTATATATCTATCAAATTCATTTTATTTGTTTTGCCAGAACATTCTATTGAATGTAATTATTATATTTATTTATTTTTATATTAAAGTACAAACATAGAAAAAAATAACTTCTGTTCTTAGATTTTAGTCTGTTGTTTTAGAAAGCGGAGTCTCCAGTTTTCTGACTAGCATTTTAAATACTTAAATAATGTGTTTTTAAAAACACAGGGTTACAAATAAAAAAACATACAATTATAAGCACCATCTGTTAAATTAGGTCGAAGGCAACAAATTTTGAATGGAAAACTACTTAACACATGGGATGGGTTCTTGACTTTGAAATTTCATATCAACTGTAAAATGTGGTTTAAAAAACTGTAATGTTGTGGCCCCCCTTAATGTCAAATGTTTTATATAACAATGATAGTATATTTGTTGCATTTTTGTAGCTATGCTGGTGACTGCGACATTTCCTTTACTCTCAGTGGAATCAAAGGAGGAATTAAGGATTTCCAGGTAAACAATTTATTTTGTGTTGTGTTTTTGTTTTATTGCTGTTAATTTGAAACTTGAAATTTATTTGGAATAACTTAATGTATGAATTATTTTTACGATAGGTACAATTGTGATGTTACAATCTGATTATAAAATGTTATTTTGATACTCGCTCCGACACGGGTATGTTCCCAGTGAAGCGGGTGTCGGTCGCAAACAAAAAAAAAATAAAACAACTGTAAAGAATACATAAATAAATTTTACTAATATCTACTTAATGAAAGATTTAATTCTTATATTGTCAGAGAATTCATAGCTAAATATACAAATGTAACTGTATGGACAGTTAAAATCTGTTAATGTTACTATATTGGCAGCTAAAATTTACTAATATATTTGTATAAACAGCTGTAATCTATGAATATGACTGTTTAACTCTACTTCTTTTATCTACAGTAAACCTCCCGGAGGAGTTTGAGATTTGGCATAGTTATAGTTTATATGGAGGAGTGCCGAAAACAAAAACATATTCATAATATTATTATATGTAACAAATATCTACATTCAATAAAAAATATATTTCACGTCAAACCATAGATTGTTTATCTACTTTCATAATGTTATAGTCAAACGCAGTTGTTTTAAATTCACTACTATGAAACAATATAAATAGTTGAATATTTTTATAGTTACATATACGCAATCATTGGACTTTTTTGAAAAATTGACAGCAAATTCTAATTTAATAACGAATTTTTTTTTTTTAATTATTTCATTGCTTTGTATAAATCATGTTATTGAAATTGTGACAGATTCCCTCTTCAGGCAGATTTTCAAACTCAGGGCAGTTGAAAATCCTATTATCCAGAAAAACTAAAGCCAAGCTTTACAAGACACTAATTGGACCAGTCTTAACATATGCCTCAGAAACATAGACATAAACAAAACACAATGAAAACAGACTGGACGCTTTTGAAAGAAAAATACTACGCAGAATATATGGACCAATTAACGACGGCCAATCATGGCACAAAAGATACATATAACACAGAGCTCTACGATCTTTACCAGGACATCAGCGTAGTCAAGTTCATTAAGATTAACAGAATACGCTGGTTGGGACATTTACACCGTATGAATGATCTGGAGCTCCCAAAAAGGGTGTTGTCTAATGACCCAACCAGTAATAGAAGCGTAGGGAGACCAACTACGATGGTTGGACGGCGTTGTCAGGCTATGGGGCAGCAGAACTGGAAGGTGGCAGCCAGCGATAGAGCAGTATGGAGAAGGTTCTTGGAGGCAGCAGCTAGGACCCAACAAGGATTGTGACCCTGAAGACGATGATGCATTTGAAATCTACCCGAGGAGGGAAAAGTTTGTTCCGAAACCGATCACAATATCAATTTCAATAACGTGGTTTATACAAAGTAATAAAATATAGTTTATATATATTTTTTCTAATTTAACTATGATAAAACAGTCTCTTGTTGTTAATTTTGTTGCTATACTCTTCAATTGACCGAAATATTAAATATATTTATAATTAGTATTGTTTGTTTGTTTGTTTGTTTGTTTTAGATTCATGGTATGTTGAGAGTGGTAATGAAGCCACTCATCAAGTCCATACCTTTTGTTGGTGGTCTGCAGGTGTTCTTCCTCAACAATCCAACTATTGATTTCAATCTTGTCGGTGTGGCTGACATCTTGGACATGCCGGGATTCAGGTTAACACCTTTACACCTTTTGTTTCATATTCATAAAACACATAATATTTCATATAAATAGGTATACTTTTTCGACCAATAATTCTTGATTGTTATCCGTATTATTACTCAAATACGAATAAGAATACTTGGTTTTAGTTCTATGGCCCTGTATTTGAGTTGGCCTTGACATCGTTGGTTTTAGTAATCCAAGTTAAAAGTTTAGGGGAGATTAAATTTCATTTGTGTAGTACCATTTGCATAGACATTCACCACATTTAGATCTCGGGTGACAAGGACAATCAATCTCTACCTCGGTCTTCCCAGAGGTCTTTTGCCCACAGGGTTGTACAACTGATAAATTAAAATAATTTAAAATGTGTGGCACATTCTAACTGGGGCAGGATACATAGCAAGAATGATGGAGAATAGACGGAGAGGCGATAAGAGACCACAAGGGTGACCCCACCTAGTAGATGGTTGGACCCCAGTGGATGGGGATCGCACAGGAACGGAAGGTGTGAAGTAAGAAAGTGCACTGGGCAAACACAAGATGAAGATGAAATGATTAGTAAATTCTCTGGGCTGGAAACACTGGTTAGTTGGAAGAAATTGCCATATGGCAATAAACTCGCCACTTGCGCAGGGTGCAAGGAAGTGTTTATTATTATTATTATTATTTAATAGCAATTGTTTTACACTGTGCAGATTAAAAAAATAATGTTATATTCACAAACAAAATAGGTCTATGATAATATATTGTTAAAATTGAACTTGTTGTAATATTTGTTTGTATAACTGTATGTTTGTTAGGTTTAAATAAAAATAAAAAATAAAATAAATAAATTTTAGTGGTAAATGGTCATATGTAATTGGTTATTTATATTTTGTATGGATATTTAAATACATGGGTCAATCTAATGAAGTTTCAGAAAGTATAATTATCTGTTGATAGTTAAATATGATATAAATTGTGTTTCAGTGACTTACTGAGGCGTATAATAGTAGAACAAGTTGCCGCCATGATGGTTCTTCCCAACAAATTACCAATCAAACTGAGTGACGAAGTACCATCGCACGATCTCAAGATGCCTGAACCAGAGGTTAGTCATTTTTATATACCTGTATTAATATTAGTCTTACAGGAGCACCTAAATACTTACTTTACTTTTCGTATGGCATTAGGCAGGCTTCTTCACCAATTGTGGTTGCGTCCCAGTATTCTTAAAATCTTAGGTCCAGTTGCTGTAGCCAGTCCATGACATCCCGTTCCGCTCCATGCAGGCTGGTTGGTTGGGTCCCCTCGGAATCTGCGCAGTGGGCACTCCTCAACGATGTGGCGAACTGTTTGGTAGTCTGCACCGCAAGCGCATTGCGGAGATTCTCTTTTTCCCCATTTCCACAGGAAATAATTACAGCAGCCTAGATCGGTTGAGTTGCACCCAGGACTTGCGTGGAAGATTGAAACCAGGGACACGTCTGGTAGGATCCTGTATCAGTTGTTTGTTGCGAATATCTGTATTCATCCAGAGATCTCTCCACTCGGTTTCCATGCTGGGGTTCGCTTGATCGACACTCCATATCGGCTTTCGAGACCTGAGCCTACCCTCCGGGTGGTGGTTCATGTATGCATATACCTAAATACATTTCAATTTAGGTAATTTGTTCAATTGGCTAATATCACATATTTAGTTTTTTGCTTAAAACAAAGAATGTCTGTGAAAAAAAAATATATAAAAATGACTGTATCAAATATCTACAAAAATGCTTTTACGTCCTACGTCCCAAAAACGTCCTTATGATGTGAGAATAATCACAATAACCATACAAAAAGATGAATAGTGACATCATTATTCCCTGCATATCATTACGCCATTTCCCTGCATATCATTAGGTAGAGAGAACCGAACGCCACATTTTTTAAATGCCTTATACATGTTCATCTGTTCACGCTTCTTAATTTTCCGTCTTCACAGAATATCATTCACATGGTCGCGCCATCCTTTTATTGGGCGCCCCTGCCCCCATAGATAACGTGTCGTTTAGCTCAAGAAAAGATAACTCAGGTGACAGTTATCATGTGACTGGCAACTGTCACTTGAGTTATCTTTTCTTGAGCTAAATGACACGTTGTCTAGGGGGGCTGACCTCTTATTTCGTTCCTGTCAGCTTTGTATACTTTCTTCATCAGGCATTCTTCATTCATTCTCCCCATGCGGCCAAACCATCTCAATGTGTTCACTTTCATTCTATTAATTACATCTTTCTTCATCTTACATTCTTTTCTTGTGTCTGTGTGATGTCCTGTTTATTTTACATTAACATTATCATAATAAAAGTCATTAATGAAAGCATTTTCTTACAACTTCGTTATTAAATACAGCCAATTAGTCTTAATCGATTCAATATATTTTTATTGATATTAGCGAAATGTGTGTGTGTCTGTGTGACAGAAAAATATATTATTTTATTTATCTTTGTATTTCAGGGTGTTCTGCGAATTCACGTTGTGGAGGCTAAGAATCTGATGAAGAAGGATATCGGAATGCTAGGTAATTATATATCATATTATAATGTGTTCATGTTCTAGACATACCACAACTACATATATGCTAAAACACATCAACAGTTTCCAACCAACCCAAACTACACCACAGACTAGACAGGCTAGATAGACTTAAGTCAACTTTTGGTAAAGACTTTTTCAATTCCTTGGAGTCAAAGCATTTAATTTAATTCCATTGGAGTTGAAAAAGGCTAAAAACATACGTAAATTTAAACACGGAATTAATAATGGATAAAAAAATACAGACAAAACATTAATCACTTACAAATGACAGACAAAAACTTACAATGACAGACACACACGCGCACTAAAATCATATACATAATATATCCTATTCTGATTCGTCTGAATAAATTTAGACGAATCAAATTCGTCAGTCAAAAAGTTGACTGCATATATACGGGACTCATTACGTCACACCACACGGATAAAATCCTTTTATCCACGTTCGCCCGTTGGTTATAGACGTTTTCGCACTTTGAAACGAATCAGAATAGGACATATTATGTGTGTAAAATCACATGTTATTAACCTAGTCAAGCAGTTTACTTTCGCATCTAGGTTTAAGAAATTTTTCTGTATTAATATTTTATATTGTATTGTATCTGGATGTATTGAGGCTGTAATTATTTGTATTTTACAATAAAATAAAAATAACCAGTACCTACTGGCGAAAAGTCTATGTAATAACCCAGGACAAATTCAAATGACTCACTACATTACCAAGGCAGTTTTATCACATGTTATTTTTTTTAAATATAATATTTTACATCATACATACCATCACGCCATGTCCCTCACGGGGTAGGCAGAGAGAACCGAACGCCACTTATTTCTATCTTGACATACATTCATCGCCTCGTCAACATTCATACATCGTCTTATACATTTTTTTTTTAATATAAAAAATGAATATGTCCTTGTTAAACAAGTACATATGCATCTTCCTACGTTCCCTAAAATAAGCATATAAATGCTTGTGCTATAGGTGAACGAAATCGGTCGAGGCAGGATTCGAACTCGCGACCACTGGATTACTAAACCCAGCGCGCTAACCGCTCTGCCATCGACCCATCTATCTGTTTTGTCTGTTGTTCACGCTTCTAACAATTCTGTCTTTCGAAA
The DNA here is from genome assembly GCA_963576475.1 of Molanna angustata. NCBI lineage: Eukaryota > Metazoa > Arthropoda > Insecta > Trichoptera > Molannidae > Molanna > Molanna angustata. The sequence goes on from OY754986.1 coordinate 748,587, forward strand.
TACCGTTCACATGGACGTGCCATCCATTCCTTGGGCGGCCCCGACCTCTCATTCCATTCCTGTCTTTAATGTATATTTTCTTCGTCAGGCGTTCCTCATTCATTCTCCTCATGTGGCCAAACCATCTCAATGTGTTAACTTTCATTCTATTATTGACATCTTTCTTCATCTTACATTCTTTCCTTATGTCCTTATTTCTGACTCTGTTATACATCGTTCTTATTTTACTAAATATTATATTTTACTGTAAATAACTATTTCTCTGTGTACATCTTTTTTATCATTCTATATACTGTTTGATGGTGTTATATTTACTTGATATAGTCTATTAGAGTGCTAAATAAATATTATGTAGTGAAGAGGTTATCCACTAATTTATTATCTTATTTATCTATGGATTACTGTTGTTGTTCAGGAAAAGGAAAGTCAGATCCGTACGCAGTGATAACAGTCGGAGCCCAAGAGTTCAGAACTAAAACAATTGACAACAATGTCAACCCCAAGTGGGACTATTGGTGCGAGGTATGCCATTTTTATATCTTAAAATACTGCATTCTATTTTAAAAATAAATTTGATTACCCAAGGTTGTGTTGAGTTTAAAAAATATGAATAATATTTTCAGTACTACTGTATCTAAATTATTGTTATGAAGTGTTTATTTTTATCTTATAGTCTAAGAGATAACAATGTCAAGAAACAATTAATTTTTTGATGGCTGATATTTTGATATTTCCTTCCTTATCGAATATAGGTTTAGAAAAGGTAAGTCTGGCACCTGGGAGTGCTTGCGTTTACCAGTACTCATCCCCTTTCTATAGATGAGAATTGCAGATTTTAGTATCGTTTGTATCTTTGTCAGTCCTTTTTGTGCTCTTATACCATCCATTTGATTACAATGAAACTTGGTGATGTGTTCGGCGAACACCCGGAAAGATTTCTGAAAAAAAAATCTTCTTTATTTACATATTTCAATAAACAGTAAGTACAATTTCACAAAAAGACGGATTTTATAGGAACAAATATCATTATATTGAAATAATTTTAAAATCTGCATTTATCACTTTTAAAGAGGATGTGCACCGGTATACAGAACCACTCTCAGGACTTACCTTTTTCATACCTATATTCAATAAGAAAGAAGACATCAAAAAACAGGCATTAAAGAATGATTCATCGAAAACTTTGCTCTCAAATTATATGTGTAATGTCTTTTTCATTTATTTTTTGCTGTTGTACATAAATTACGTTGTCATTCTTTGTAATCTGAATTGTTGTAAGAAATTGTCTAATGATAATAAGGCCCACCAGTGTGCAATATATTTTATTTGTTTATACTACATACAATGATATAGATAAATTCTATTTGATAATATTTGATTGATATTCAAAATTATTGCAAAAAAAAATACTATTAAATTGCATAATGTGGAGTAGCCAGCGACAGGTGTATGGGTGTACATTGCCTTATAAAATTCCAAAGTGTGTCCCCGCACACCAGTCTCGTCTCATTTGAAAAGGCACAGTGGTTGGTGAATCTCATTACTGAACTATGTAAGAATTTAATTAGTCTCATTAATTTTCGATTACTCGGTTCTTACAGCACATCTGAAAACAATGATATATCTAGTGTATTATTACCTTTAAAAAATTCATAAATACTACACAATTAAGAGACAGATGTTACTGGAAATATTATTTGTATATCTTAAACTACACACGGATTACTGCATTATTTTAATATTATATCGTAGATTTGAACATTTCAAATTTATTAATTTCTAAGACAAGTAGGTTATTTTTGAATTTCTTTATTATATAAATAGATGAATGCTGACATGGGAATGATATCGTATTCTTACGCATTATAATTTTTATACCAACATTATTATTAATCATAATTATTTGATAGAAATTGGAACGATGGCATGTTAAGAAAGAAATTTTGATATGAAGCATTGAATTTTTACTTAATTTAAATAATTTGCCAATTTCACCGAGGTTCCTCAACGCATATATCAAAATTTTGATGTACTCAGTGTTGTAAAATTTCATTTCACGATACAATCTTACCTCCACTTAGTGACAGCGCATCAGTTACTTAAGTGACGGTCTAGAGTTTAATTAGACCATTGATCAACAGATTTGACAGAAATATTTGAGCATAATTACACCTAATCAAATATAATTAACTATCACATTTTTTTCTCAATAACAATTTAATGTATAATTTAATTTGAACACCTGGACACAGGACCTCCTAGTGAGGTGTTCATCATACCCTAGCAATTACATACTTATCAATAACACACATACACACACTTATATGTACAGTGAAACCTCTATCTATTGTTTTTGAAGGGACCTAATGGAAAAAAAACTATGAATACGGGAAAACATTGAATGCGGAAATACAAAATATATACAAAAAAAAACACATTAATGTTTAATATGTATAGTGTGTACACATATACAACATATTATATTAAATAATCTGTCATTGTCATTTGTTTTTCTATTTTTTTATTGCCTTAAGAAATCAATATTCTTTTTAAGGTACAAATAAAAAAAATTTCGGCATCAGTTATCGAATGTGTATAAAAAACATTTTCAATCCTTCGAACATTGTCTATGCTTCCAAATATGAAGGGACAGGCAACGGAAGGGACAGGCAATCTTTCGCATTTCAATCTTTCTTAAAGAGTACAAACGGACGGTTCATTTTTATGGCTCAAAAACTAAGGCAACCGCACGCGCACACCACTATGTTTGAATGTAGTATGTAATTGAATTTGTCACTTCCTCTTAGTATTATTAATAAAAATAAATAAATAAATATTACCTACCGTCTCGCAGTTCATTGAATTCATTTATATTTCATTTGTATACACTTTCATGACTTTATCAATATTTTACTGTCAACACAATCAAATTGGGGCTTCCAGAGTGGTACTGATCATGCTCCACTCAAGAATTTGAGCTCCGAAGAGTACTCAGTTGATATTTGATTTGACGTGCCTCGGTGAAAGTGGTTGTGTGTTGAATTTTCTACTTATTCTTATTCCGGTGATCATAATGTAATTTAAAATTTAGATTTTTTTAAAATTATTATTAAAGTCATTATCTATTCATCACAGAATATATGCATGAAAGCAGAATAAATACTGTTGAAATGAATATTGTATTTATTTTTTTGTATAATTATAATTGACAGAGTTAAATATATGACAATAAATAACTTAAAACTATTATAATTATTCAAAAGTACTTACATATAATCGGTTTTAACAGTTTGACTGCCCATTTCAAAAGTGATTGTTTTTTATTACGAATCAGTGTTTGACAGGCATCTTGTTATCTCTTTATAATATGGGCAGCCCATAGATTTTCGTGTAATATACTAGATGGAGTACTCTGTGCAATAATGGTATTTCGTGCGTTTACGTTTTGTTGGCAACATATTACAGTTTTTCTTGCATTTTAACACTTTCTAGATAACTGTTCTCTAAATCTTAATAAACAAAGTGTATTTTCCAACAAATAATCTGAAAACAATTCACGTTAGTTGTTATTCTCTATAGAAAAACGATGTGGTCTGTCAACCAAGTTGTCAAAAATCCCGCAGAAAAAGCCTCACTTCGATTCGTACAAAATTTGCTAACTGCGACATCTAGTATGTTAAAAAGAAAATCTATGGGGCAACCAAATGGTTAAATATTGTCATTTTGTTTATCTATGGTTTTCTCACTCATTCATTCATAGGGTTGGTCGCTTGGGAAGGGAGGTCCATTTTATAAGGATATTTAAAGAGTTATAATATAAAATAAATATACTATTTAGTCAATAATATAAATATATACATACATATTGAGTATATTTTAAACTATGATATTTTTAAAATAAATATGAATTAATTCATATAAACATTATTATCATAAATATTATTTATATAAATATTGAATGGGACTTTTTAAGATGACATATATGAATTTAGAATAGAAAAAGAGTCCATATGAAAGGGTAGATTCATGTAACCAAGGGGGTAAGTCATATCATGGATATAATTATCTTATTGGGTTCTATAATATCTCAAGATTTTAAAGAACTCCATAAGATAATGTTAACAGGACTTGCCTCCTGTTCATGTAACATGATCGACATACAGGGCTGTTCATCGTTGGGGTTATTCAGTTTCATATTTTGAATTAGCAGCAAATACATGTTCAATCAAGAAATGAATATTTAACAAAAATGCATGGCATATAGAATTAAATATCATAAATTATTTATATCACATATTATAAAGTAATAAGTATTTATGTTTTTTATGATCTTATTGTAGTTAGTCACATTTACAACTATTTTGTGTTTCAGTATTTATTATATTGTGATTTTAATTAAAACTAATATATGTAGATGACTTAATTGGTTTATTTTAAATCAGTATTTTGATATACACACCATTGATTATTATTCACACAGATCTAATACGTATTTTGATTTCAAACTTCATTTATTAGTATTATCCACACAAACCTAGTACCAGTTTTGATTTGGACATTTAGTATTATCCACACAGATCTAGTACATATTTTGATTTGAATATTATTTATTAGTATTATCCACACAAACCTAGTACCAGTTTTGATTTGGACATTTAGTATTATCCGCACAGATCTAGTACATATTTTGATTTGAATATTATTTATTAGTATTATCCACACAAACCTAGTACCAGTTTTGATTTGGACATTTAGTATTATCCACACAGATCTAGTACATATTTTGACTTGAATATTATTTATTAGTATTATCCACACAAAACAAAATACAATATGAGCACTTTAAAATTTGCAACTTTTGATCTCGATAACTACAGTGTCCTCCTAGGTTCAGGCAACCTGGGTTCAATCCCCAACAGAGGAGAAATTTATTTAAATGCATTTCTCATGCAAATATTGTCCTGGGCTGGAAAGACTGGTTAGTTGGAAGAAATTGCCAAATGGCAATAAACTCACCACTTGCGCAGGGTGCAAGGAAGTGTTCATTATTATTGGTTTTGAATAATAAAAACTTATTTATAAATGACAAATATTTACTGTACAAAAAAAAAAAAGAGAATGTAAAGAAATAAATTGAAAATTTATATACATACTATCTTTTAAAATAAATAATGGGCCATGTAGTAGTGGATCTCTACTCTATTCTAAGTCCTCTTAGTAGTGGATCTATAAGTAGGGGTTCTCTAAGTAGTGGATGAAACTTGTTCTAAAAACTGAGGTTTTGATTTTAAATGGTTTAAAAAATGATACTATGATAAGTTCTTTGGTTTTCTAACTTGGTTTAAACCCATTGCAATAGCCAACTTAACAAGTATTCATATTTTTTTCACATATTCAATGGCTATCTATAATCAAAATGGCTGTGCAAAATACAAGTGACAATTTATTTTAGCGAATGCATATGAACTAACATTGGTTTGAATAATCAGCCATGGTTTTTTTTTGTATAATTAATAGTTTGTTTGAGTTTGATTATCTATTTTAAAATTATTAATACATATTTACGTCAATATTTATATAAGAATATTGACAAGTATGGTACTTAATTGTCAAAATAAAATAAGGTAAAGGATGATCACGATTTTGTCTATGCATGTTTTTTCCATAGATTTTCTTATATCCATAGACGGTGTAATTCTCAGTTTATTAATAAGCCACTCGAATGATTGCCACATATTTAAATAACAATTTATTAGACTGGTTGTTTTTTTTTGTCGTAGATAGTGTTAATGCTTAACAGTAATCTTGTTGAATTTCAAGTATGTTTTCAGATTTAGTCAGTAACTGCTGTAGATTATTTTTTTTTATTTTTTAACCTATTATTTTACTATCAGGGCAGGTACCTCCTGTTCTGTATTAAATTTTGATTTGTTTTCGATTAATTGCCATTGTGAAAAAATTACACAATATCTGGAAATTAATTTTGGTTATTTAATTATTATTATTAAGTTTTTTATGTTCTTTTTTATGCAGTTTCGAACTATGAATAGGTATAATTATATGTCATTTATTTTATAAATATTAGTATCATTACTCAGCTACTTTAGTGTAAATATAGAAAAGATAATCTTCAAAAAATGAAATATAGAGAGTAAAAAATATCCACAGATCAATAGATGAGGGCGTAATCAGCCATAGCCATTTTCCTGGGAAAGGAAATAAATCAGTATTTTGATTAATAGAACCCTGATATAATGTATTTTTTATTAGGGCGGCGATTTAAATAATTCTAAATATATGTATGTCTTAATTGCAAATATTCTGATAATGTGCCTCGCACTAAATGCATCGATAATTATGTTAAATTAATAGAACTTGAAACAAGAATATATATTTTTTATGACAAATATTTAACATCTCAATAGAGACGAAGTTGGAATAGAACCAGGAACTCAAGGCACCTACAGGGCTTACAACCTGTTATTGGCTGGTTTACTGTGAACCAGCCAATGACCTTCCCTGTAGGTGCCTTGTTTTCCCGGTTCTCCTATAATATTCCAACTTTGTCACTATTGAGATTTAAAAATTTGTCATTAAATACCATTGACTCCCGACATGGAAAAAATCCATTGTTTGCGTATATGCAGTGGCGGCTCCCCCAAAGGGGCTCTCGGGCTGAGCCCTCCCAAAAATTTTGTTCGATAGATTCCAAAAATATTTGCTAAATTAATTTTGGAAATTCATTATTTTTTTTAAAAATAAATGTGTTTCCACCTTACGATTGTAAAAGTAAAATACTGTAATAGTTCGTTTCATACAGCGAGATTCTATGAAAAATTTTGTTCCGCGGGCACAATGTACTTGCGCCCGAAGAACTGTATGTAAACTCATATAATTGATTCCAATGCCGTAGTACAATATAATGCGAAATGTATGGAGCTCTCGGGCACGTTCCTATATATGTTCATGAATTTACCGAAATATATCTCTTTCCAGTAAGTTGTAGATGAATTAGTGTATTTATGAACACAACTAATATTAGCGTCTGCGCATTAGCTGGAGTGCTGAAGGCCGTTGATGACAGCGCGCCATTTTGCATGTTGTGTTGTGGTTGTGTTTGCAGAATGATGAAATACGGTTAATTTAATATTTTTAATGATAATTTTTGACAATAGTACACGGTGAATAGTATACATAATTTAATTTCGCGTTACTTTAATTACGATGATCGTGTGAATGTGAAAAAATAAGGGCCTCCCGGCCAATCATCTCATTATCTCAAATTAGTTCTTGTTAATCACGTAAATATATTCGAAGTTTTAAGATGAATTTGTAATAAAAAACGTCATGGCTTTGCAGGTGTAGTGAAAAGAATGCGTATTGCGGGTGTAGTGAATGTTGTTTTCCGTGTTTACTTTTTGACAATAATTCTGATGTAGGTATTTAATTCTGACTCTGACAAAAACAACTAAATCCAACATGTATGTATGTATGATATATGATCCACCCGACCCCCCTTTCTTTCAGGTATTGTAATTGCAGCTTAACAGGAGAATGATGATAAACACTGATCATGCATATGCATGAAAATAATATTTTTTCACCTCTGTCGAAATTTCACAAGTGTACTGAATATTTTCTCCTTTTAAATACACATTTCCTTTCAAGAAAAAAATTGAGCCCCTCTAATATTTTAGGTCGCCAGCCGCCACTGCGTATATGTAACTATAAAAATATTTCAATATATATTTTTGATACAACTGTAGAATATGGAGCATAAAATATGAAATTAATTTGATTAAATTTAACAAAGATATATTAAAAAATATGTTTTCTAGAAAGGAATATATCCTTCTTCCGTCACATAAATTGAATCAGTTCAAAAAATATGCTATAACCATTATTAAATTAGGGTGAATTTCATACTGAAATTTAACAAGAAACTGTTCATCATTATCTGAGGCACTTTTAACAAAATATGAATGTATATATATCACCATTCCATGTGTGTTGTTATTGTTTGTTTTCTGTTTTTCTTTTTGTTTATGGTTTAATCCAATATAACTACTCCCGGCATCACTCCCGTACGACGTGTCTATGCTACTCTTAGGCCACAGTTCTGTACTCGTCAGGCCAGAAGGCCACCGTACATCTCTACGATCAGGACGACATGAGCAAGACCGACGAAAGCCTCGGAAGGTTGGTAAATGTGAATTATAGGAATAAACAAATAGACATACAAATTTTACGGAGAGTAGTGCAGAGAAATTCAATAAATTATATATTTATTTGATATGATTTATAGGAGACTTACCATCGAATATCTCACTTTATACAAAAAAATGAAAATCTCATTTTGTACAAAATATTCATAACTCCCTCAGTACAATAAATGCTCACTTTGTACAAAAACGATAATCTCACTCGGTACAAAAGAATAAAAAACGCACTCAGTATAAATAAAACCAAAATCTCACAGTGCAAAAAACTTAAATCTCACTCTGTACAAAAAAAAAACGAAAATCTCACTTTGTATAAAAAAACGAAAATCTCCAATTGTACAAAAAAATGTAAAATCTCGTAATAACTAAATTTTTACACCAATAGTTGATATAAATTGATTTAAAAAAAAAGCATATTTAAAAGTATATTATGTTTGTGTTGTTGTATTAAACACTTCCTAGTTGATATTTATTTTTGAGATATTCATAATTTCTATGTAGATTAGATGACTAACAGTATATTGATTCCTAAATACTAAGCTCTGGTCATTTGTGCTATTATTTTCTCATTATCAAAGCCACCGTATATTTCTAAATGGTCCGAAAACTGGTTATTTGATGTTCTATTTAGTTCAGTTTTTGTTCCTTTTCGACCTAGAAAATGTTAAGTATTTTTTATGGAAATGTTGGGTCAACAAAACCAACATTATCTAAAGAATTAGGTATTATATTTATAAATACGAGTAATATAGCGAATTTTCGATAGAGTTCCTTCATTTAACAGACATTTCATTGTTGAAAAACATGTGTTACCGTACGAGATAAAAAAATCGTTTTAAGATTGTCCTTAAAATCATCGTAATTTGTCTCAGATGAAAAGAATCTGCCAAACTCGACAATAATTAACCTCTAAGTGAGTATGGCCGTACCCGTACGGCAGGAAATGTCATTGCAAATCGAAGTATGACCGTACCGGTACGGCTAGAGAAATGAAGTGAAGATTTTTATTTACTAGAGTATGAATATTTTTGACACTGCAACCAATAATTGAAGACACCTGAAATAATCATACGATTTTTCAAAATAGACTTTGAAAAATGGTCAGTTTTAATTTTTTTTTCTTACCCGATTAGTGTCAGGAGTCGTCAAACGTAATGCTTTTTATTTTTAATTTTTAAATTTAAAATAACTCACTCCGTATAGGTATGTACATCATACCAAAACCCACTATCATAGAGGTTAAAATGTCAGCAGTTTTCAATCTGTCAATTGACACAGCTTCCAAACTGTAGAATTCCATAATAGTTATGATATATGTATATTTCACAACAAATTTATTTGACTTCCGACGACAGTTTCGGCTTACAAGGCCATAATCAACTGGAGTTGAGTATATAGTTTTCATTAGTTTTATACAATATGGATACAATAGCTAAATAGATAAAAGTAAAATGCATTTATATTATGTTGCTAATGGTGGAAAATTCTGGATACATAATGATGTACTAAGAAAGAGACAAGTTATGTGACAAGTGAAATGAGGGAGAAGGAGGATAAACAATTACATTTATAATAGACTATGTATGTAGATAGGTTAGAGGTTAGTTTATTACTTGGTTTTAAATTATACTTAATTATCAGAAGGTTTTACTTAAGCGTGTTCAATAATTAGTTTATAAATCTTAGTAAATAACTTCCTCTAAATATATATTCATCTCAAAATGCAAAGGAATGCTTTAGGTCACTTGAATGAAAGAGATTACTTACTTTTTACTTCACAATTTTACTTTACTTTAGAACAATATATAACTCAATTACAATGAAATTAATTTTTGAATTTACGGCTGATTAATAATGACTGACGCGTACGTTATGACAGTAGAGGGAACAATGGCGATAGGATGAAAAAATAAGCTTATATACTTTGATTGGCTGTTCTCGAATGTTCAAATCTATGATTCTTGTAAATTCCATGGAACTCGACGGAAATTCCATGGAACACCACAATAGGATCACGACTTTCTACTTAAATCTATTATTACATTTTATTTTTCTTATAAATTGCCGAAACAGTCGTCAGAAGTCAAATAAATTTGCTGTGGAATATGTATGTGTTCATATTTATCATAATTAAAATGACTAATGTGTCACATAGTAAATTGGTTTCATCAAAAGATGGCAACGTATTGGACAAATATTGTCTGTAGAATTTTATAGTGTTATCAAGCTATATCATTAAATTTGACAACGATCAAATATTGTCTATAAAATTAGACCATTATTAAGAATTGTTTCAAACGATAATAATAATAAATATCATTTATAAAGCGCCGTTTAGTGATAGAAGATCACTCCAAGGGCGCTGTAGCTTATTAGTAAAGGATGGATTACTATAACAGATTTGTCAAGCTAAATGGTGATTTGATGGTGAAGACATATCTAAAACAACTGCCCCATATTATATAACTATTAACTGATACTTTCACGTTATTAGATTTTTGTATTTATACGGTATATTTTATATTTATATGTACATACATTTTATTTATATTTAAAAAAAAACAAAATACGGTTCTTTTATTTATTAATTTAATATAATGGGTGAATTGGTTTGATGCTTTTAACTCAATATAATTTTTCCATACGTCAATGGTGTTGGTATTTTCTGCTTACGGCTTCCTTCTCTATATGCATGATAATACACGCACTTGCCATTTATATATCTGGCATGGTTACCAATTAAAAAAATATTTGTACTTTTTGTAAATTGTGTTATGATTTTACTGATAATCTGTGTTGAGATGTAATAAGGGTATTCTGTAACTATCGAAATCAGCGACAATTTCTCTAAATAATTTTACTGTAAAAAACATTTCAATTTTGTATGGATTGGGAAGAAATTTCACAAGACACTTCATGCAATCTATAGTGTGCATTTTGATTTGAAATTTACAAGAAGAAACAGGTTTTCATAGCAAAACTATTTTTTTTTGGGAAAAATAATTTACTGGTGGCGACATTTTGGATCAACCATAAACAATTATCTATTCTGCTCACGTTTTCGTGGACATCCAACTGTCAATTTTCAGTTATTTATGATTTAGAATAAAATATGAATTATTTATAAATATCATCGTATTTTATATAATATTTGTTTTATGCATTCAACACTTATTTTATCTAAATATTTTGCAATTGTATATAATTATAATTTATAAACTATGATTTTTTTTCATTAAAATAATTATAAGAAAAAAATTTAACAGTTAATTTTAATTTATAACAGTTATAAATAAATATTGTATATTATTTTAAATATCATATTAATTTTACTAACAGTAGTTAATTATATGATTTTACTTATGTTTTTCTTTATTTTACTTCTGTTATATTGTAATTTATATATTATTGCTATTTATGTCTATGTAAATATTTATTTAGATGTTTTGTTTATACATTTTCTGGTGGTTGGTCTATGGTATATTCAATATTGGCTTGTTGGATCTCCTAGGCTCTGATATGCTCTCGCAAGAGGCAGTGTGTCGGCTTCACTCTGTGGGATTGGGATCCCGGTTTTCCGGGGGCCCAAAACGACGATTTCCTCGGCAGGTCTGTCTCACGGCTCTTCATTGGGTCTTTGCCTTCGTTTGGTTCATCCCCTGTATACCCGCACTTGACACTGGGACATTTCGTATCATTTTCATCCGGGGGTTTTCAGCTTTGATTTGGTTCTAACCTTACATTACTTCTTCCTCTCTGGGATCAGTCAAATATCATAGCAAGCAATATTGATTGTGTGGACTTTCAAAACATATAACCAAGGCATTGCACTTACTGTAATATTTTGTTTGAGTTTAGAAAATACAAAAATCAAAGCACTCATCGTCTATTTCACCATCGTACCTTGATGCAAATATTAATTTTTTGATGCACTCAGGGCACAATTTCATTTCATCAAATAATCTTACCTCCGCTTAGGTTGGTATATAAAATTAAACACCACTAGGCTAGACAGTTTTTTTAAACTATTCCATAATCTATACATTGGAGAGAAATAAATCTTTTATGTGCTTCAAATCAAATTGATTGACCGATAATTTTTATTCATTTCAAGTCAGATTTGTTCTTAAAATGCAAATAAACAAAAAATTATGTGTTTTTGATTATTTAAATCATGTAGATCAATAGTAGATTAAACTAATTATTAACACGTTTGCAAAAAAAATTGAGCACATTACTGTCACACAGTTTTATGTTTTCTTCAACATTTTTAGACCATTTCAATAGTCGACTGTTTACAAAAACAATGGCGGATTTGGCGTTGTACTAACTTGGTCTCCAAATAAGTACTTAATTAATATTTGATTTTTTGTACCTTGGTGAAATAAATTAGATCTCAACACGTTGCTCATTTCCAATACCTATTTGCTTTCAATTGGATTGTTTAAATATTATTTGAATTTAATTTCATTGATAAATATATTATGTAAGTATAATTTATTTAGTGAGTGCACTATTTAGTTATATAGTTTGAAATTTAAATTGATGCATGATTTGTAATGGCTTTATTCCTTAATCAACTTTAATTACTAAATTTTCAGAAGATGTAAAAAGATGTACATTCAATGATATTAAAATTATTGTTATTAATGTGATTTTATGTTAAAAATAAAAAAAAGCATGGGTAGTGAAACAAATATGAGTATTGTGTATTTTGAGAAATTATTTAAAACAAAGATTGTGATGAAAATTTACTACAGTAACCCATGACATGATATTTGGAAGCCATGTTCAATCCATGCTTCAATCATAGATTTTCATTATAATATACTAAATAAGTGAGTCATGGTATATCGCACGTTTGATGTCTTGGTTGGCAACGTATTGCAATTTTCCTTACATTTCAACACATCCTAGATAACTATATTTATATTCTTCTTACTTTATTGTGTTTAAATGTAATATGTTTATGGTTTTATATATATTTTCTTTTTTTGTACATGTACCATTTTGTCTCATAACTGTCACAGATGGTTGTCTGGAAGAAATTGCCATTAGGCAATAAGTCCGCCATTTGTTACTAGCTATTAAGTAATGTACAATAAAGTGTTTAAATAAATAAATAAATAAATAACTGTTCTCTAAATATTAATAAACAAAGTCTTTTTTTCGACAAATAAATCCGAAGACAATTCACATTAGTCGTTATTCTCTATAGAAAAACGATGTGGTCTACCAACCAAGTTGTCGAAAATCCCGCAGAAAAAGCTTCACTTATATTCATACAAAATTTGCTATCTACGACATCTAGTATATTATAATCATAGATTTTTTTTATAATATACTAGATGTCGTGGTTAACAAATTTTGTGTGAATCGAAGTGAGGCATTTTTCCGGGGGATTTTAGACGTTTTGATTCCAGACCACATCGTTTTTCTATAGAGAATAACGACTAATGTGAATTGTTTTCGGATTCCTTTGTCGAAAAAAACACTATGTTTATTAAGGTTAAGAGAACAGTTATATAGGATGTGTTGAAATGTAAGGAAAACTGAAATATGTTGCCAACTAAAAAGTCAAACGCTCGATATTCCATGACTCACTTTTTGCATGGAGTACTACATCTAGTATATTATAATAAAAATCTATGCAAATAACATCAAAAGTTTTTTTGTGAAATATTAAGTCTATGGTATAAACCTGTCAAAAAATTGACACATGTTTTCTATTCTAAATTATGATTTCCCACAATATGGTTGCTCAGTGCATTTTAATTTGTAAAAATTAATATACTTTATGTTTAAAGTTAAATTTTATACTAATTACAGAAATTATTTTAAGTATTACATATTTTTTCCCCCTTCTTAATGACAAAGATTTAAAACACTCAAAATGGTGTTGCATTAAAATATATCTATAATATGTTAAGTAAAAAAAATAACTCTACAGCTTGTTCAACTTTCAGTCAACCTTCATTTATTGATATTTTTGTATTTGAATATACATATTTACAAAAATACATTTTGTCATATTGAGGTTATGTAGTGTAATGAATGAATACTAAAATTGTAAAAAACTTAAATTACCTACCACTAATGATTTGTTTATATAAAAAATATGAAGACTACAGGAGAATAAAGATGAAAACGTAAAAGTAAAAAAATAATTTTGAAGACTTGGGTACTTTTATAAATATTTCATCTTCTTATTATTTAATATTGATTTTCCTGGCATGATTTTCATTATCAACTAAGTTGTTTTTTTTTTTATATTTTTTATGCGCATATGTTAGTATGTCGACCAAATATTTATTTATTCACAAATTCCGACAAGTTATGGCTTCTCTGGTTTATCTACAATACAAAATTTGTATTGTGGCATGTATTCGAAATCACGAATCTAAACAAACATATCCTAACCTAACTAACCTTAACCAAACCTAACCTAAGTTGTTAACATTTTTATTCAGTTTTGAGTCTAAAATACATTTTTTTTCTTTTTACAATTCTTATTACGTACTTTATTATATATTTGTAACATGCCTGTTTTGTTTAAATTGAAATATGACTATTGCATTCAAGTTATTATCAACTATCTATCTTTTAATGTTATCTGTTATCAATTCATAACAAAAATGCAGTTGGCTTATTTTCGTCATAAATCAATAATAAATATGTTAGATCTGTTTTCTTCCTGTAGTCTTCTTGAAATGTTTTAATTTAACCTGTTGCTTTGATTGTCTATATACTAATCAGACTTTTTATGATAATATTTCATATAATGAATCACTAACAACACCCACACACTATATAGGCTGCGGTACAATCTCTGGTTTCTTCAGCTGTGACATTGCGACTGTATGACTGGGACAGGACAGGAGATGATGATCCACTGGGAAGGTGGGAATATAAAGAAGGATTTTCACTTCATTCTACTCCATTTCACACATCTCTTACTCTTAGGTCCGAATGCAGAGTCCTACCTAAATACTAAATTCTAAATACTAACCATGTTTTCATTGCACAGTCGCTCATTTAAGTAAGGAGATCACGTGGCTTCCTAACTGGAGGATGCTACCATGTTCACGTATGAGACATTGCATTGCAGAGACATATCTAGATACTTAGCGCATGCGCATCTGCGTAAACTAACATTAGCGAATCGTCAATAAGTAAGGATGATAGCAAGGAACCTTACGAGTGATTTAATACTTAAATACGAGATTATTTCGGTGGATGATGATTTTATCGGCTTCGTTGAATATGTATTTGATAATTTTGTCAAACCAAATACCTACCAAACAGAGTATTCAGCGATCCATACGAGATGCCCAAAATTCGCAATCGTGACATCGAGCTGTCAGTGTGAAGTTGGTTACATATGTTTGTGTTGATATGACAAAAAAACATTTTGAACGTCAGTCTAAGCCCATAGAAAGCTATCTATCTCTTTTTCATCATACACAATAATGTGAAATTCTACGCCATTGACCTTAAGTTTGGCGTAGTATTTAGTTAGTGATGTCTCTGCAACGCAATTACTAACTTAAGAATACTAAATACTTCAGTGAGGTTAGGAGTTAGAGTATTTAGGTACCTAGGACTGTGCATTCGGGTCTTAATCTTTCATTGTATTATTAAGATAGGCCCGAGATATCAGTTGGCCCTTAAATCGTTGGATTTAGTAATCCAAGTTAAAAGTTTAGGGAAGATTAAATTTCATTCGCGTATTTCAGTGCAAAATGAAACGTCAGTTACGTAATCTTCAACTATAGATATATTTTACGTTTTCTATGGTTATTGTCTATAACGCATCTGTCAAATTCAAGTCAAATTGTAATAACCTTAAATGATACGTGACGCGAAGCTGTGACTAATATTATTTTATTGTTATAACAACACATTATTTTATTTGTTTCATTACACATGATGTTACTTTTTCAATTTATTATACAGATCGATGTTTTTTTAAATTAAAATCAAACATTGTAGTGAAAAAATGTGATTGAAGAATATGTACTACGTACGTAGTACTTCAATGCAAAATGTATGTACATTTTACAGATAGATATGGAACTAAGTGATAATGGTAAAATAGTGTCTTATGTAGAAAATTTAAGAATACACATTATATATAGAAACAGGATGGATCAATTTAAAAAGTGGGATGAAAAAACATCGCAAAAATAAAGTTGCGTGCCTGACGTTTCATTATGGCTGACAGTTTATTTCGTTTGTTGTCAGGCAATACAATATAATTATGTAAAAAAGAAAATAAATATTAAATACATGAACCACTTCTATATCAAGTCTTTTATTTTAACATCAAAAATAAATCATGATTATAATTATTATGCATAGTTATTTGTAGTATAAAATGAAATAAAACATTAAAGCGTGCGGCGATTAGTACGCCACCTGGCGAAAAAGACTAGAAACAATACTTAACTCAAGATTAAGACACGCAATCCGCCAGAAACGTTGAGTTAAATATTTGTGGTTTAGTGACGTATTTGAGGGAAGATTTGGTACTGAAATACGCAATATTTTTGTTAAACTTGAGTTAAACTCCTAAGGGCCGACTGAAATACTGGGCCATAGTAAACAAAATAATCTTGCAAATCCTAAGATCAGAATAGAGTATAAATTGACATTCAATAACGTTTTTAATGAGCATGAAAAAACACTATGGATTTTATTGAAATAAATTCTGTGAATGATACCACCATAGCATACCATCACACCATTTACCTTTTTAGGGTTGGCAGAGAGAACCGAACGCCATACTCCTCTCTCTTGGCATACATTTCTCGCTTCATTCGCGTCCATTGCATCGTCTCATACACGCTCTTCTATTATTCTCACTTCTAACATCTCCATCTTTCAAAATTCCATTTATGTGATCGTGCCAACTTTTCCTTGGGCATCCTCTACTTTACGTTCCTTTCTATCAGTCCTATATACTTTTTTGTCAGCACTCATTCTTTCTATGTGGCCAAACCACCTTAGGCCATTTATTTTGTTTAATATCCTCATTTCTTATTCTATCATACATCGTTTTACAACACATTAGTGAATAATGGTCAATAGAAAAAACCCAATATGTACATATTGCATAATTGTTTTTTTTTCTCTTTTAATAATATCTTTATTCTAATGATCGTTTCTATTTTTTAATTCAATTTGAATATAAAAAATATTCATACTTATAAGAATAAATAAATGAATATTATTTATAAAGCAATTATAGCAAGTTATTGAAAGAAGGGTCACCTCAGGGTAAATGCTGATTAAATTTTTTCAAGCTCGTATACAGTAAAATAATGTCCGACCAAAGTGTACACCAGTTAAACACGGATACAACAGAATGTGTTAAAAATTTTCGAAACCTCCGCTTAGATTTTGCAAGATTATTTTAATGGATTTGTATTCTAATTTAATCATGTTTTATTTAACTGTGCATTCATTTTTATTCATCAATAAGTTAACTTTGTGGCATATTAAAACAAAAAATTTCATATACCTACTATATTTTATTATTTTGTATAAACCACGTTATTGAAATTGCAACCCGTTTCGCAACTAACCAGGCATATTTTCAACTAACACAGAATTTAATATCCTTTGTTGGGGTTGTAGAAGAGATGGTTATAACTCGGTTTTCTTCGGCATACATGATATCAGTAATATAATATATAATTATAATGTGATATGACAATATATACAATATGGTGAACTTGTTGACAGCCGAAAGAATAAAGAAAGCTGTTGCCCAACATACCTTTCTTATATAGTCCCAGTCACTAATGTTGTCTTGCTTGCACTTACACTTTCACATATCTCACAGTTATGATGTAAGGATACAATAAGATTATGAAATTGGAGATTGTTGAGGAGGTCATTAGGGGCGGGGATTGTGTGGAGTGTCTTTGATTGGTAGGACTAAAAGAGAGAAAACATATTTAAAGGCAAACCACACAAGACCTGCCCTCAATGACCTCCCACCATAGATTTTTAATAAAATATACTAGATGTAGTACTCCGTGCAAAAAGTGAGTCATGGAATATCGCACGTTTGATGTTTTGATAGGTAAAATATTTCAGTTTTCCTTACATTTCAACACATCCTAGATAACTGTTCTCTAAATCTTAACCAAGTGTTTTTTTTTCGACAAATAAATCCGAAAACAACTCACATTAGTCGTTATTCTCTATAGAAAACAATGTGGTCTGCCAACCAAAACGTCAAAAATCCCCCGGAAAAATGCCTCACTTTGATTCATACATAATTTACTAACTATGACATCTAGTATATTATAATCTATGCCTCTCACCAACCTCCAATTCTATAACGATACAATTCTTTTAAGCACATCGTCACATTCTGTATTTGTTGAAAATCTGCTTGAGGAGGGAACGGTTAGTTCCAAAACTGGTCGCAATTTTAATTTCAATTACGTGGTTTATACAAAGTAATAAAATATAGTTTATAAAACTTATCATTTATTTTTCATGGAATATATTAATTATTTATTATGTTTAAGTTCATTTACATACATAGGTTATATTGACATTCACTGTAATATTATTTAGATCTAAACAAAATAATATTATAATACATCATCATAATGTTGCCCACTTAATGTTAAGGTCGCCAGTACAAAATAATTATCATCAAGATTTTGGATGCCAACACATAATATTAGTACTTAGGTATTATTACTCATATGTCAATATATATATATTTTTTATCATATTATGGGCCGGTATTACAGTCTCAGTTTAAGAGCTAATCTCAAGTTTTACAAAAATATAGCGTATTACAGTGTCCGTT
Source organism: Molanna angustata (assembly GCA_963576475.1). Lineage (NCBI taxonomy): Eukaryota > Metazoa > Arthropoda > Insecta > Trichoptera > Molannidae > Molanna > Molanna angustata. Next base: position 767,643 of record OY754986.1, read on the forward strand.
TAGGCCTAATCTTCCCTCAAATACGTCACTAAAACGACAAATATTTAACTCAACGTTTCTGGCGGATTAAGTACTTAACGGTGAGTCAATTGTCATTTGCTAGGCAACGCGTGTCGTTTCAGTTTCTATCACTAGAGGCGTTAGTTGTATCTACGGTGGCGCCACACAACAAAACAAACTGACAGCCATATTGAAACGAATATGGGCATTTAAAAGCATTATTTTGGTAAAAAAAAATATATTTACCATGTTGGATAGTAAAATAATAGTATTTCAAGTCGTAGCGTCCCGTTTTGTAGTTCATATTATTTGAAGTTATTTAAAATTTGACAGATAATAACCACAGAAAAAGTAAAATATTTCTATAATTGAAGATTTAGTAACTGACATGTCATATTGCACTGTAATACGGAAATGGATTCAATCTCCCCTTAATATTAATCTTGAGTTTAACAAACTCAATGAGTTCAGGGCCGACTGTAATACCGGGCCTATGTCAATAAATATATATTTTTTAAAAAACTAACTTATCTATGGTCTTCTGATGGTTTTTCAATTTTTGTAATCTTGAAATAAATTAAAAAACATTCAGAAATACCATTATAAATACAGTGTTTCATTAGAAGAAACTCACAGACTCATTAATTCTAAGAATCTTGATCCATGACAGCCTACAATGGTTGATATTTTTGCACAATTATGCCAAGATTGCATATCTAAAAGGCACAATGAGCTACTTCATATCAATTACAGTCCCCATGCATGGAGTGGCTAGTGATAGAAGTGGCAAATCTTTCACAAATCACACTTATAATTTAATATATAAAAACTGTCAAAAGCTTGTAATTTTCTGACAGATTGATTCATTAAAACTCCCAACTTACCATAGATATTATTCATTTCAGCTGTCAAAAATCATGGATAAAATACATTTATTTCATTTGCAATTATTATTGTCTGATAGTGTTACTCATTTTTGGGTTTTAGATTCAAATCCAAACACAAAAAATTGTACATTTCTTCATTTAGATAAAATTATTGTACAATAAAATTATTGTTTATCCCAATGATTGACTCTATACAATGAGAGTTGGTGTATTTATTATGTCTGCTTACATTATTGTAAACCTGCTTGCGTAAGTGTAATATTATTCTTTCATAAAGTTATATTTAAATTTAACATGATGTTTGTATTTAACACATGCTTTTTCGTCTTCTCTATTTTTGCATGTTAGCTTGGCATGTTTAGTTTATATTTGGCCATATATTGATCTCTAATATCATGTATGTATTTATATATTTTTTTAATAATATTCCTTCAAAATTAATTAAATTTTAATATAACGACACGCAACTTCTGTAAGAAAACAGTAAAATAAAAAAATTACCCACATATTGTTTCAAATACATGATAAAATATATTACTCATTTTAAAATACACTACTTTACTTTTGTGTAATAATGAAAATAGTCAATTGTAAGTGGGTTATATTGAAAGTAATTTTAACATACTATAGTTTTTAATAAAATATCTTAAGTTATGTTTTATTTTTTTTACATATATATGTATCGGTTAAAGGCTATATGGGGTTGTGATATTTCATCTGTTAAAATACATATTTTTGATACTGATACAATGAAAAATATCTTTTATGGGAATATAGAAGCTAATTAAATTTTCACTAAACATTATTTTTTGCATTTTAGTGTCCCCACTAATAATACAATTAAAAAGTTAAAAATTTGTTTGTGAGATTACAACGTTGGCAACATTTGTAACACTTCAACTTTAGTGTCCATTTACAAATAGTGATTATAAACAAATGAGAATAATTTAGGCATATTTTTCTTTATATTTTGTCAGGTAACTAACAAGTATAATATTAAATTTTAATTTAACACCGATCCAAGTTAAATACAGCAAGTGCTAACCTAGTCTAATTTTATTTATTCAGTGTTTTTTTTACATTCTAATTTATTTCAAAGCCTACTTATTAATATTTTTAACCTGTGCCAATGTGGAACAGTTTCACTTTCTATATTTTTCATTTTTATCTAAGATCATAGAATTATAATATACTATAATTCTATGTCTAAGATGTATTTCTTTTTTATAAAATTAGGTATTTTTGTTTACAGTACCATAACAGTATTTTTTTACTAAACTGTCGACGTTCCAGGTCTGATTCCTAGTTGAGCTTTTCTCCGTTTTCCACTGGAAATAAAACTATTATTTTTTATGTTTATTTTACTGTCAATTCTTAATTTTTTTTCCATAAAAACTTTATGTAATGTGGGAGTTTACCTTATTTTTATATTGTGTATTATAATGTATGTTTAAATATTACAGGTGTACAATTGAGATAAGCAGTGTGGCAAAAAAAGGATATATTGATACAGTGAGTGTGAATTTTTTAATTAACCTAATCTCAGGTAAATGTGTATTGAGAAGTGTTACTTACATTACAAAAATTTTATATTTTGGCAATCTTTCTCTGTATTTATTCTTTTACATTCCAAAATACATTAAATTAATATTTTTCCACTTTAAAGTACATTCAATTTATCTATTTCCATTCTTAAGTAGGTACATTCAATTTGTCGTAATCTATTCCAAAGTACATTCTATTTATCTATTTCCATTTTAATTTACGTTTAATTTGTCTACTGGCATTCTAAAGTACATTCAATTTATCTTCATATATTCCAAAGTACTCTCTGCCTCTAAGAAATATCAACAAAAATATATTAAATAAAAAAAAAATATCAACAGTATTGGTATGTCACATTTGATCTGCGTATATTTAACTTAGAATAATATTTGATTTGTATTTCAGTGGTTGACTCTAGAACAAGCCAAGCATGGAATGGTCCACGTGTGTTTCACTTGGTATAAACTCTCAACTAGCTTCGATGATTTGAAAGCTGTAAGTTTTGATTCATATCATTGAAAATATTTGATTAATGGTGCGCCAATTACAATTTTAAATGATCAATGGAATCTTATATATAAATATTTGTAGATATATAAAATAAAAAATATTTGATTAATGGTGCGCCAATTACAATTTTAAATGATCAATGGAATCTTATATATAAATATTTGTAGATATATAAAATAAAAAATATTTGATTAATGGTGCGCCAATTACAATTTTAAATGATCAATGGAATCTTATATATAAATATTTGTAGATATATAAAATAAAAAATATTTGATTAATGGTGCGCCAATTACAATTTTAAATGATCAATGGAATCTTATATATAAATATTTGTAGATATATAAAATAAAAAATATTTGATTAATGGTGCGCCAATTACAATTTTAAATGATCAATGGAATCTTATATATAAATATTTGTAGATATATAAAATAAAAAATATTTGATTAATGGTGCGCCAATTACAATTTTAAATGATCAATGGAATCTTATATATAAATATTTGTAGATATATAAAATAAAAAATATTTGATTAATGGTGCGCCAATTACAATTTTAAATGATCAATGGAATCTTATATATAAATATTTGTAGATATATAAAATAAAAAATATTTGTTTTTACTCTCCACTACTATGGAATAGTGGAGAGTCATGATTTCACAATTTTTAAGAGTATTTTTTTTACATCAATGGGTATCATGTAGAGAGTGCATACTTTGAGTTTCGTTGTGATGTTTTTGTATGTATGCTGTATGCCATACACAAATATGAAAATTTGTGTCCTCTGTACAGATCATACTAAAAGACCGATGAACTTAATATTGAAATCATATGTGTGAAGTACATAAACTTGAGCTGATTAGTTTTCCATAGACAACGTTTCATTTTTCTCAATTTTTCTCTATGATTTCATCTGTTAAAACAGAAAAAATGATCTCACGCCCTGGAAATTTGAGATATTTTAATTTGTTTAAACTATTTATACAATCTTCAAATAAAAAATGTCAACGTTAAAAGAAAAACATACAACCGTTTGAAAAATTAAGTTCATAATAATAGATTTTTGTATGAAAAATATATGTGTAACAAGAGAAATTTTTTATGTTTGGCAATGTTAAGTTATTCGATTTCATATTGATATTAGAGTGTAATATTAACAGGGAAGCTTCATTGTGTAGTGGAGAGTTTAGCGTTGGCCACAACCCACTCGTTTTTTAAATGTTGTTGATAAACAATGAAATGTCTGTTTTAGGTGATTGAAGAGACCCAGCTACTCCACGTATCTGGAATGAGCACGGCCATTTTGACAATCTTCATTGATTCCTGTAAGAACCTCCCGGTATGACATACAAAATATATTATTTATTTAAGGTGTACATTTTATTCCACATCTTTCGGTGGTATTTGAGACTCCATCTTCAAGATGGCTTCCATGTTGTTTCAAATGTCAATATTTTATTTATTTGGTAGGATTCTTTGTTTATAAATATTCTATTGTAGATATTTACTAATTAAACTCCACTCCTGTTAATGTAGCATATTGCAAACTTATACTGTTATAATCTCGGTATTGTCCTTGAAATAGCTGTCGACAACTTTAAGTGAATATGTACAATTTTATTCATTTTTAATTTAATATATATATTTTTTTTTCCAGCAAGCACGTCCCCAATCAAAGCCAGACCCATATCTGGTTATCAACATGGGCAAGAAGACAGAGAACACGGCAGTACATATGAGAACATCAGATCCTGTCTATGAAGTTGGATACACATTCCTTGTCGGAAATCCTGAAAATGATACGCTACATTTGAAGGTACCAACCTTATATTAATTAACTTTATTATTAAAGAAATATCACAGAGTAAGGAATATAGGTCAAATGTCAGTATAATGAAGTTCACGGGACCACAGAAAATGTTTCCTTATACTGAAAATTGTTTTTGTCCATTTTCACACCGTAAAAAAGTTTTATAAAAATAAGTTTTAGGAACACCGAAACACCAAAGATGGGTAAAGATGCGTACTGATAAAAAAAAGACAAGTACTTGGAAACTATATGTTAACTACACAATGTCTTATAGATACGTACTGCTCCGCCAAGTGTCAAAAACAGACTGTTTGCATCAAATTGAAACATCATTCTAGAAAAAAAATGAGATCGGCTTCGCTACAGTGAATTTTGGTTCATTAAATTTTGTATGAAGCTTTATCGGGGACAAATTAGATATGCATTATACTGAAATTTTCTTTACTTTGGTATTCGTTATTAAGAGATTTGAACTGTATACAAAGCTGACATAAGCTACAACTTTAGGTTTGGGGACTGGTGCACAAAGTGAGGTGGAACACATTTACATGTTTAAATATAATTAGATATTAACCCAATTAAGACGATTAGAAAAAAATACTTGCAATACCTACAGACGGACAGTTTTTTTTCCGATGCACATTTTAATCGAATAAATTGACGATTAAAAAAAAATTTCAACATGTAGATATATATCATAAAAAGATCAAATATTAACAGAAGATCACATATTAAACTCAATGAAATTGAACACTTCATATCATAAAAGTGGAGATCTTATTGAAACATTCAAAATATTATCAGGTCATTATGACTATAAACATGAAAAATCTCGTAAATCTTGTAAAGTTGTATATTATTCATCTCGAAAAATCTTGTAAAGTTGTATATTATTCAGTTTGATTTCTGCCTCTGAGGATGCCCGCTGTGTTCGGCGAAAGCGCTCAGGCTCATTAAAGTCATACTCCTTTTGTGGATTAAAACTGTGTGTTTTTATTTATTTTTATAAATATTTTATTTATGAAAAATCTCTTTTAATATAGTCATAACACTAAATTGCGTGGCCATAGCTTAAAACTTGTGAAAAGTAGGTTCTCGACAAATCCTCGAAAGCATTTTCTTTCAAATAGAGTGGTGAATACTTGGAATAAACTGCCCCAACATGTTTTGAATGCTGAAAATGTTAATATTTTCAAGAATAGAGTGGACTTTTTTTTGGACACAGCAAAATAGTTACAACCAAATAATAAAATTCGACAGTGGATATAGGCACATCAGCCTTGGCTGCCCGCCTATAAATAAATAATAATAAACATACGATAAACGAAGAATAATGTTACTGCGGTTATCTCCATACAAAAAAGTTCATGGGGGCTCCCTGCTGGATATCGAACCCAGGGTGCCGGCTCATAAGCCACTTTATACCATGGCGATTGACTATTTATATTTATATTTGAGATTCACTATTTATTAGTTTTAACTTCTTTTATAGGTAAATTTATCAATTAATCTAGTGATTTCTGAAAACGACTGATAATATTTAATTTTGTCCAGGTTTTGGATCAGAAGACAGGCAACACAATTGGAGAACTGGACTATAACTTGACTGGTGTGTTGGACAAACCCAACATGACCATAGACAAAGAACCGTTTTCTCTGCACAAGGCGGGACCTGACTCCAAGATTGTATTGTCTATGAGTTTAAGGGTAAATATTATATTATTTATTGAATAGTCTCTGTTTATATTTATTGTGGCTTCTATGTATTTTTTCTGTATATATTTTCTCTTTTACTCCAGTGTAACATTATAATTATATCTCACACCAAATAATAACTGTGAAAGAGACAAACTTATATTAAGTAATAGCTAATAATAATAATAATAAAGTAATAATTAAGTAATAGAAAAAGCTAATACAACAACAGAATCCTTCTGTGTAACTACACGCAAATATGACTACTCTCTTGTTTACTCAAAATAAAAATAACTAACGAAAAACCCATTTAAATATGTTGATATGTTATAAATATAAAAAAATACTTACTTGGTAATAGTTCTATTGTATTTATTAGATTATCGATGCGTTTCGTGCAAGGCACATCGTCAGAATAATGCTCTACAAGACTGAGACTAGTGGTTATATACAAAATTTACATGACAGGTGTATAAAAATGTTGGTTTTTGAACAGTTGAAAAAAAAGTTATATAATGCAAATGCAAAACTCGTCGATAATCTAATAAATACAATAGAACTATTACTGATTTAAATATTATAATAAATTAAAACACATTGTGTGACAGTCAGTTTTGGTTGAAAAAGTAACCTTCATCTTTTTTATTATAAAACCATAGCAGCAAAAAACATTATAAAAATTATAGAAATAAAACAATGATAAATGTTCCACATTTAAATATTTTAACACATCGAATCCAACAATAATAATTTTCCATAGATTACACAACAATTACCAAGTATTTTTTTATATTTATAACATATCCACATACAATGGAGTTCTATCAAAAATTGTCGATCGACAAACTAAACTTAGTTAACCATATAAATATATTACTTATGGAATAAATATGCAGGATGAAATGATTGATATATCTGGTCGGTCCTTCACAGTTCTAGTGTAATTATTACATGTTTTCATCACACAAGATGGCATTTTGACTAGGACAATACGTCCGAACACTACAACATCTTGTGTTTAACTAAAGTGCGGTAAGAATTAAAAGTGATGTATGCGACAAACTTTTTGTTTACCGAATTTAAACACTAGTATCGTATCTATTATTTGTATATATCATTGGTCTTAATTAACTCTGAAAAATAATCTTGTATTGATTATTTTTTTTAAGAGTGTATGACTTTCGACACTGCTCAGCCTATTTTCTTGTTTTTATTTTCACAGATACATATTAACTTTTCCATTCTATTAAATAAAATTTTTAACCTTCACTTGTGTATTACAGATCCTGAAGCTTGGCAAGCCCGAGCTGTCATCTGACAGTAGCACAGAAGTTGAAGCAGGTGATGCTGTGCCAAGTTCAGGCAAGGCAGAAAGCTCCCCGCTGTTGCAGAGGGAACCGAGTGTCTCAGTGAAGGGTACTCCGGTCAAACAGCCGCCATTAGCTACAAGCAGTGCCAATTCCAGCACTAACAGTAATTTAAAATTATTTATTCATATTGACATTACAATCCATTTTGACTATCAAAATATATTTATGATTTAACCTTTTTAAGACGAGCGTCATGTATAGATGCCCACCGGCCGCGTGTCTATACGCCGAGTGTCATCTATACGTGCCCTCATAGTTATACACAATTGTGAACCTTCATATCTCAGTAAATTCATACTTGATTGAGATGAAAATTGTATGAATAGAACTCCCATATATTATACTTCAACACATCTATCGGTAAATCGGCAAAACAATTGTTAAATTATTAAAATAAAAATAAGAACTCTAACCCTTGTAATTCATTGAAAATCACTGGCCAAATTTACACTCTCCTGTGCTTGTTAGGATCTAATACGCATGCGCTTAAGAAAGAGGGATACTGCGTCAGTTCATTTTGTTTTACTGCGCCGAACATTCTGCTTTGAATTTGATCCTTACCAATACACAATGGCCGCATATTCCTTCAAATCTACATCAAATGCCGGAAGGATCATGTGACATATTGATGCTGCCATGTACTTTTTTATATGGAAATAACCACAGTAACATTATTCATTTACATACATACATACATACCATCACGCCATGTCCCTTGCGGGGTAGGCAGAGAGAACCGAACGCCACATCTTTCTATCCTGGCACGCATCCCTCGCCTTATCCACATTCATGCATCGTCTCATACATGTTCGTCTATTGCTCACACTTCTAACATTTCCGTCATTCAAAATTTCGTTCACATGGTCGTGCCATCCCTTTCTTGGGCGTCCCCGACCTCTCATTCCATTCCTTTCCACTCTGTATATTTTCTTCGTCAGGTGCTCCTCATTCATTCTCCCCATGTGACCAAACCATCTCAATGTGTTCACTTTCATTCTAGTAATGACATCTTTCTTCATCTTACATTCTTTCCTTATATCCTCGTTTCTTACCCGGTCATACATCGTTCTATTACAAATCCTTCTTAACGATCTCATTTCAACTGCATTTATTCTACTTTTATGCGTCTTCTGCCATGTCCAGGTTTCACTTGCATACGTCAAGGTTGGCACTACGATGGCGTTATGAATGGCAACTTTGGCATCCTTTGATATGTTGCGATCATTCATAATTGGTCTTAGTGCTCCATTCACTCTGTTTCCTGCCATAACTCTTCTTTCGATCTCTTATTTTTTATTTATCTTATGTTTATATTATGAAGTGTTCTATTTCTTTGAGTATATGTGATTCTTTGTTAGATTTTATTTACTGTTATTATATTCAATTAAAACGAGATTAAAAAAATTATGTGTACATAACGAAATACTGTCCGTCCATAGGTAATGCAAGTGCTTTTTCCTACTCGTCTTAATTGGGTTAAACGCTTTATATAATAAACTTGTCATGTGAGTACATGATAAGATAGAGGGAGGTGGCGACGGATAATGGAAGAGCTGGAAGAGGTGAAAGGCCACAATGGGCTGTAAAGCTATTGATGAATGAATGAATACTTATAACCTCACTTTACAGTATAAAAGAGAAATTTAAATTTTTTTTTATATTTTTGTCTTTATTTTACATCTAAACAGTGCAAATGAATAAATAAAATCTTGTGTGTAAGAATGTTTGTCTTATCACAGTATAAAGTTTATCATGTTTAGTTTTATATTAAGTGATGTTTGGCAAAATATAACAAATTTTACTAATTCACATATTTTTTTAAGAATAAATAAATGCAGCACTTAAATTATGAAGAATTTTACAATACAGTCAGTAGACCCGCGATAACCCGGGAAACATTTTGCAAGGCAGTGTCAGATTGTTGACTTTTTCAGATTATAGAGTACCTACGGTGACAGACCCCCTGTAGTCCCGAACTTTTTGAAAAAGTGAAGTGTACCTTTTAATCCGACAAATTACATATAAAAATGGTAAGATTCTTAGTGACAACCTGTTCAAACACGCATTAACAAAGATTTACCGAAATAAATGTACATAAATATTACATAGGCATGTCGGATTAGATTGCCTATGTAATATTTATGTACATTTATTTTGGCAAATCTTTGTAGTGTTGTTTATAAAATCTTATTGTTAATATCTTACTTGTTATATACGCAATCAAAATGTATGTTTATATTCCAGGTACACCAAGTTTCATCAGAAAGGAAAGAGAGGAAGCTGCTGAAATAAGTGTTGAATCTAAGGGGTCTACAGTTGAAGAACCATCCACAGAAAAGAGTAAGTCAATAGTCATTCAATTATATTTAAACTTTACAAATAATCAGCATACTAAGTCAGTTTTCATTTTAGTATAATTAACAACATGACATTTTTTTAATATATTTGTAATAATTATTAATTTATTTATTGTAATCATTAATCTATTTGTATAAATTATCAATCTATTTGCTACAATCATCAATCTATTTATAACAATTATCAAGCTATTTGTAACAATTAGATGGGTGGTGGCAGAGCAGTTAGCGCGCTGGGTTAGTAATCCAGTGGTCGCAAGTTAGAATCCTTCCACAACCGATAATGTTCACCTATAGCACAAGCATTTATGCTTAATTTAGAGAATGTGTGAGGATGTTTATGTACTTGTTTCAAGTTCATATTCATTCTTCAAAAAAAATATTAATCTATTTGTAACAATTATCAATTTATTTGTAACAATTATCAATCTATTTATAACAATTATCAATCTGTTTATAACAATTATCAATATATTTTTAACAATAATCAATCTATTTATAACAATTATCAAGCTATTTGTAACAATTATCAATCTATTTGTAACAATTATCAATTTATTTGTAACAATAATCAATCTATTTGTAACAATAATCAATCTTGTAACAATTATCAATCTATTTGTAACAATTTTATTTTTTTTATTTTATTAAGTTTACAATAACATATACAAAATATAAAACAAACAAACTATATAGAAAAGATTCACAGTAAGACAAAACATATTTACCCTTTACTAGAGTGTAAGCACTCGTGTGTAAAGGAGAAGGGCGTTATCAATCTATTTGGAACAATTATAGATTTATTTGTACCAATTATCAATCTATTTTCAGTTATACCACCTGCAAGCAGCGGTCCAGTGAGCCCCAAGTTGGTTCATCGTACTCTCAGTACAACGTCGTAAGTATTTTTGCTATACTATAATTTTATTCATCATTATTGCAGTTGTCTGATGGCTGGCTTTTTATTAATGTATTTGCTGTTGTATCAACTGCGGGACTAATCTATTGGAGCTGACAGTCACATAATACCACTCCTCAACAAACTACCTGCTGGAAGTGTCCAGAACAAATAGACTGTAAAGTAGTATGTATGACGGCATTCGAGGCTATGTAATTTGATTCCACACTGAATCAAAACTGTCTCAAGAATTTGCCATCAGATTGAGAATGTCTGTATCACACTGTACTATTTATTTAAAGGAAATGGATAGAGTCATTAAGCAGTTTAATGTGATTACAGTTTCAATGTTGACAAACAAAAATACTCCCCGACCAATGAGGTTTCTCAAGGACAATATATAACAATAATGATGTTATGTTACAGATCAGCGGGTGAAGCTGGTTTGGGTCGCATTCAATTGACACTCAGATATAGCGTACAGAGGCAAAGACTTGTCGTCGTAGTACATAAAATTGCGTAAGTTTTTACACTATTTCTATACTTCATGTTCAATGTATGTAATAATAATATAAATTTGAAGCAAGATGATACGTAATACCTTAAAGTTTAAAAAGGAATGCTTCACCTTTTGCTATTTCCAGCTAAAATATTGACAAATGAATTCAAATATAGATTTACAGTATTATTACAGATTACATTGTTGTAATAACATTATATAACTAAAACACATTATAAAATCATATTCTTAACTATTCCTAATAATATTAATATAAAATTATAAATATAACCTTGCTATGTGATTCTTTGAGCTGATGTCACAATTTACTCATGTTTCTTCAGTGATTTGACATTTGTCCATGTTTTAAAACAATTATTTCTTATAGGCCCGGTTAAGGTTATGTTAAGGGGAGCATTACAGTGCAATATGACATGTCAGTTACTAAATCTTCAATTATAGACATATAGCACTTTTTCTGTGGTTATTATCTGGCAAATTTTAAATAACCTCAAATAATACCAACTACAAAACGGGACGCTACAACTTGAAATACTATTGTTTTATTATCCAACATGGTAAATTTAATTTTTTTCACCAAAATAATGCTTTTAAATGCCCATGTTCGTTTCAATATGGCTGTCAGTATGTTTTGTTGTGTGGCGCCACCGTCGATACAACTAACGCCTCTAGTGATAGAACACTGAAACTACACTCGTTTCCTAACGCCTCTAGTGATAGAACACTGAAACTACACTCGTTGCCTAACGCCTCTAGTGATAGAACACTGAAACTACACGCATTGCCTAGCAAATGACAGTTGACTCACCGTTAAGTACTTAATCCGCCAGAAACGTTGAGTTAAATATTTTTCGTTTTAGTGACGTATTTGAGGGAAGATTAGGCCTAAAGGACACTGTAATACGCTATATTTTTGTAAAACATGAGTTTAGCTCTTAAACTGAGACTGTAATACCGGCCCTTAGTGTCTGTGCTTTATTTTCATTTTTTATTCCATGAATATCATTATTTAGATACAAAAGAGAGAAGCAAACGTGGTTTCACTGGATTTACGGATCCTGGAATAGGCGAGCCACACGGGCTTACGACCATGTATGCTAGCTCAAAGGGCCCCTACATGACTCGAGTCACACTCACCACTCACCCACCAACCTCCGACTGATATTCCAGTCCCCTGCGCAACCAAATCCAATAGGACACAGACAATGCTGCTTTTACCATCCTATTCAGAAGTTCCGCTAGTAGTTTAATTTTCCGCTAGGGAGACCTAGGTCCTTAAAGTAGGAATATAAAGACTTTGCGGGCAGGCCTCTCGCCCCCACCTCTACAGCATATATATTTGTTCTAAAGCCATTTTAACTGTTTTATCTACCGGTTCCTTTTACTTGTTTAGCTTGCATTGGTGGTCTTTTAGAATATCAATATAATGAAAGAGGGTATATTGTCAAGTCAGGGTATATCTCGTAGCAAAAACTGGAGCAATAATAAAAAAGTGTAAATCAAATTAATATAGCCAGATCTCAAATCAAATTAATATCTTATGACAAATATTTTTTGTTATTCGTTTACGTTACTTTAAGACATGAAACAATGTTTAATCATATTTACAACTATCGTTTTTTTTTAGTAATTTTTGAAATGGAATAGAATGTGGAAATAATATTTAAAATACTGTGCATTTTTATTATTTTTGCTGAAGCAGAAAATTTACAAACGTCAAAAATTATCGACATGTTATACGGCCTTCGGCAACATTTGGGAATTTAGGAAAGTCTTTAAATAATTTGCTATATATTTCAGTCACATACCATTGAAGGACCCATCAAACATCCCAGATCCATATGTAAAGTTGTACCTACTGCCGGGAAGGGCCAAGGATTCTAAACGGAAGACAGCCGTAAGTTTTATTATCATTTCAAATTCTGTCCTCAAATCAAAATATCTTGTTTACAATTTTACTATCGAAATTATTGTGGCAATGGAATAAAAGTGATTTATAAAATGGTGGTGGCCATTAACTTATTGAATTACATTCTATATTCACCAATTTTGTCTTTTATTAAGTTTCAATCATTAATTGTTTATATCAGTTGACCTTGTACTTTCTTTAGTTTCGTCCAGTAATGGACATAGGCCTCCCCCTGGGCTGTGTTCAGATAGAACACTCGATGTTGTGTGTCGGATGTACCTGAAGTTGCAGATTATGGCGTTTTTCACACCAATCTCACTGAACGCATTCGAGCGGCGTTTCAATCTGAACGCAGCATCGGGCGTTGTAAATGTCAAATGCCACTAATCATGTGTTATGTTTTAATCTGACTGACACACCATTTTGTTGAGATCACTTTTATTACAGACCAAAAAGTATATAATACATTATGTCATTGACAACTAAATTACAGACCAAAAAGTATATAATACATTATGTCACTGACAACCAAAACATTACAACAAGACTTATCTACCCACATTCCTCTAACAAGTGGTGTTGCTACCATTAAATAATACATACCTATATAACATCCCTTTCCACCTACTTAAAGAAACATAATACACAACTTCATGCATGTGTCTTTTTATGTTATATTTTTCATTGAAAGACAACAATTCGGCAGTGGAGTAAATAATGCTCTCTTTAATGACCTTTTTGATTGGAAACTTTTGAATGATATATTTATAAATTAACCTCTTTGTGAATGCATATTGTCATCATAAATAATGTTAACTGACATAATAGACACCACAGATAAAGTAGAAGTCAACAGATTCTTAAACTGTCAGAGCATTTTTCATCCGACGATTACACAGAGCGTTTGGAGCGTACACTCGACGTTCAATCTGAACTCGACAGATGTCTTTAGATCGTCTGTTTCCGGTTATTATGAACGGCTTAGAGGTTCACTAAGTGCACTCGGCGTTCATTGTGAACGCAGCCCTGAGACTCCATCAACCCATTCCTGGGATAAAAAACCAATGTTTGGATGTAGGTACAGACAATTGTATAAAAAGATCAACTAAATATACTAATTTTTGTTGAATTGGATGGCGTTCGAACTCATTATTGTCTTATTACTCCTAGCGGGTATAGCAATATATATATATATATATATATATATATATATATATATATATATATATATATATATATATATATATATATATATATATATATATATATATATATATATATATATATATATATATATATATATATATATATTTCATCTGACATAAATGTTGTGCATGTTTAGGTGATGAAGGACAACTGCAATCCAGTGTACGATGAGACATTTGAGTATATCATGTCACAAGGTGAAGTAAACTCGCACCAACTGGAAGTGTCTGTTGCCTCACAGAAGGGATTCTTTGGTGGGGGTAGTCCCATTATTGGACAGGTAAACAAATTATATCCACATTTAAATGTACACCCACACCTTCAATTTTATTTATAACTTAGACCCACCCACATACTTGACAACAGTGTAAAATCATTGAAACTCCGCCCACATGTTTGGCAACATGGTAAATATTTGAAGTAGTATTGGATTTGTATTTACAATTTAGTTTCTTTTAGACCTTGATAATGCCAATATACAGTAGAATCCGTTTATCACGACTTTGTTTATAATGGCTGTTGACGTGGATATGAAATTAAAGATAAAGTGGACTGTATTTTTTGTGGTGCGGGTGATTAGTTGCAACCACCGCAAGGCAAGGAAGGATATATATGGAAAGCTCACCAGATCCTTAGTCCTCTCCCTGGTTGGATGATCACACTTTATTCACACTCGCGTAGTGATAGCAATTCTATAGCGAGTTTGGAGGAACGGTAAAAAAGGTGGAAGAGATGCGGGACAGTCCTTATATGACGCGGTTTGAAAGGATACTGGTTTTTAGATGTATGGCGGGCAATGCTTGCTACAATTTTGTGTCACTTTATATAGATAATAAAAAAAAATGTGACAATTATCCCAATGACATATTGGCGCCAACAACGGCCAACCGTTTTTAGCGACGTAAATGGTGTAAAAAGGTAGGTTTCATACAGACACACTATGAAAACATCCGTATAATACAACTGCGGTTTATGTGACCAACCGCATTTTGCGACCTTATTTTATAATAAATTCTCCGGTTAGAACAAAGAACATCGTTTTTTTACATTAACTACGCTCAAATTATGCCTTGCCGCCCCGCGTCCTGGATTTCTCCTCTCCAAATTAATCACAGTATCACAGTCAGTTAGTATATTTCAACTATCGATAAGGTGGACACGTAACGCGCGCTAAAATGAGTTCCGCGAAGCAAAAGTGTTTCTCAGTTGAAGAAAAATGTGCCATAATACACCGTTTAGAAGCTGGTGAAACTAATGTAACCCTTGCTAAGGAATTTGGTGTGCCTCATTCTACAATATGCACCATAAAAATAAATAAACATAAAATAGAACCCCTCTTTAATGCTAATGTTTTGTAACCTAAATGTGTGAGGGCATCCACTCAAGAACAAGTAGATCAATTATCATTAAAGTTTAACATATGTTTATTTGTTTTATTTTCATAGAGATTAATCTATTGTACTTACACTATATTATTTTATAAGAATTACAGTAATATTAATATATATGTATGTAATAAAAAAGAAGATAAATTATCCAGTCGTTTTATACTTCGTCTGGTTAGTAAGACATAATTTCGCCAGTCCCTTGAAGGTCGTTTTATCCAAATTCTACTGTAATTGTATCCGTGGACAAATGCTTTATTTAAATATTTATTGAAAATCAATTGATCTTGTCTAAATTTCAGGTGATTATCAACTTGGGAGACTGCGATCTGACTCAAGCACAGACATGGTGGATGGATTTACTCCCAGAGTCGAGAGATTAATATCTATTAACTACACCATAATCATATAGACTGTCTTGTTGCTTCTTTGGCGATATTATAATCGTGGCCTTAAAAAGCTTTTTTGTAACATCGTTAAAATTATAATCTATAAATGTATTACAAAACTTTGAATTTGTATTATCTTTTGTGTTATCATTCTAAGTTAATTTATTTTCGAACATGGAACTGTTCCATGGTTTCATTTGTCAACCATGACACCATAGATTATATCATTTTTATTTTTATGTCTCTTTTTTTATACTTGATTATTTTTAAGATTAATTGTTTTGTCACTTAACTTTTTAGCTTTTTTTAACTTTTTTATAAAAAAATTACGAAGTATTTTGGTGCTTTAAATTAATAGTAATTAAGGAAAAATTTGTACGCTCAAAAAGCATTGAATGTGTTTTTTTTTATTGTTCATTATTTTGACGGTTGGTTTCATAAAAAGCATCATAAGGAGTCTTCTTCAACTTGCTGTATTTTTCATAAATAATAATTTAAACGTTTAATATAGGGATAGGAAAAGAAATCTAGGAAGCTGGCAACATTACTAATTACTACCTCAATCTATTGGAAAACGGTCACAAAAATTTTTGGAAGAATGGAGTTAATTAAAGATGGATGAAGTCCAAATATATTTTATGAAACCGACTGTTATTTAGTTTAAGTTAATTGAGATTTGTTTATTTATTCATTTTATATATATGTATGTACATTTAAACAGCTTTGGGATTTATTCTATATTTTGTCCATTTATAATCTAACAAACAATAATCAAAATCTATTTATGATATGTTAAGTATCAATTAAAAACTATCAAATACATAATACCTAGTGACATCCTTTTTTAACACACAATATGTTTTTTTTTTGCATTTGACAACACACACTTGCTGACATTATTCAGTTTCCATTTGTTAAAAAAAGGATAGCCTAGTCTTCACACCATTTTTTTTAAACATAACCTACAAATGTTCGGTAAAAATACCGATTGAGTTATTTTTTTAATATTTTAGTTACTTTTTTTAATATATAATGCAACTGGCTCACGCCAGTTGCATTATATATTAGAAAAAGTCTGCAAGGAAAGCAATGCCTATTGGTCAAAAGTAAACCTCACAATTTTAATCATAATTACATGTGGTTTAATTTAAATATGATATATACCGATTCAGTTGTTTTTTTAATATTTCAGTTACTTTTTTTAATATATAATTACACCAGTCGCAATTATAGCCACAAACAAACGTAACCAACCTATTTTTACCAAACTTTTGTAGGTTATGTTTAAAAAAATGGTGTGAAGACTAGGCTATCCTTAAAAAAATACTTATGTGTCAATTATTTTCATGATATTAAGATATATTGCTTATTACTTATAAAATATCAAATATTTAACTGAAAAAAAGGAAGGATACCTAGTTTTCAAATTTTAATTAAGACATTGGTATGTCAACTTTTTTTTCATCAAAGATTATAATACCTATGGATAGTTTTAATTTTCCTGTACTATTTTATGACTTTTCATTTTCAATAAAATATTTTACTAGCCTAGATTGTTATTTAATATTTCATGTATTGTTTGAGTTCTGACCATAATCCTTTTCATATGGCAAAACTTAATTGTGATAACTTCTGTTAAACTTCCTGTCACTGTACTCTAAAATATGATTATCATACTTTGAAGTTACAAAAATCAACATTATATTTATAGAATGGACCCAAGTGGCTTTTATCGCATTTATATTTATTTATTTTTATGCATTTTTTGTTTGCTGTTGTTTATTTCTTTGTGAATCATGTATTTATTTATGCAGTCAAACTTGGTAAAGGGAGCAAAAGAGGACCAACTTTGTTTGCTATTTACAACTGTTACTTGTTATATTGATTAGAAATTGGTTCATTGTTATTGGTTTGTTTAATAATTCAATTAGGACAATTGATGTCTTAAAAAAATATATACTTATGACCAAATACTTAATTCTTATGTCAATTTAATCAAAATAACTTTTTTTAATAGAATTTTCTAGATGTTGTTCGTGTTTTTGAATGGATTGTTTATATATTATACTATTTACATTCAGTCGTTATTTATCCCAGATAAATATTATATTTTTAAACATTATGTATGTACTTATTTTGTGATAAATTATACGTATAATATCAGTGTAAGAATGCCTTTGATAAAAAACTGTCTGCAAGAATAGCAATTCCTATTTGTCAAAAGTTGTATCATATCTAGGCTTCAATTCAATGTACAATATTTATATTTTTTATTTTTAACTTTGAATATGGCCTTCGTAGCTCTGTTAGGTATCGAACTCCTGAGCCAAATGTCCCAGGTTCAATTTCCAGTGGAGAGCAGTTTTCACCATGTTTTCAGTCAGACAATCAATATCATTAATTTCCAACTTACCCAAATAATGTGGCAACTTGTTATTGGGTTTGTGTTGAAGAAATATTTAACATTATAACTGTTGGTTGTCTGAGAAGGAATACAAAACAAGTAAATCAACACCCTTTTCAAAGTTTTCTTAAATATTAAATTCTCATATTGAATTTGTAATCGATTTTTCACTAGTAGACAATGAATTTTCCTTAATTTTAATTTATTTCACATTTAAATCACATATAGAAATGTATATTATCATGATTCTAACTGCTTTTACATAAAAAAATGCAAAAACAATAAAATATTATTGTTGCATCTAACCGAATAAAATTCTAATTTTATTGACACTCAGCCGGAAACCCATAGCTTTGTTTACTTTGTGTGAAATATAAAAATGTTCAATTTTATCTAAACAGTTTTAACATGCATTGTCAGACCTCTAACTGGTCAGGAAGTTAGTAAAGATCGCAAAATTCAGTACAGACCAACAGACAAGTGAAGTCAACGAAAAGAGTGTAATAAAATAAAATATTCATAAAACATGAAAAGAGGACTCATTGTTTGCTGAATCAACGGAATTCATACACTGGTAGTACCATATATACGTATTAAGCCATGATTAATTTGTGTCAGATTATACATTTTATATTATTGTAATAAATAAATAAGCATTTTGTCCACTATTTATCTTCCCATTTGCCATAATAACTTTGTCATTGATCTTTAACTTGAGATTGTCTGTACTGACAAAACACACCAAGTACCATTATGAACTTTTCGCATTTAATTAATACAAATGGGATGCTAAGTTATACCTCACCAATCATAAACATGTTACATTTATTATGCCATTATGATTCAAATTTTATATTTACAAAGTTTACTTAGGTTGATATATATTATTTTTGTTTTTATACATATCTATGTGCTATAATTAAGTGTGATTTTTATATATTATAAGTCATTATGGCAGCGTTTCCCAAAATCAAATATCAAAATTATCAATTAAATTGTTAAAAAATCAATAGAGAAATATTTAGGTAAATGTTGAATAAAATTCATTGTTTATTGTTATCAAATAATTTAGCTTTGTTTAAATGGGTTACCCCTATATTTATCGAGTGAAAAGATTGTTGGGAAGCACTGAATTCTGACAGTGTTTTTTATAACACAGATTTTATCGAAATAAGATAATATTTGGAAGATTGCAACAAAAAACGAATTCTGCACTGTTAATGTCGAGTGTTGTATGATCAAAATCAATTTGTATTTTTTCTATTTGCAAATAAATTTATTGTTAAAACTTAGCTTTTTCCTTTTTCGCTAAAAAGTATTATGAAATTTTACCTGTGTCTACACTTGGAGAAATTCAAAAAAAATATATTTCGGTATTGTTTGGTAGCTTAAGTTTAAAGAATTTTTCCTTTAATAGCTAGCTATAAGTTTTATGATGAATAAAACTTACTTGAATGTTGTTTAATTGTCACTGGTCACATTCACTGTTTGTCCACTTTATGTGTTATTCATGAATCCAAATTTTTTTTATTTTTATTTTGATAATGTCAATTGACAGATGATATGCATTGAAGTGTGAAGAATAAGGAAAACTATTGTGGTGTATGGGAAAGAGAGGAATTGGTAAATAGGCTGTATCCAAAGATTTATCATATAATATACTAGGGCACATCCATGTGAATGGTATTTTGAAAGACGGAAATGTAAGAAGCGTGAACAACAGACGAACATGTATAAGATGATGTATGAATGTTGACGAGGGGATGAATGTATATCAAGATATAGAAGTAAGTGGTGTTCGGTTTTCTCTGCCTACCCCGTGAGGGACATGGCGTGATGATATATATGTATATGATTACTCCGTGCAATGAGTGAGTCATGGTATAACGCACGTTTTACGTTTTGGTTGGCAATATATTGCAGTTTACCATACATCTCAACACTTCCTAGATAACTTTTCTCTAAGTCTTAATGAACAAAGCGTTTTTTTTCAACAAATAAATCTTCTGAAAACATTGCACATTAGTCGTTATTCTCCATAGAAAAACAATGTGGTCTGCCCATCTTGTTGTCAAAAGTCCCACGGAAAAATCCTCACTTTGATTCATACTATATGAAAATCTATGACTGTATCATGTCTTCTTCTTCCTAGCCTTCCCTCCACTGCTGGATGTATGCCTCTTCCATCTGTCTCCATTTTTCTCTATCCTGTGCCGCTTCAATCCATTTCTTTCCGACAACCACAACAATATCGTCGGCCAATTCTTCTGTGGCCGACCGACACCCCTTTTGTTTTCCCATGGCCTTCACTTTAAGACTTTGGGAGTCCATCTTGAATTTGGCTGCCTGGCCACGAGTCCTGCCAATTGCCATTTCAATTTTGCGATTCAATCCATGATATTGTTCGACGTCTGATTTCTGTATTTGTAATTCTATCACTCAAGACTTATGCCCAACATTTGTCTGATTTCTGTATTTGTAATTCTATCACTCAAGACTTATGCCCAACATTTGTCTGATTTCTGTATTTGTAATTCTATCACTCAAGACTTATGCCCAACATTTGTCTGATTTCTGTATTTGTAATTCTATCACTCAAGACTTATGCCCAACATTTGTCTGATTTCTGTATTTGTAATTCTATCACTCAAGACTTATGCCCAACATTTGTCTGATTTCTGTATTTGTAATTCTATCACTCAAGACTTATGCCCAACATTTGTCTGATTTCTGTATTTGTAATTCTATCACTCAAGACTTATGCCCAACATTTGTCTGATTTCTGTATTTGTAATTCTATCACTCAAGACTTATGCCCAACATTTGCCGCTCCATGGATCGTTGCGCGCATTTCAATTTGTGAATAGTATTTATGGTTAGAGAAATTGTTTCCAAACTATATGTCATCACAGGCAAGATGCATGCTTTGTAGGTTTTCCTTTTTAAATTAATGGGGATATCCTTCTTTCACATTAAATGACTGAGTTTTCCGAAGGCTGCCCAACCAAGACATACAAATGATATTAAAATCTGCAATATACACCTATTAAAAAGGGGATGCACACTGGTAAATGTAACCACTCCCAATGATAATTATTAACTCGGTTTTAATAAAAATTTTGTCACAAAAACAACAAAAAATTTCAACATGGTTTATTTCCGACAGACATTATGAAACTTGGACAAAAATTTCTCTTACATATTTCTATTTGCATACAAAAAACAAACAATAATTTTTCATTTTGAAAGTGTATAAGTTGACTACTCTATTGTATCTTCCAACTGTGAAATATTTTTATGCGAAGCCAAACTGCATTCTTTCTGCTTATTTTTCTCAATCCAATCCTGTTCACATTGTTTCAGCCAGGATATGGTGAAATTGTCATTGTTAAATTCTTGCCTGAAAACACATATTGCATTATTAACTTCATAAAACATTGAAAAATAGGAAGAATTGATTCTCTTTATACATGGTGAATGCATTCTACACAATATTGTGCAAAAACACATTGCATTATTAACTTCATAAAACATTGAAAAATAAGAAGAATTGATTCTCTTTATACATGGTGAATGCATTCTACACAATATTGTGCAAAAACACATATTGCATTATTAACTTCATAAAACATTGAAAAATAGGAAGAATTGATTCTCTTTATACATGGTGAATGCATTCTACACAATATTGTGCAAAAAGTTTATTAAAATAATGGTGGATAGGATTTGTTGTATCAGCAGGGCAAGTCCTGTTCCATAGTAACCTACGTTATAAACCTAAATAGCAAGAGTATCCTGTATAGAAAATTTAATAAATTAAATATCTAAATTGAGGGTTTTCACTCCGCCGTTTGACCAGACTTGCCCTCCAGGATATCAAACAAAACCCTTCTTCCTTTCATTATTGTATTATTTTTCCCGCAAATATCTTATGTTTTTTTAGGCACTAAATACTATGTACTGAACCAAATTAACAATTGAGTCTTAACTTTGCTTGTTTTGGTTGGAAGAGATTGCCTTATGGCTGTATACCCCCCTTTGTGCACTTACTGTACATCGTTTCCATATCCAGACTATTTATATGCAGCTGTCAAAAACCGAGTATATCAAATAAATTTCGTAAAAATTGTACCTAAAATTTTATTGGAAATAACATGACAGCTTATTTGCATCAATGTAAATATAAATAGAATATTTAACTTCCAACAAATGAATACTTACTGTGCAGTCTTGAGATTTTGTATCATGATGGTGGTATCTTCAGCTTTGTATAATATCTTCTCCATCGACTCAATGTTACATTCAATACTCTGGAGGTTCTCCATCACCATCTCATACATTACCTTCAACTCTGATATCTCTTTCTTTAGATTGTTTTCTTCCTGACACATAAACATTACTTATTTATTTATTTATTTAATGTAGCTTCTCGGGCAACAAACTATATCAAACAACACTATACTAACAGCTGTACTATATCGAATATTTATTTAACATGCACCCAATAACAAGTTGCCACATTCTGGGGACTTACGATTTTAATCGTCTCACAGATCCAGACTGATACAATTAAAAACTGTGTCTCCATTCGGGAATCGAACCCGGGATCTTTGAAAAAACTGAGCCACGAAGGCCGACAATATTATATTTATTTTTACTTCATATTATATTTATTTTTTGTCTCTACACTCAATGAGAACAGTCACAAAAATTATATAAAATGAGACACATATAACATAAGCACTTACATATAGTTCGGGAGCCTTGTGAAAATCTTTAACCACGTTCATTAGTGTTTCCAATTGGTCGTTTCTAAAAATCAAATGCATAGGTTAATATATATTAAGTGTTTTAACTGTAAGTGAAAATTTACATGAATTAATAAACATAATTTATCCTTTTCTCATCATTAGCCATCAGTGGACTATTCCATATACTGTATGTTTCATTTAAATATTTCTTTTTACTCCTCACTAACCCAAGGGGAAATAGTGGGGAGTTATGATTTCGCAATTTTTAAGGCTATTTTTTTTATTGCAGATTATCATGTTGAGATTGTATTCTAAAAGTTTCATCACAATATATCTTGTGTGTGTGTTGTGTGCTATATACAGCATGTTTATTTTACTTTATCAATTATAGACTAAAGTATTCATTCAATTTGATTAGCTTATAAGCTAGTAAATGCCCTAACAAGGCGAAATAGGCCTATCGCACATAATAAAATTAATGTAGAATCAAAAAGTGGTTTACTTTTAATTATAGATATAACTTATAATGGAATTCTACAAAATAAGAACTTCGTCAATCATTACGCTATGTATGAAGATTAAGTATCAAACTGTTAATGTTCGCAGTAGATATTGTGTACTTTGCCATACAATGATGTTTTCACAATTCAATTATTATAAAAAGTTTGAGATGTACTGCTATAAAAAAATTAAATGATCTAGTTGGGGTGTTTCGGTGTTATTCAATGTTTTTAAAAATATTTTTTTTGTAAAAAAGTTTGAGAAACCTTGAAACTTTTTCATAGTAATAAAACTGAGGTACCTACTGTATTTGTAAAAATTTTCAATGTTCTAGCTTTTGTGGTTTTTGAGATATGTGGAGATATAAAATAAAAATTCAAATGTTGATAGCCCCTGACTGGAACGAAAATTCTAAATTGAGAATAATAGTTTTATAAACCTAAAATTTTCTATAACCTTTCCTAGAAATTTTGGACTCTGTACATCAAGCTATGATTTGGAGACAGACACACATACAGACACACTCTCAAAAAACACAAACTTTGCAGCACGTATATAGAATATACGTGCTGCAAAGTTGGTGTTTTTTGCATGCAAATTCTCCACCATCCCATAAAAAATGTTCCTAACACATGCATCTTGGCTAACAAATATGTTAAGAGAAATGAATTCTCTTTAATAAATCGACAGTTGAAATATTTTTCTTCTTGTTGTGCCCTGTCAAGAACCCTCGATGTTGGATATTACTCTGACGAATCCCTCTCTGTCATATGCTGCCCGGAATACCTGTTCCACTATTCTGAAGCCCGTTTCTTCCCTAATCACGCAGCCAGGACATCGGTCTCCTTCCAGTATTTTGGTGACCATCTCGCCCTTCAGTTTAATGATATTAAAGTAGTCTTTCGACATACCCCCAAAACCAATAAGACCAATTTTGAATTTGTAAATGGTAAAATATTTAAAATGTTAGCAACTCCGAATAAGCTATGAAGATATGAGGCGTGAAGGATGGTGGTTAGTCCGCGAATTGGCTAATGCTGATATTATGATGAAGGTGCTACCGCGATGTGCGCGGCGGGTGCGTGCGACTGCCTGTGACTGACGGCCGGACAGGAATGTTGGGTCCCGTGTTTTAATGTGTTTGGGACTGCTACAACTGATGTCATCTGTCTTCTGATTGGTTGAAGGTTTCTTATGTGAGTATGTCGAGCTTGTTGCTTGAGATACGGGAATTCCAGCGGGAATCTTTGGTGTCGGCGAAAGATGTAATGACGCGATATAGTAGGTACCTTAAGTATGTGTGTCACCACAAAGCAAACTTACCAACACAATAATACAAAAGGGGATATTAAATGAAACGGACAGTGATATGATCATCAAAATATGCTGACTCGGTTGGTTAAGATAAATTATCTGTTACATACACAATTATATTTAGAGAATCTCTTTGTTCATCACAAGATGTCTTCAAATCTTCAATCTCCAAACTTTTAACTTTTATTTTGTCTATTTCTTCCTTTATTTCGTTGGCTTCGGTTTTCATTTTCATTTTTTCCTTAACTAAACAAATTGTTTAAAAAAAATAAATTATACAATCAATATAATCTCAAACAAATTTCATAAAAAATACTTTCATAAATATTCAACAAATTAAATAACTCATTTAAATGGCATTTTTCCTGTAGGACACAAACAAGATTAAATAATAAAAAATAAAAAAAAGTGTTTGTAAGATCAATTCCAGCTATTAAAATCTTTCAGTGCTATAGGTGAACATAGGCAGGATTCTAACCAGCATCCACTGGATTATACAAATCCAATGCACTAGCCCCTCTGCCACAAATATATTATAAGATTTATTGATTTAATCTGAATACAGATCCCGATTGTCCCAATCACTTTATGCACTTGTGGAATGTACACCAATATTTTTTTTTTAATTTTATTTATATTACAACACATATTCAAAAAACACTATCACAAGATACAGAACAAGATATACAATAAAAAATCAAAACTTTTGTTATTACGATATTGATTTGTATTAATCAATATACTATGGTGAAATATATTTTTTCCATGAAATTGCTTAAATGTAAATCTTAAAAATTTAGACATTTGTATTATATAATGAAAAGATTAACCTGCATTCGACTCCAATTTTTGAAGAGACAGATGTTCTTTCTTATGAGTGAAAATTATTTCTAACAATATATTTTCGAGATGATCGTTGATACTATCTAATGTGGGAATCAAATCTTGATCCTGAAAATTATTAATAAATTAATCCTTCAAATTTCATCATGATACAGCCTAGATTCAATACAGCTTGTACAAATTCAAATACTTACACGTTTACTAGCATCTTTTAATATTTCAACAAAATTTTCGCGTAAAATTATCGTATCTTCCGGTATTTCATTTATTAAGTCATCCATTTTAAAAATTTCTAGTTGATAAATCTAAAATTGCAAATACAAAAACTACTTTACAAAAATGAAAATACGACAAAAATTGAAGATTTAAAATTGGAATCAAAGTTTGAAAATTTTAAATTGCTACCAAGAACAATCTTGTTTATGAACAAATGTCTATAGATTTTTTATTTATTTATTTATTTTTTTTAAATGGCACTTGTAACCTCAAATGGAGGAACATTGGCCAGAGTCAAGTATGTTACAAAATCGTGCATTTGTTAATTTATTACATTAAATAAACAACAAATTATAAAGTATGTGGAAGAACATATAGGGAACTTAGATGTAGGGCAATTGAAAAATATGTGATCCAAGCTGCCTTCTTCTTGGCCACATTGACAAAGAGATGAGTTCTTAACAACAGGGGAACAACAGTGTTCGAATCTCAATCGGCATATGACGGAAGATTCATGTCTGCTACAACGGAATTTGGAAAACCATGGTTTGATGGGGATATATTTTTGAATCAATGCATATCTTGAACCTTTTGAAATTGAAGATAACTTATAGTAGTATTATAGCTTCATGACTTATAGTGTGTATTCCATTCATTCAACATATAACTAACAAGGGGGAAGATGTCATGAGTCAAATTAAATTTATATCTGTGAGGATCACCCGATGAAATAGCAAATCTAGCTAAATTATCAGCTCTCAGAGATTTTTATTATAATATACTAAATTCAATCAATCACAAAGGCAATCACAAAGAATCCACACGACTGTGTTGTGCCAGTAAGGTCATCCACCATCCCAGGGTGTCTCCTGACTATTTAACTGTGTTGCATGAACTACGCCAGGTGGCCTTTCGACGTGCCCCTGATACCGGCCCGCCTCGGCCCCATGTCCGCGAGAGAGATCCACCGTCCTATTCGAGTAGGTTGTGGCTAAATTTCTCCGCGGAACCTACCCCGACCGTCAGCGGAATTCTGGGGAAATTTATTTTATTTTTATTATATGGCAATTTTTTTTTTGCACGATGATTCGAACTTTTTTTCAAAAACAGAATTCTGACAGCTACCGACAGCTGGTCAGCTGCCTTTTTAATCCAAGACTGCCGGACACTCTCCGGCACAAAAAAAAAGAACCAACTTGATAACTGAAGGACCCTTGGGATTCCGCCAGAGAATCCCAACAGGCCCTGACACAACAGAGGTGCAACTGCCCCAAAAATTGAACACTTAAGGTACCTCCGCCACGCGGTAAATTTTTTTGTAAATCTTTTGGCAGCACTTTGTAACTGTAGAGGCCTCTTCAGACTGCAGCCGAAGGATAGAAGCAGCTTCTCAGGCCGTAGTGCGCCTCGTAACTTGCAATTTTTTATTTTTTACACCTGACTTTATCTTATAACTGACTCGAGGCGCCAACGGCCTGGGAAGTGTCTGCCCTAGCGCAAGCCAGGGCCCCTCTTTTGTAACCGTGTGGAGGGGAGGATTACTATAGCCTGTCGCGCCCTTGACCCAGAATTTCTCGTCTGCAATCGCTTTTCTGTTCTCTTTTTTTTCTCTTGTTCTGGATCGAGGACCTATACCTGAGGACGTCACCCACCTGTAGCTTCCTGCTGGTCAACGACGGGGTGATCTGCTGAGCGTCTCCCTCAGCAGACGGTCGAAGAGGAAAGGACCGCGTTCTTGGGGTGAGTGCCTTCAATTCTCTCTCGATCCAAGACCGAAGCTGGTCACACTTTACATAACTAGGACGCCCTGCGTCCAGAGGACTGACGGCCCTCTCTGCTACCGCAGAGAGAGAGCTGGTGTCACCCCTATCGACAGGCGGTCTAGGCGAAATTACCACGTCCTCAGGGTGTGGCCCAAGTTTTTTTCTTACGCGGTCCAACTTTCGACGATTGTTCGGGGGAGGCGACCTCTTGGGATGGACGCCTCACGTCTCCCCCTCCCCACTATTCATCTGCGCTGGGTGCTGACCGGAGCTGACTAGTGGCATAGCTCTCGGAGTCTCCGGACAGCGTTCAGCGTTTGGTATCATTTGCTTCGTTGGTATACGTGCTAATCGCCCCCCTTCTCGGCGAATTGGTTTAAGATATTTGGGGACAACTATACTCCGCGTAAAAGCAAACCCCCAAAATTACACAAAATTAAACACATCCTTACGATCCTTTTAATTTGTTTATGGATTTTTTAATCTGCATCTACTTTTTCCGCTTCTTCTTTATCTATGAAATTTGTGTTGTCATTTGAGTATATTATTCTATGGTCATTTGTCATTGTGATTTTTATGTGACGTGAGAGTCCGCATTCGCAATCACATATTTTAAAAATATCGACATCAAAAGTCTATTTTGTTTATTTAAAACAAATAAATAC
This sequence comes from Molanna angustata, assembly GCA_963576475.1. Classification (NCBI taxonomy): domain Eukaryota; kingdom Metazoa; phylum Arthropoda; class Insecta; order Trichoptera; family Molannidae; genus Molanna; species Molanna angustata. The sequence goes on from OY754986.1 coordinate 796,586, forward strand.
GAATTCAGTTATTCATAATTACTAAAAATAAAATGGCAGGATCTGTCGATTTAAGTTCGTACAGAGATCAACATTTTAAGGTTAGTTTGCTAAATAATATTATTTAAGATTTAGTCAACGCAACGCTATAGAAACAATTGTTTATAATGATCTAAAAAACCACATTATTATTAAGCTGATTTGCCGATGTATGGGTCGGTAATATCCAATGATATATTCAGCTGGTATGTGGCGCATCATCCTTGCTGTTTCTTAGCTTATAATATTTATAACCCCAATAGAATAGTGATAACATATTTTGTATAACGATTTCAAACATCAATAATGTTCATAAGAGCCACAGGATACCAACCTTTATTGTTGAATATCAGATTCCAGCTGGATCCTAATCCTTTTCCTTTATTAAATCATACTCGTCGTTCCTAATTAGCAGCCTTATTTTGTATTGTGAGAAATCGTGAGGAAAACAGTTGTAAGAATAAATAAATAAATAAAATGTTAATTAAGTTTTATTGACTTGTAGCAGTACTATAGTTTTTATTATGCATATCTAATCATCACATCACCACCAGGATCTCATTTCTATGTAATTTATCATACTATACAATATCGCTTTGATCTGCTGAACGTACTACATTAACTATCCCCATTCACAACACTGAATTTTTCAGTTATTCCTTTGTAGTACGTTCAGAAAGACTCTGGAATAATTTGAGTCCTGATATAACTTCGTCAAACTCGCTTTCCATTTTCAAGAAAAGACTAAAGCAGGGATGTCTCTCCGAAAATACCCGATCCCTCTCCTTTTCCTTCCTTCCCTTTGCTAAGTTTATAATGTTCTCATATGATTGTTGTTTGTTCCAGGGATCACGCAGTGAGCAGGAGCGTCTCCTGCGCACGTCGAGCACCCTCTACATCGGCAACTTGTCCTTCTACACCACAGAGGAGCAGATCTATGAACTGTTCTCCCGCTGCGGCGACATCAGGAAGGTTATCATGGGACTGGACAAGTACAAGAAGACGCCGTGCGGTTTCTGTTTCGTGGAATATTACTCCAGAGCGGACGCTGAAGCTTGTATGAGGTAAATTAACCACAGGAAATATACCTATCTTATACGCTAGTGATGGAACCATTACAAACACAACATACTACCTACATAATATTTGTATCCACCTCTTGGAGGTGTTCTCAGAAAGTTGCAGCATCGATACTAAGGATATTTACAAATCAGGCATAGATTAAAAAATCACACAAATATTCCATTTTTATTAATGAAAGCTGGTAATATACAAAGTCAGAACAATAGGAGAGCATGTATGACGCGATGCATGGATGTAAATTAGGCAAAACAAGTATTTCAAGATAGAAGAGTCTGGCGTTGGGTTCTCTCTGCCTACCCCAAGTAGGGATATGCTGTGATGGTGATGATGATGAATTTGGTAAATGGACTTATACTAGTGCCAGTATATATTATTATTTTTGGAACGCCATAAGGACGCTGAAAATTTATCAAGCTGTATAATTTTAGCTCTGGTAAGTTTAGCGAAAAAGGTGCTTTTTAAGATCCTTTCTAAGAGAAGTAATATTTTCTGTTTGATGGTATGTGGGAGTCTATTCCATGCATATGTGATGGATACATCAAATACATCATCTCCAATATTAGTGGTGTGTACCTACCCTGTTTAATATTCCTATTATGAATGAAAATTGAAATACAAAGCTCGGAGAGGTGATTGGGAAACGTCCCATAAAGTTCTTTAAAAAAACATGAAGATATTTAATATAACAATGTGTCAAAGAGGCAGATGAAAATATACACCAATCCTTTTTGTCATATTGTTTAAATTTGTGTTACACAAATCGCTTGCTAAGGATAAGAGTATTCTATGTCCATTTAAAAAAAAAGTATATTGTTTGTTTAATTGATTTTTTTTAATGTTTATTTACAAAATCCAATACATGGAAATTCAAAAATGAGATCCCTCTCATATCAAAATCCAATGTCACTGTTAATGGGATGAAATATATATATGTCTTTTAATGTTTATTCTCAGTTTCATACTTATTATATTGACATCTATTGAATACTCTAATCCTCAGCAAACAAAATGTTAAGACTATGGTTTCATCACTAGTAGTTAAGAAATAAAATATAACCTATAAATATACTTCCAGTGGGTAATTTATTTAGCATTGAGTTGTCACACACATGTTGTTATTGTCGCAATGGTTTTATACAAGGTAAGTATAAGGTGGTAAATACATGCACATGCTTCAATTTCTAACATTCAGAATGCCGTCCCAAGGTGACAAGTGAAAACACACCTTGAGAATGCACTCGGTCTGTGAGAATACTCCGACAGTCAATTCTCTAATTAATTATAATTCAAAATATAATTAATAATCGCTCAGTCTTCAGATGAATGTTTATGGTTGCTGGATTAAATGGCGGAGCTATTATATTTGGTTGTATATAATATTTTTAAGAGGGCTTATTATAACGCTAAATCTAGTGACTGAAAACATGATATATTTAAACAGCCTAATACACTATGAAGTTAGTAGAGTAACTGTCATATGTGTTTAAAGGCTTTATATGTGATTTAAATTATCAGAAAAACAAAATTTGCTAGACAGTACCAATTCAACAAAATGACCAATATACCCTTTTTAGAACTGAACAAAAACTTAAACACTGTATTATTATGAATCAAATGACCTGGGAGGAAGGCATCCAACTGTCCTTCCATCTCTTGACAGGTCTTCCGGGTAGTCTTCTCTTATTGGATATTTCTGTCTTTACAATTTAACAATTCTGTCGTCGTCCATGCATTCAGCGTGGTCTCTCCAGAAGCGTCTTCTGCTACGTCCCCATCTTGTTATGTCCTCGACACCGCATATAGACCTGATCGTCTCATTTCTGATGCGGTCCCTGAGGGTTCTTTCTGCAATGGAGCATAGTATCTTCATTTCAGTCACAGTTTTCTGTTACGTTGGAATCGTCTCTTACTTCTGTTATGAATCAAATATCAAAACTCCTTAATTTTAATATAAAAACATAATCTGTTGACTGTGCATAATAAAGAATTGAAATGTGTGTGTTTAATAGTAATTATAATTTATTATATTAAGGGGCTGTTTCACCAGGTCCCGAATATCTCTCGATTATGCCTATTCAGCGGTTATGTCTCAAGTAAAGTAAAAATTGCGTTTCACCACTCCCGAATAGCGCTACTCGTCAGATAAAGTGACAAGTAACTTATAGGGGACTTTACCTACCCAGTAAAGTTATTCGGAACTTTATTTGTCACTTTGACAGTTGCATTTCATTGCCGGTATAACGTGTTTCATTGTTATTTTCTTTTAAATATGGTTTTATTCGAGGCAATAGACGATGTTTTTAATGCGGAAATGTTTCCTACACAAATAGATAAAATATTAGGCCATGAAAATATTACTTCGTCAAATTTGATGAAGTTGATTTTAAAAGAAAATTTTGCTTGTCAAAGCTTACAGTATCAATGATATGTGACTTGATAAAATATCGAATTACGACAAATACAATGAAGTATATACATACTTTGATATATAAAACATTACTTCATTATATTTGTTATTTAAGTAATGTCATTCAAATGTAAAATTAAGTATTAATTTAAATACATAGAATATTGTTTATTGTTATTTAAATTCAAAAGATTCGATCTTAACGTACCTAAAACTTAAACGTCAAAATGAAACGCATTTGGCAGTTGTCCATAGAAGAATTTGAAAACTACTACATTTCTATGTATTTGTCTATGAAAATGCGACGTTGCCATCGTTATTCGTCAATTTACTATTCGGAACTTATTCAACGATGGTGAAACGCAAATTTTATTCGAAACATTTTAACCGGCGAATAGCACTATTTGCCGAATAGTTATTCGAGACTTATTCGGAGTTTGGTGAAACAGCCCCTTAATCTATTTTCCTTAATATAGTTGAAGTTATTTCTAATTTTCTGACTGTCAATTCTTGATGGAATTCCATTATCAATTATATTATATTAAATTACTCGAAATAAGTATAAAAAACTGTTATTACAATTTTTCCACTGACCACTGACAAAGAGCATCTACAGAATAGTCCTGTGACACAGTGGACTTTTTATTTATATACAAAAATTCATGTTATATTAAAATTGTGAGTACAATTACACACATATTGTACTCATAATTTTAATTGTATTTTTTTATAAAAAGGTTTGTCAGCAAATTAGTTTTGTATATAAATAAATGAACCACTAATTCACAAGTTCCATTTTTATAGATGCTCTTTGATCGAAATGTGTCAGTAGTAAAGTATATTTATAAGTGGAAAAAAGTTCAAAAATTGAGTTTTTTTTTTACTTAATTTAAGTAGTTTAATATAATTGATGTTGAAGTTATATAAATTTATTAGAAAAAATATTAAAACATTATATTCCGCATGTTTTTTTGTTTCATCATCTGACCATAGTTTTAGCTTATAATATAATACCCCCTATTCAGTAACTATTGTAACTAAAATAGGAACATACTAAAATTGTAGATTTTAGATTTACGGTCTTATTTCATCGTTATAAAATATAAACTTGGACTAAATGGAATAGGAACGTACCTATATTAGCCGGAACGTTCTTAAAAAGTTACTGAATTAGACGTATTTTGAATAATTATGAAAATGATTAAAATTTCATAATTATTCATAATATGTCTGATTCAGTACCATTTTAAGAACGTTCCGGCCAGTATAGGTATGTTCCTATTCCATTTAGTCCAAGTTGATATTTTATAACGCTAAAATAAGACCATAAATCTAAAATCTACAATTTTAGAACGTTCCTATTTTAGTTACAATAGTTACTGAATAGGGGGTAATATGGAATATAATGTGTTCATATTTTTCTAATTATTAGGGAATTCTACAAATTAGAAGCAGTCTCAAGTTACAGATAAATTTAATTACAAATGTTTGAAAAGCAACAAGTTTGTCCTTGTGGATTTAATTTTTACTTTGAAAACATTATAATCAAATTTGTATTTAAACTGTTTCTTCGAATTTGGCGTGAGGAGCTTTGTAGAATTTCATTAGTAAAAAATAAAAATAAAACACAAACTTTGTATATACTTCTACTTTGTAACTTGAGAAATAAGTTATTACGTTTTCGATCATCATTGTAATTTATTGTAACAATCAGAGTGGCAGAAAAATCAAAACAAGAATAATGGAACACACCGGCGCTATTCAAAACTTTCCCATAAATTCAGATATGGTGAACCACTCCAGATTAACGGGAAATTCATTTAGTTACGAAGATGTGGAAGTAATTCATAAATATAGCAAGGGGAAGAAATTAAATATTAGAGATTAATAAAGTACCAAAAAATCAAATCCTGAACATACAATACCTTGCAGTGAGTTATCCCCTTCTAAAATTAGTAGCCTCACTAACTGTCAACCGCATGTCCGAAGATAGGATCCCAAAGATAGCCCGAGACAACGTACCGGAGGGGTCTCGACCACGAGAACGCCCACCAAAAAGATGGCGAGAAAGTTGGCAGTACACATCATAGGAGGCTGAAAATGCAGCTAAAACAGGCCCTGGGCCTAATGAAAGAACAAGAAGAAAAAGAAGACTAACTGTCACCAACACTACCTTTATCTCTTCCACAGTAGTTATGTAGTTTGTCCTAAGTTTTTAAGTTTGTAATAAGGAGTTCCTGATGACGAACACAAGCTCGAATATGTTATAATTTATAACTTTTTCTCAAGTTATAAATTAGAAATATATACAAAGTTTTATTTTTAAATTGTTTTTTTCTTATATTTTTGGAGTAGATTTTTTTAACTGTACATGTTGTGAAAGAATCATACTTTGGCAATATTAATAAAATGAATGTGAGTATAAATAAAAATTAGTGGGTGGTGGCCAACACTATACTCCTCACTACCAAGTCAAGACACAAAGTATTCAAATTTTGGAATGAGTTTGTTAAATTATTTTTAACAAACTCATTTTTTTTTTTATTATGTTAACTTTATAATTTATTCTTCAATGCCATTTTATGAAAGTTATCTCTGTATTTGCTGTTTTTATGTTAGATCTTGCCGCAGTGTATAGGGGTATAATTTCCAATATGGCCGACGTTTAAGACGAATGATTTCACGCCTGTTTTGTAATTTTTGCATGTAAATTAGTTTTCGGGTAGTGTCGTATTTAAAATCTCAGTACGTACCTACAAATAAAATCATTTTTTACCATTTTTTATTAATATTAAACCATATAAAAATGAAAAAAAAAAAGATATTATTTTGTCGTTATTTACCATAATTATTGAGATTAACCTAAATACATTGATATGTATTTATAAGCTCTACAAATCTTAATTATACATTTATTTTAAATAATATGAAATACAATCACCATACGGCGACTAGACAGCTAAAATTTGTCGTTTGAGTTTTCATTTATATTAGTGAATGTTTTAATCTAGTTTTATTGCATACGAATTATATTTAAAAGTGTGAAAAGCGATTAATCACCAATAATGATAGATTTAAAAACTCCATACAACTTTTTCGCCGCCCATTTTTTCTCCTACCTTTCGGCCCGTCTAAACTAAATGAAAAAATTTGAACGCGTGTATTGGAAAATTATATTGAAAAGATTCAATATATTTATTGTTTATAATAATTACATGTATGCGTGATTTGTTTGATATTTTAGATATATAAATGGCACGAGATTGGACGACAGAATAGTAAGATCAGATTGGGACGCCGGCTTTATTGAAGGAAGACAGTATGGAAGAGGGAAGACGGGAGGACAGGTAATGTGTCAAAGGGAACAAACAAACAAACACTCTCTCAACAACAATCTTTTACATCAATATTTTTTTCTTTTACAATAAATTTCTCATGGAATTATTATGTACAGGATCTCACAGTAATGTTTTTTCTTAACACTGTATTAGCCCAAATATAATGTGATATTTTTCTAAAAAAACATTTGCGTTATACAGTACAATCTCGCTGATTTGGTACTACAGATTATTAATAAAACATCAATTTTATTATATTTTATAAAACAGACACTAGGACCTGGTTAATCTATTTTGTGTGAGACCATATGTTTGTTGAGGTAATGATTGTGAGTGAAGTGTTGAGATTGTGTAACTATTTAGTGTGGAACGGGAACAATCACCTGGTTCATAATTGCATATAATTGTCAGTAAAAATTGTAAACTGCTAGCGCCCTAGAACAGGATTTCCTAGTTGGGCAGCAGTAATCTACTTATGTATTGTTATCATTATAAATATGGTGTGATAAAAGGTAAATAAATAATAATAATATTTGTATTTTATTCCTGGCCAAATGTTAACATCAAACGTAGACATCATGGGAAGATGGAAACAGTACTACAGCGAATTACTGAATGAAGAGTTTCCCCACCAACACAACGACCAATCAATTCCGCTACAGGGACCCATCGCATCGATTACCGAGGATGAGGTTAAAAGAGCTATATCCGAAATGGCAAATAAAAAGGTAACGGGCCCAGACGAGATCCCAGCGGAACTGTGGAAGCAATTAGGTAAAGAAGGAGTTACCTTCCTTACACAACTATTAAATTCCGTGCTAATGGAGGCAAAAATGCCGAACAGTTGGAGGAGCAGCTATCTGGTTCCATTTTACAAGAATAAGGGAGACCCAAGACAGTGTGAGAACTATAGAGCTGTAAAATTAATCTCTCACACGTTCAAAATATGGGAGAGAGTGCTAAATCAAAGGCTGAGAGAATTGACCGAAATTACAGAAAACCAGTGTGGCTTCGTACCTGGAAGATCCACACGGGACGCTATTCAAACAATAAGAAAAACAATGGAAAAATATCGCGATAACAAAAAGGATCTGCACATGGCTTTCATAGACCTGGAGAAAGCGTTTGACAGAGTCCCTAGAAAGATAATTTGGCAGGCTCTGAGATCCCAGGGCGTCCCTGAGCATTACATCACATTGCTCATTGATATGTACACGGAGGTCAGGACAAAAATCAAAGGACCAGCAGGCATAAGCGAACCATTTGACATAAGAGTCGGTGTCCATCAAGGTTCAGCCCTGAGCCCATTGCTGTTCAACCTGGTGATGGACCACCTCACAGCAGGCATCCAGAGACGGGCACCCTGGAACATATTATATGCTGACGATGTAGTTCTCATAAGCGAGTCAATAGAAGACCTCCAGCAAACCTTGGAGGATTGGCGAGAAGCAATTGAATCAAATAGCCTTAAAATAAGCCGCACAAAAACCGAATACATGCCGTGTTTCTACTCAGGACAGCCTCAGGTTAACCAAACACTGTCACTCCAAGAATCACCATTGCCAAAAACTGACAGCTTCAAATATTTAGGTTCATACCTGTCAAACCAAGGAGATGTCGAGGATGACGTGGTCCATCGCATCAACACAGGATGGATGAAATGGAGGTCATTGTCTTCCGTGCTCTGTGATCGTAGAATGCCCATAAAAATAAAAGGTCAGGTTTATAAAACCGTTATCAGACCTGCCATGACATATGCCGCCGAGTGCTGGGCACTGAAGAAGAGTCACCAGCAGAGCATTCACACAGCTGAAATGAGAATGCTGAGATGGGCGGGGGGCGTGACTATGATGGACAGAGTACGGAACGTCTACGTTCGCGGAACCTTTGGTGTGGCCCCAATCACCGATAAGCTGCTCGAGAGTAGATTGAGATGGTACGGACACATCATAAGGCGACCAGAGGAAAATATGATACGTAGAGCGATGGACATCCAAGTGCAGGCTAGAAGACCAGGCAGACCACTGACAACGTGGCACTCCACCATCACAAGAGAGTTGCGGGAGGCAGACTTGCGCGAAGGAGACGCACAGGAGAGAAGGACTTGGCGAATGAGGACGAGGAGGGCCGACCCCACATAATGGGAAGAAAAGGCCAGGACAAAGAAGAAGAATATTTGTATTTTATTCACAATATTTGGAATCGATAAATGAGTTGGAATAAATATGAATGTTGTAAAATAACATCATTAATAATTTTTATTATGCTGACCGCCGTGGCACAGTTGGTAAGCCGTTTGCCTTCTGTGCGGGCGTCCTGGGTTCGATCCCCAGGAGAGAATTTTTTAAAATTAATTTTTCGTGTAAATATTGCTTTTCTGGGCTGGAAACATTGGTTAGTTGGAAGAAATGCAGGGCGCAAGAAAGTGATTATTTTTGTAAAAATAATATAATATAAAAAAGGCCCATCACGTACGCAGTGAATAATGGCATCATTATAATTTCTATATTCGTCTTTTTCTATGGGTATTGTGTATCTTCCCACGTCATTATGATTTATTTGGTACGTGGCTAAAATAGTAACATTTTTTGGGGTGTTTAAAATAATCATTTTTAATTCTTCCAACTTGTCGTGAGTAACTTTGTAGAATTTCTTCTTCTTTTATGTAGACCATTTGGTCTGTTTTAAGAGGTCTGCTCCTTCTGCAAGGTGGACTCCCAGCTGTCCCTCCATCTTTTATACGATCCACCGTGAGGCTGATTGTGCAGCACGATATGAAGAAGTCCGGTGTTGTTCAACCTTTGGATGTGACCATTCCAATCCCTGCCTTCTCCATCTGATATCATCTACCTCACATATTCCCCTATTATGGTGTTTCTTGCTCGGTCTCTCTCGAGGTTTTGCCTGCTATCATAATGAAGTCCTCAGCATTTGTTTATTTCTGACTGTATCTGTTTGTGCTTCCACACCATATGTCATCACTGAAAATAAGTTATTATTCAAACATGGCTGAAATAAGACCGCAAATCCAAAATATACAATTTGAGAACTTTCCTAATTTAATTACAATACCTAGTTACTGAATACGGGGTATTATCAAAATGAATAAAGTTGTATTCAATCAAATTCACTTATTATTGAATAATTCTATTAAAAAATATAATTTATGGTGTTCGGTTCTCTCTGCCTGCTCCAGGATATGGGTACCATGTGATTCTTCCTTCAGCCATCTTGCCACCGCTGGACAAAAAATTGAAACTAGCCAACATGTTTGGCTAGCGTGGAGTTTAAATGCCACAAACCTTCTAACAAATTATGAACTCTACTTTTATTAATGCAGTAGTAGTAAGAAAATAAGTACATTGAAAGAGTTGTCAACTTTGTTATTGTATGTAACAATACAAAAATGTTTTAACAATGAAATTTAGCAACTTTTAACTTGTTTTATTGGCTGATACAAAACTTTGTGTTATTTTTGGCCAAAGCCAAGGGTCTTTTTTTGTCGAAGGTGGACGAAGTCGAATGTTTGATCAGACTCTAGATATGTGTTTATTTATTCTAATATATATGTCCACTGTTAAAACAATCAAAGATTAATTATATCATTTATGTTGAAATATTGTATTTATAATTAAATTAAAATTTTCCACTGATAGTTCTTAGTGAAATTCCATTTCACAATTTTTTAAGAATATTGAAAATAATTAAAACAGTTTTTTTTTATTATTAACATATTTATAGATTATTTTATATAAATTATACATTAAAAATCGATTGCTGTGGCACAGTTGGTAAGCCGTTTGGTTTCTGTGCGGGCGTCCTGGGTTCAATCTCCAGCAGAGGAGAAATTATTTAAATCAATTTTTCATGCTTCTAATATTGCTTCTCTGGGCTGGAAACACTGGTTTGTTGGAAGAAATTGCCATATGGCAATAAATTCACCACTTGCGCAGGGTGCAAGGAAGTGTTTGTCGAATACATACATACCTACCATTAAACACACACATTAAACAAAGCCATGTCAATGAATGAATTTCCCTCGACATCCATCAAGAGGGAGACCAAAGAACACCAGGATGACACGACACAGTGCGACAGAATCCTGCGAAGATATGGCCTAGAGGAAGAAGTCATATAGAATAGAAGAAGTTATATCCTGAGGAAGATAAGAGCCAACTCCAAGAGCTTTCAATGTCAATAAGTTGGGATAGTGTCAGGAAGAAGAGAAAGAAGACATACATATCTACCATTATGTTGTGTCCCTAACGGGGTGGGCTAAGAGAACCGATTGGCAAATCTTTATATCTTGTCAAGCATCCTTAAACCATCTTTTTCTCGGGGTTGACTCCTGGTCACTCATTCCATTTCTTGTATAATTTTATATGTCTAAGATCATTCATTTTTGCCGTGTAGCCGAACCATCTTAATTTGTGAAGTTCATGACTACAATTGCATTGTGAATGGGGGAGTATGGTTCATCGAAGCAATTCCAATTTAAGATAAATTCAATTATACTTTCTTTTGTAGGTCAGAGACGAATACCGTATGGACTATGATGGTGGAAGAGGAGGATATGGAAAGATAATTGCACAGAAAGTTGTACCTAATACTATTGATCATCGCTAACATAATACAACTAGATATTTGAAATAATAATATTAATTTATGTTAAGATCTAGATAAGATTTTTGTAATTTAATGCATAACAATAATATGTCAGTTTTGTATGTTAAAGTTATAAAAAAACAGTATAAGACTAAATTAAATATTTTTGATATAAAATTGGGTTTTTTATTGTGGGTGTGCAGAACACAATTATGTTTTTTTTTTTTTCTGGTTGGTTTGATTGTGTGTATGAGCAAACCGTCCCCTTTCTTGTCGATAACTATACTAAAAAAAATGTGAAATCATGACTTCCCAATATTCCACAGTAGTGGAGAGTAATATGGGTGTTGGTTGGTTTCCTTTAAGAGATAAGCAAATATTTAGTGAGTTATGTGTTTCAAGCATAGACTTGATAATATATATGGACTGAGCTCAAAGGCGTTTTGCTTGGCAGGTTTTCGGCAATCATGATTTGTATGGAAAGACCACGTGACTGAAGTCCACTAATGGCGGCAAGGCAAATTTTCATAAAAAAACACTAATTTTATAATTAAAATTACCAGTTATTTAATGCTCGAACTGAATAAATTTCAATTGATTTTGAAAGTTTCAAGTTAATATTATATGGTAAATGTATTGTACTAGGCATAATCTATATTATTCATATCCTACTCATTGTTTATAAATCCATCTATTTGAGAGTCATATTCTTTTTCCCTACATAGAATAATCTACTATTAATAAAAATAAATGCTCAATATACATATTTTTAATTTCAGTAGTAGACTTGCAAAGTAAAATATTGTCGAATTAGCTACTTTGGATAGTTTATTTTCCCAAAACTGGTTTTCATAGCAATAAGCTTATAAATATAATTTTTTATTAGGCTTTATTGAATCAATATTTACGATGAATCGTTTATTTTTCTTTTGATTGCGATGATATAATTTAGCTTTACTTTCAGGACCGTTCGGAAATCTCAAATAAAATAATTTTTTAATATGATTTTAATTTACATTCATAAAACGCTAAGAAAATCAAATGGCAGAATCTATTTATGGTTAAGTTACTATAATATGCACGAACAAAAATCTTATATGCTGAGGCCCCTTCTTAGAATAGTGCTTCCACACTTTTCTATAATTATTGTTTTCGTGTCTCGTGAGAGACGGGTAATCGAAAATACAAGAGGCAAAATAACATCTCACATAGTTCAGCAATGAGGTTTACCACCCATTCTGAATGTTGCCTTTAAGGTAATGCATACCCGCACACCTGTCGCTGGTTACCCCATCATATTGTGGGATATGCCGTTATGGTATGAATGAAAACGAAAATCTTTCCATCTATACTGTAATGTAAGGTTAGAAATAAATAAATATAAGTATTTTATACCTATGTGTTTTTTGACAAATTTTTGTGTCTGAAACATCGAGTATTAAGTAGATGTATAATTTTTTATATAAATAATCGATACTCAACAAATATAATTTATTATGACACATAAATTTACAAAAAATATTTAAATTGAACAATTAAGTCTATAATTTACAAATGGAAAGACAATTCACACCCTTCGGAATAACGGGAATTGCATTTATATGCGGTACAAGTTTGCATCATTTTATTGTTCTAAATGATGTATAAATGTTCTATAAATACTAAAATCATTAAATGTCCTTAAAAATAAGATATTAATGTCAATATAACGTTAAATTTCTAAAATTAAGGGATGAACTCGCTCACTTTCTATACTATTTGCAAGGAAACAACGTCGTTCTGCACTTGAATCAGCTGTTTATGATGTTTGCTGAAAATGCCGTTCACGCACGCTGTCCATTCTATTAGGTCTATGGTTTCAAGTCTTATTATTCAGAAGGAGTTGGTCACATATCAGTGTTTCAAGTCTTATTATTCAGAAGGAGTTGGTCACATATCAGTGTTTCAAGTCTTATTATTCAGAAGGAGTTGGTCACATATCAGTGTTGACACTACAAAGACAAGAATAAAGTTATTGGATTTTTTTTACTAACTTATATATATCCCTTCACCTCATTCTCAGGCAGTTACATAATCTTTATACGCATCGACATTCTCATGGATATATTCTCAGGCAGTTACATAATCTATATATGCATCGACAGGAGTCAGGTATTAAACAAAAAATCCATTTAATCCAAACTTATGTTGCTTATTTATATTACACAATAGATTATTTTTATTACGTGAGTTACCAATCCTATTCATAGATTTCTTTGCTTAGAACACAAAAGAGAGGGGAAGTTTAAACTTTTAAAAATGTAGGGAAATAAGCCTAAAAGATTATTAAATAAAATTAGGGAGATAAAGATTAGAGTTGATCCATTAAATGAATTTAGTCCTCTTAGTATTTTAAATTATTTATGAAATATATGTATTAATGATTAGATTTGGTATAAATTTTTTAATATTACCCTTATAACGAATATCTTGAAAATATTTAAAAATATGAATAATAACTCCCGCACATAAAAACAACAAAGCCTTAAAAAAATCATGTATTAATAAATGAAATAAAGCTAACTCTTGCAACTAATATTCAAATAACTGAGGACGTAAAAATGCTTAAGACTTTTAAATATATGGGGGGCATGGAGTCGCCTGGCGGGGGAAAGGACAGTTGGCTTCGCCCGCCACAAATATATTGTTGTCTAATTGAATTTAAAATGGTGAATTGTTCAGTTTCAAAGTGAAGTTTTAGTAGTTAATTACCTGCCAGGTAATTCGCAGTGGTAGACAGTCACACTGAAGTAGTCAGTCATACTTACGTATCCCTTTTCTTTCATTATCTAAGGTTCCTTGTCAGTCTTGCTTTGGTATGTAGGTAGCAGAGATGTGCATTATTTCAAATGAATTCCAATGGAATTTTTTTTCACTCATTTGAAAATTTTTCTTATCTCAATTTTATCCCTTTTTTCCTAGATGCTCTAGTTTTTTGTGATGCTAATTTATATTTATTTAACCCAGCAACATTATTCACACGTAAATAGCAAAATTAGGCATGTAAATAAATAAATTTATTTAAAAAATAACTAATTAAATGGGTATTTTGCATTTGAAATACTTTTCTAAAAACCATTTTGCATTTTCAAATGGGAAAGATTTGACCCCTTTCCATTTCAAATGGTTTTGAGTTCCCATTTTCCACATCTCTCGTAGGTAGACCAAGTTTAGACCATTTTGGAATTTCCTAATTCAGCATCATCAGAATAGTTCAGCGTCTTATTTTGATCTAATAAGGATGTTAAAACGTTAATGGTTTAAAATAAAACATTAAAATATAGTTTCATCTCGTATATTTCTTTTTCTAAGAACTTGTAAAATTTAATTTATACAATAAACACAATATTCCATGATTTTTTACGTATACCGTTCCATCATTTTCAATAATAATTTAATTCCATAAGAATTTCTTCACCTCTTCCAAAATTTCTCCTATACAAAATTCCATCGTACCAAATTTTACAAAAAATCACACGACAATCATCAATCCATGTACACAAATATCATTACAACCATTTCTCTTAATTATTATTCACATTTTCTTTTCTATTTTTCATCAATTAAAAACATTGAATCATTTTTTTTAATTATTTCAAGTCAAATTCTCAAGTTTAAATTGGAAACAATTATTCTTTTCATTTGATTTCAGAATGTGACCAATTGAAAAATAATGTAGCCAGTGTGTTCAAATAAATACAAATATTATTAAAATGAAATAACATTATGAGACTTTATTCCAATTAAGGGAAAAAATATTTTTTATGGCACACTTCTGTTTTATTGTATGTAAGTATACAAATGGAGCCAACCTAAAGAATATAAATGCGATTGGCTACAATGACACTTGAGAATGTTGCTACCAGACAAATTGATAGTGAAAAATTATTTTTGGAATATAAAATAAAATGTGAATAAGACACAAAACTATGCATTTTAAAGACAAATCTTCCTGACAGTGATTATATGCACGTCGAGTTTTGAATCTTGTACGATTCAAAATAATAACACAAATATGTGCTTGAACATAAAATATTTTAATTATGGCTCGGTCAAAGCATCCGGTATTCAATTTAATATATCCGTACATATAATTTGTTTTGTTGAAATAGACCAAAAACAAAATTCATAATACAACATTTTTGCCAATGTTAAATAATATGAGATATCTATGGAAGAATACAGTTAGCGTCAAACAACTATAGCATGTTACGTGTGAATTTGTTTTTTGCTTGGTTGTTATATGTGCAAACCGTCCCCCTCCACGATGAAAATTCTCAAGTTATTTGTCAGAAACTATAGCAATATTAATTATATGATTCAGATTTCAAACAAATCTCTAAGTTTATGCGTAATTTAATGGATTATCTTGAAATCTAAGATGAGAAGATACGGAAATATCATACAACATAGACTGATAGATAATTCATCTATGAATATTGTTTTTGGTCTAATTGTGTAGGTACTGTCAAAATTTAGAATTATTTTAAAAAGTCGATAAATGGAATCCAGTGTAATAACAAAAAAATAATTCACATAAAATTATCGAGGAAAAATAAATTTGGCACATATTCAAAAAGTGTTTTACTGAACATATTTTTGTATTTTTCATTTGTTTATAGTTTATTAATCTCTGTGTCAATAAACATAAAAAAATACATACACAACAAAATAATTTTAACAATAAATACTTTGACTATTTATTTGGCAATATTTGTTGTTAATCAGAAGCTTGTCTAGTCACCATTTTTTTCGTTAATCTATATAATTTTATTTATTCATTTATAATTAAAAGCAAAATAATTTAATTGTGTTAGATAACTAAAGAAATTCTCAGCAAAATGATACGCGTCATAAATAAAAATAATAGGGATCTTTGAATCTGAAGCTGTAGTGGGTAAATATGAAATTAAAAATGTTATGATTTTGGCACAAATAATCAAAATATATCACAGAAAAAAGTTAATTTCCAAAAAAGAAAAAAAATATTATATTCAATGAAATAATAACTTTACTGGCATATAATAAACAAGAATTCATTTGTATAATAGACTACAGACATCAACATAGACAATTCAATTAGGGTATTTAGTGAATGTGGCATTGATTTTGAAGAACCATAGATAATTTATTGAGTAAATACTTGTTTTTAATTTTATAGTTGGTTGATTTTAGGAATTATATAATATTTTACTATGTATTACTTCTCTGACAAATAACAGGTCACGCCATGTCGCCACTTATTTCTATCTTGACACATTCATCGCCTCGACGACATTCATACATCGTCTTATTCTGTCTTTCAAAATACCATTCATATGAATGTGTCATCCCCCTCAACGTACTAATAGGTACTATGTCAAATATTAATTCAACGCCTACCCAATAAGTTGCTACATTCTGTAGACTTATGACGTTGACCATCTCACAAATCCAGACTGAACAGTGAAAAACTGTGCCTCAGCCACGATTTTTGGCTTAGGAGTTAAATATCTAAGCCACGAAGGGTGATTAATTTTTTAGTTGAATTTAGAAAAAGCAAATAATTATTTAACCTTTTGAACTTCAGATTCAAATTTAAAAATATTCAAAAACAATATTTTAACTTATTAATTAATAAATGCATCAACTTATAATAAACAAAATATGGTACAAATATATACAATTGTTAATCAATTAAATATCTATAATATAAAATAGTAATTATACCAAAACAGTTAAGTATTATTATTAATATTTAAACTTCATACAATTATTCTAAATTACAATAATAATTATTATAATACAATACACTGTACAAAAATTGGTTAATAAATGCAATTCAATTGCATTCTTGTGCAATTATCACTAAAATAATATTACTTATACCTAATCAATTAATTATCAATATTGATTAATTCATTTAAACATACAATGCAACCTTCACACAGTGACCATAGATCAAATAATAAAAATGTTTTATATATATTAATCATTGGTCCCTAAATAGTATTACAGAGACTGGCAACATTTATTTATATACAGTCAACACTGATTCATCGGGGCAGCCATCATTTATTTAGGACTAACATCAAAAAATGAAAACCTAATCTAATAATGATTTACATGGATTCAATGCTTTAAACAACCTGCCCCCTTAGACAATGTGTTATTTAGCTCAAGAAAAGAAAAGATAATTCAATGTATGGAAGTGACAGTTGTCACGTGACTGTCAACTGTCACTTCCATACATTGAGTTATCTTTTCTTGAGCTAAATGACGCGTTGTCTAGGGGGGCTGGCACCACAATACATTCAAAAACTGTATCGGAGACAAAATCATCTCACATTCAGGTCGACTGAATCACAACTCTTCTAGGAAGTTGGACAGTCAACAAGATGGCATACTATGATATGAGTGTTTGTATAAATTGGAATGGATGTCTGCAGTGCTCAAAGCAAGAGCACTTTTTCTAAAGGACTGAAAACAGTTTTGTTTCATACAACAACACAAGATTTAAGTATCAGCGCCCTTGGAATGATCCTAAATCATTTAATGGAGCTATAAAAATTCAAATAGTTAATATTATTTGTTAGATTAATGTCTTTCATATTGTTTTCTTATTTTAATTGCCTAGTGTTGACGCACATTTAGAATATATTGTGGATCGGGCTCCAAATACAGATATCTATGCATGTGTAATACCACGGATAAATAATAAAATTCTACACCGGTCATTTAATTTTTAACTAACAGTCACATGAAATGACAGATGGAATATTGATTGATATTGATCTGTTGAAGGTTCCATTGCTTCCATACAAAATAAAGTATGACATCATTTGTCTTTTTTATTATTGTATAGAAAACTGGTAAAAATATCAGTCGATTCCTAAAAATTTTAAAGCTACTCACTCATTTTATATCATTTGTTGCAATATTTTGTTTATTTATATTATTCTATCTATTAAAAAATAATAATTTCATTGTGTATTTCAAAACATAATTATATAAACTTGTATATTAGCATTTAAAGATAAAGCAAGGAGGTACTTTTTAACTATAGGAGTTTTGCTGAGCATCCCTAATAAATGAATAAAATAGTTTTTTATATTTTTAAATTGTTAATGTATTATTTTTATATGTATATATAGAGCTTTCAAAAATTGGTTTGATAGGGAACTCAATAAGAAGGCATAATTGGTGAACGTTGCGCAAGCACATAAAGTGATCACGTAAACCAGCCGATGACAGGTTGTAAGCACTGTAGGTGCCTTGAGTTCCCGGTTCTCCTATTATATTCCCACTTTGTCTCTATTGAGATAGTGTAAGAAAAATTGTACAATTATTTGTAAGGAATAGATAATAATATATTTGGATTGCAATAAACTCCTATAGTTAAAAAAATGCTGTAAAATATTATTTATGGCACTCATAAACAAAAAAAAATAATCAAATCATACATTAAAAAGTGAAAATCATAGAAAAATCACACTGAATCATAGGTTTTCATATAATACACTAGATGTCGTAGTTAGCAAATTTTGTATGAATCGAATGTGAGTCATTTTTCAGGGGGATTTTTGACGTTTTGGTTGGCAAACCACATTGTTTTTCTATAGAAAATAACGACTAATGTGAATTGTTTTCGGATTTATTTGTATAAAAAACATTTTAATTATTTATAATTTAGAGAACATTTATCTAGGATGTGTTGAAATGTAGGGAAAACTGAAATATGTTGCCAATCAAAACGTCTAACTCGCAATATTCCATGACTCAATTTTTGCACAGAGTACTACATCTAGGTATATTATAATAAAAATCTATGCACTGAATGTGTTTTTAAGTAGGTACCTATCATTTGAATAAAAAATATGATGAAAACAATAAAGAGAAAATGTTGCTATTTAACAAGTGTGTTAACTTGTAATGATTACAATTAATGTAAGTAGTTATATTTCAATAACTGGTATATTTTTCGTATGATAATAAACTGGTTTACGAACATTGTTCCTGAAAATTTTATAAATATAAAGAATGAAAAATTATTATAATTTTTGGTTATAAAATTATGCATAGTAAATTTTTCTGTTTGCATGTACAACATATATTATATACACGCACAAAATTACGCAGAATTGTGTGTCATTTGGGACTAGACAAATTTATAAAAAAAATAAATGCAAAACATGTTAAAAAAAAAAAAAAAAAAAATGCAAACACATGTAAATTTAATTACATTTTAGTGTTCACATAAAAAAAAAGGATCGAAATAATTTGAGATCTACGTGAAAAGTATAAAAAGAAGAAGGAATGCTTCAAAAGTAGTATAACAAAATCATAAAATAACTTTCATTCATAAAAAATATTCATAACTCGTAGTGTTTTCATATTATAACCTACAACGAAACATTATCTATGGATAAAAGTCAAAACCATAAATCTCTTGAGTAAATCGCTGTATGAGTAATTCTGAATTGTTTGATAACATTGCAAAAAGTAAATTTTGTCAGAATTTGTCTGTAATAAAGTATTTTCTTTTCAAATAATAAATGTGTCCTTAGGACTTAGTTATGAACCATAGAGATCCATGTATAAAAAAAGGATAGCCTAGTCTTCACACCATTTTTTCTAAACATAACCTACAAAAGTTTGGTAAAAATACCAATTTAGTCATTTATTTTAATATTTTAGTTACTTTTTTTTAATATATAATGCAACTGGCTCACGCCAGTCGCAATTATAACTACAAACAAACCTGACCAACCTATTTTTACCAAACTTTTGTAGGTTAGGTTTACAAAAATGGTGTGAAGACTAGGCTATCCATAAAAAAATTACATGATTTAATAAATCCATAGATTAATTAATATAAATCGAATAAAAAATTTATCTATGTATTTTGTCTGTGGCAAATAACGATAAAGTAATAATGACTTAGTATCTAAGTACATAATTTGTTATATTAATATTATTTTGTATTTACAAAATGTTATATATAAAATTGTGATATCCAGTCATGTTCATATATGTATATAATTGTTGATTATATAATATTACTTGAAATGATTACAATAAAGGCACCCTGTTATTAAATAACAATGTTGTCAACTACATAAAAAGAATAATTTTCAAAACATATCAACACTTCTTTTACACACCAAAATAGTTTATATATTTTTATCTGTGGAAAAAATAAGATACATGACATTGGCCAAAGCTTTTGGTGAATGAACATTAATACCACCACAGCATTTCCCACAATATTATGGGGTAATCTACGAAAGGTGCACGGGTATGCATTAATGATCATTGAAAATTTAATAAAACATAGATGGCTACACTTTATTTTAAACTATTAACAGTTGTTTGTCCAATTTATATAAAATATAATATTTTTTTGGTTGATTATTTAAAAAGTTATGACATTGAGAATCTGAAATATTATATTTCTAAAAACATTCTGAAATTGAAAAGATTCAAAATAAGAAAATAAAAATTCAATTTTATAGAATGAAACAATACAAAATCAAGAACAAACAACTCAAAAATGTAACTAGTGTTGTCACATTACAAAAATAAATACCATAGACAGGTAAATAAATAAATGAAGATATGAATGCAGTTGACAACAAGTTAAGATATTATTGATTATACATAAAATGCGATAAAATTATCGGCGTGCGCATATATATAACTTTTCTATCATATCTACGTACATCCAATCCTGGCAACAGCGTATACAAAAACTTAACCTAACTTATTTATAAATGGAGACAGACAGCAGGACTATATCTGCTTCAGTCGTTTCAAAGATCATAACTATACATTATGATATATATATATATATATATATATATATATATATATATATATATATATATATATATATATATATATATATATATATATATATATATATATATATATATATATATATATATATATATATATATATATATATATATATATATATATTTATTTATAAATTACCACTCAAACTAAAAGGATTAATAAAATATACCCTAATGTGAACGGTCCAAATGTGAACAGTTCAAATGTGAACAAACCAAATGAATTATTTGCCAATACAGGGACATACAGAAAAATATAACACTGATGTACACTAAAGATTTTTGTAATTATGATCACATACATGATTCAATTATTAAACAAGAGAACTGCTAATCTGAAAGAACTTGTACATTACAAAATGGCACCTTATAAATTAACCAAATGTATCGATAAAAATAATTGGATTATTCGGAGACATACAAATATTTTAAGATAGATTTACAAAAGACAGTTAGAAAATTATGACATCAATTATGTTCATATCTCAGTAGATACTAAAAATCAGGTTGCAGACAAAAACTATAAATAATAAATAGTGATTTTTGCATGGTATCTTTGTACCATCGCCATAATTGAAAGATATATAAATTTTCTTTATAAGTCAATTACGCGATGATAAATCAAACCTGTTCAAATAACGCACAGATAAAATAATGGCATCTTTCTACAATTATTCAATGTTGGAATTTTTTAAATTAACAGGAAAATTATCTATGCCTTTTGTCATAGATTTAAGTTATTACAATTTTAATATTGATTTGATTTTTAGTGTACATCAATGTTATGAAAATAAAAATTTACCTCAGTGAGATCACATAATATTATGAATGCAATACCCTTTCTCCAAAAAAAAAAAAAAACATTAATATCTATTCATTTACATAATAAACGTTGCCTATGTTAGATTAAATAATATTTTTTTATATCAAAACATATAGATTACAATAAGAAAAAACATAATTAAAATATTGCAGATTCGTTATAATATAGTGACAGTAAATACAAGATCTGTGGAAATGTTACAATAAAAAATAAACTCAAATCACAAAAGTCAATACATTTCGTAATTTTTCGAATCTCACTACGCTCATGCGACGCCAGGAAATTTTATATGCGTCTATACATAATTTTTTTTAATAAATAACCAAAGATAGACAAAAGAAAAGGATTGTTTTTTGAGAGTGACTACGAATAGACGCGTACAAAATTGTGAATAAAATAACACTTGACAGTTTCATTCATTATAATAATTAACTTTGCTAATTCACAGGGAACCAAAATATTATAGATAATAATAATTTTGCTTTGATTAATATGTCCGATTGGTATATATATAAGTGTTGTGATGTGACTCATGTGATACCATTCTTCATTCCTTTCCAGCACTGTTCCGCATCACTAGTTGTCCTTAAGAAGAAACGGTCACTTTTGTGGTAAAAACAAAGTGAATCTAACAAATAAAATTGTTGCAAAATATGCCACAAAGTCAATTTCGAATATATTAATAATATATAGCACTCAACGTTCGTTTTGTTTTTAAAACAGTATCGATTATGTCACACTGTATTTATTAAATGACACACATTTATTGTTTTAATTTTTTTTTATCTAGTGTTTGTTTCAGACGCTTTAAGCAATGTCGGATATGATTCCTCCAAACCAGACGCAGACGATCGGGAAAAGATAGGTTATGAGAGCTCTCTGAAGGGACATCTCCTCTTTGGCTTCTGCCCCCGAAGTGTTAGCCGACTCCTTGTCGCCGTCCGAGTCGATCGAGTTGTGGTCTATTTCACTGTCTCGGTCATCTCCCTTGTGGACAGGCGGCGGGTTGTTGTTGACCGACGGTACGAAGCGCTCGTCGAGATCCTGGTCGGGATCCTTGTGGTCGAACTTGGGCGACTCGGGGATGTGGTGACCGGAGCCCTCCTCCTGGTCGGGGGGACCGCCCGGCTCGCTCTTGTCGTCGTCGTCTGTGTCGGGGATGTCTCCCGATCCTGAGCCGGAGCCGTACGTTAGAGAGGCACTCTCTGTAAAAACAAAACAAATAAATCAATACAAAATTTTGAGGACATCCTTTTCAAAGTTTTCTTCATGAAAAAATACCGGCTTAATGTAATAACGCTAACTTGGCAGCAAGTCCCGTTTCATGTTTACCCATGGTTTTGAATCATTCCACGTTATTTATTTATTTATTCAATAGAAAACCAACAGTTTATTATTTTTACATAAAATAGATATAAATATAAGATAATATTAAACAAGGAAACTAATAAAAGGGTTTCCCTTAAAGTAATACATTAAAATAAAAATATATATATATAAGCATATAAACACAATCTCTCCACTATTCCATAGAAGTGGAGAGTAAAAAGGTGGATGGGGGATGGACTAGGGGTATGAGGAAAGGATGAAGAGGAGATATAGTTTTTTTTTGGACATCAAAAATGCTCACGATGATGAATGAAAGTATAGAAATTAAACATTATTGTTTCATTCCAAATTATTTATTTTGATCCAGAAAGGCTATTTGTGTGTAAAACTGTAGTGTTGCGTATTGCTATTTGTGTGTAAAACTGTAGTGTTGCGTATTGCTATTTGTATGTAAAACTGTAGTGTTGTGTATTGCTATTTGTGTGTAAAACTGTAGTGTAGCGTATTGCTATTTGTGTGTAAAACTGTAGTGTTGCGTATTGCTATTTGTGTGTAAAACTGTAGTGTTGCGTATTGCTATTTGTGTGTAAAACTGTAGTGTTGCGTATTGCTATTTGTGTGTAAAACTGTAGTGTTGCGTATTGCTATTTGTGTGTAAAACTGTAGTGTTGCGTATTGCTATTTGTGTGTAAAACTGTAGTGTTGCGTATTGCTATTTGTGTGTAAAACTGTAGTGTTGCGTATTGCTATTTGTGTGTAAAACTGTAGTGTTGCGTATTGCTATTTGTGTGTAAAACTGTAGTGTTGCATATTTCTATCGTTGGTTTGATTTAGATGAATAAGAATTTGTTTTTTGGTTGATTTTTGCACATTGCCTTCATTTGAAAAAATATTTTTTTTTTTTATTTAAACGAATTAGAAGTTGTATGAATTTGAATAAGACTTATTTATTATTATTCACAAAAAATCGCTAAAACAGAGAATTGATGATGAAGAAGAAAAAAGAAATATAACTATAACTTCATTTTCAATACTAGACATGTAGGTACATACGTCTAACTTTTCAATGTGGAGGGGGGCATTTTGCATATATATGTTGGAGCCAGTTCAACCTTCGATACCATACTGCTTTGGTGATGGTGGCTGTTTTGTGCATTCTCTGACTCCATGTTATAAAAACAAACCATCTGACTCCAAATATTATCCGCAGGTATTTATTTCAATGTTCAGAAACCGGTAAATGTAAAATACTCTCTAGTGGCGATAACAAATAAGTTGTAATTTTAAGTTATTTAGCAACATTCTTTCCTTCATGCTTGTGAATCTTGGTGAGATGCCAAGATTCACAAGCATAAAGGAGTATTGGCATTATGTACACGTTAAGAAGCCATTTGGTCTTTATGGAGAATACTGAGGAGTTCCAGGCACTTCTCATGTTTGTTGAAGCAGGCCTGCTTTACCCAATTTGGATACACAATTCCTTGCCGATGCTTCCGTCCCTTGTCAACTGAGCACCGAGATATTTAAAGGACTCAATATTTTCTGTAACGTCTCCTTCTATTTTAGCACAACGCTTCATGAGCTTGTAGGTTCTCAATGGTGACGGAACCAGTCAGAGTGTGTATCTCCGACTCTTACTCACAATTTTAAGCTCGGTCAGTGAGGACTGTCAAAAGATTTTTTGTCTACGAAGCAACATGCTAGGGAACTTTGACTCAATGCTTTGTTGAAGAAGGCCCCTGAGATTATGTTCTGTACATGACTTCCCAGGAATAAAACAGGGTTTGTAGCAATATGAGATGAACATATCACTTTATATTATTATTTAAATAAAGTAGATAAAAAACTACATAACTACTATTTGTTGTTTTACTCCATTCAAATGTTTTTTTTTTTTTTATATGAAAATTCAAAATATTCTACATAACTATCTTTCATTTAAGAATATAATGTTCTCTATAGGAGAATTATAGCATGAATTCTATAGGAGAAAAAAATTGTTTGAGGCAGGGCGGAGTTCCAACTTGCTATCACTGGATTACTAAGCCAGTGCGATGCCTGATCTGACACCAACTTATCTTCAATCGACTATTATTTTTTTTATTTTATATTACTTCTTGGGCAACTAACAGGTACTATGTCAAATATTAATATAACACGCACCCAATAACAAGTTGCCACATTATGGAGAGTTAAAATATCAATCGTCTCACAGTTCCAGATAACATTATTGACTGACATTTTAAAGAATAATATAATTGAGTAATATAACAATACTTACACTATATAATTCCATGTACTATGATCAGAAGGTGATTGGAGGTAAAATAAAAACACATATTAAAATAATATTTATTACATGTATATTAACAATTGGGTTTCTTCAAATTGAATGCTACTGCTGTCCTCAAAAACCTGTGATGTAGAGAATCTAATAGGTTCCAGATACATTTTTTATTAGCACTTTGTATACATGTTTTATATTAAAAAAAATACTTAAAATATTTGAATCCAAGTAACACAATACAACCACACTATATAAAATAGTATAAGAAAATTAATTTTGGTTAGGTATCTGACTGCTGATCCAAGGGTCCCGGGTTCGATTCCTGATGGAGACACAGTTTTTAATCGTGTTTTCAGTCTGAATCTGTGAGATGATTAATATCATAAGTCTCCAGAATGTGGCAACTTGTTATTGGGTGCGTGTTAAAATAATATTTGACAAAGTATCTGTTAGTTGCCCGAGAAGCTACATAAAATAAATGAAATCAAAAAACAATAATGAATATAAATAAATATATAGACCTTACACCATAAACCAATTCATTGAAGTTTCATAGTAAAAAACAATAATCCAAATTCTGAATGATATGTACAGTTGAAGAATATGTAACAAACTATAAACCCATAAATCCAAACTATTGAATATTTTAAAATATTTTGTTTTCTATACAAAACATGTAGGTGTTCCAGGGGCGTCACCAAGGGGGGGCAGGGGGGGGCAGCTGCCTAGAGATTAAAAAAATGTAACAATTCATATTTTTCTCATCCTCCATAATATGGGGTATACGGAGAATAGCCTATGAATGGGTTAAATTGCCCCCCCCCCCCTGGGCCTTGGGCTGGCCACGCCCTTGTAGGTGTGTATGTAAGGGATAGGATAGTATGGAGGTCCGTCCTTTTTTCCTACCCAGAATATGAAAACAGCTCGATGGTATGTATGTATGTTTGGAGATTAAGTATCAAACTATTGAGAGTCCACGTAGATATTATGTAGTGTATACTGCTATATGAAACAATGTTGTCAGTAAATTAAATTTTTATAAAAATCGTAAAAAAAGTTCAAGTAAAAATCGTAAAAATTATCTAGTTGGGATGTATTGGCATTTTTTAGTATTTTTAAAAAATTTGGAAATATAGGCAGTTAAACACAGATTTTATTTTACACATGTAAGATAAAATCTGTGAATCAAGTGGATCAAAAGTTATAAGGGGGGTACGGACACATAGACGCAAGCACGAACGCATGCACGCACACACACACACACACAGATACACTAAATGTTCTACTCTGAATTCTGAGTAAATCCATGTACGTTCCATATAGGCTGCGAAGCCTCTAAGTTGGTATTTTTTGAGTTCAAAGTTGAAAAATACAGACCTGAACATACAAATCTCGCGCATCTTGGATTAAAACTTTGTCAATCTGTGAAGAGAAATAAATTCTCTTGAACAAATCGACAGTTGAATAAAAAACTAAAGGAAAATAAGATCTTATAATGTTGTTTCTCTCTTTTCGGGTAAATTTGTGATTTTTTAATTTGTATTATAATATTTATAGTATTTTGCATATTAATAAAACGAATTCTTTCTTTTCAGAGCAACAAAATATTTTATTTATTCATATAAAAGCAATATTATATATATTTAACTCCCACCACAAAGTAAAAAACCCTGATAAAATATATTGTCTTACAACAAATAAAATTATAATATTAAAGAAACAATAAATTTGTTGTTTAACAACAAAAAAATAGATCCAATAATATTAATCATTTCAAGTTTCACAAATTAATTAAGTCTGGCGGCTGGAAGGGGTCTGAGACGATTGGTCCAATCATCATTCTGTAACAAAGGAAAAGCTTCATTAGAAAAACTATTTCAAGTTTTTCAATGAAACTTCTTGTGAAAAACCTTGTTTTTCAATAGATGCTTCACTTGGTTACAACGAAACACTTTCCTCGATATTCTGACAAAGGGATCTCAATAGATGCTTCACTAGGTTACAACGAAACACTTTCCTCGATATTCTGACAAAGGGATCTCAATAGATGCTTCACTAGGTTACAACGAAACACTTTCCTCGATATTCTGACAAAGGGATCTCAATAGATGCTTCACTAGGTTACAACGAAACACTTTCCTCGATATTCTGACAAAGGGATCTCAATTGATGCTTCACTAGGTTACAACGAAACACTTTCCTCGATATTCTGACAAAGGGATCTCAATAGATGCTTCACTAGGTTACAACGAAACACTTTCCTCGATATTCTGACAAAGGGATCTCAATAGATGCTTCACTAGGTTACAACGAAACACTTTCCTCGATATTCTGACAAAGGGATCTCAATTGATGCTTCACTAGGTTACAACGAAACACTTTCCTCGATATTCTGACAAAGGGATCTCAATAGATGCTTCACTAGGTTACAACGAAACACTTTCCTCGATATTCTGACAAAGGGATCTCAATAGATGCTTCACTAGGTTACAACGAAACACTTTCCTCGATATTCTGACAAAGGGATCTCAATAGATGCTTCACTAGGTTACAACGAAACACTTTCCTCGATATTCTGACAAAGGGATCTCAATAGATGCTTCACTAGGTTACAACGAAACACTTTCCTCGATATTCTGACAAAGGGATCTCAATAGATGCTTCACTAGGTTACAACGAAACACTTTCCTCGATATTCTGACAAAGGGATCTCAATAGATGCTTCACTAGGTTACAACGAAACACTTTCCTCGATATTCTGACAAAGGGATCTCAATAGATGCTTCACTAGGTTACAACGAAACACTTTCCTCGATATTCTGACAAAGGGATCTCAATTGATTAAAATATCTTTTCCATATTATATTTCTTACTTTTACTTTGTTTGACACTAGCTTTTAAATTGTTCCATAAACCCAATTACTTTCATCTTTCGGTCTAAAATATTTCACTAAAACCTTATAACTAAGAGTAAAATTAATTTTCTTCTAAATCCTACCACCATAATGCAATTTTTGTCTATTTTTATCATTATTAAATATTTAATCTTACTTAATTAACATTTTCAGGTGGTGTTAAAACCGACTAATGTGGATTTTCCTGACCACTTCTACATATTAAACAACTATCTATTAAAACAGAAATATCTTTAATCATTCCTGGCCAGTAAAAATTATTTCTTGCCAAAATCTTAGTTTTTACAATACCTTGATGTGACTCGTGTAGAATTAAAAATGTTCTTCCTCTAAGAAAAGAAATAACAATCTCATGTTGCTACAGTATACAATTTTTATAAATGGATAACTCGTCCCTTAATTAAAAAAAACCCACATATTTGTACCATATACCTTTATTTACATGAGTTGCCCACCCCTTTTGTAAATATTCTATTTTTTATAAATACATTAAATTACATATCGTCTGCTGACTGGAAGAAGTCACTAACTGCGACAAACATGTTTTCGAGATAATGGTTGTCAAAGTTTTTTGTCAATATTAACTCTCATAACTCCTTTAATTGTTTATAAATTGTCATGATTTTTTCAACATTATATAAAAAGTAGTCTAATCTTACTATATATAATGTTCAAATTTGACAAAAACTCAAAGAGAAAGAAAAAAAATACAAAATTGCATATAATGAGATTTTCCTGACATCAGCCATACTGTGTGAGATTGTATGTAATATTTCTATGTGGCAAAACTCGTCATAATGCTTTTGTAAAAATTTTCAAATTTTAATCACTTCCTTGCAACCTGTGCAAGTGTCGAGTTTATTGCCATTTTGCAATCTATTCCAAATTTGTTGTATTTTTCCAATATTCTCATTTTATCTAATTTTATCTATCAGTACCTATAATGATATATCATGAATATCTCGGATGTTTTAAATGAAAGGTACCTATTGTGCCCTGGACCTCTTTTAAGTTATTTTTTTTTTTACTTTAAAATTAATAGAAATCTAGGTATTTACCAGCATTTTCAATAGGAATTCAGCTCAATTTCTATTGCCTGTCTTATATTTTTTTATGAACAAACCAATATTAAACCGGGGTTTGTTCTAACTCATATTATGAGTTCTAAACCTTACAGGTATTTAAATACCGTCAAAATCAACAATACATGTAAAAATATTCCTTTTTTTTCTTTTAAGAATGAATGTGTTCGTTTAACATGTTCATTTATACATCCTCATATATTCCCAAATTTAAGCATATGCTTGTGCTTTAGGTGAAGAGGGTCAGGCAAACACCCTCTCTCTCTCTCTCTCTCTCATGCCTGTATTTACTGATAAGAGATATTCGTACCAGGAGTATACTTCAAATAAACCTTCACCAGGCTCGAGCTGCTTCGGCTATTGCCAATAGAAGGTTGCAGAAAGAAAACCTAACAGCACTACTGGTACAGGAACCATGGACCATTAATAACAGAGTATGTGGCTTGGGCTCCATGGGAACAGTTATATCCTGTGACCATGAATCTAGACCCAGAGCATGTATAGTGATAAACAATAATACCAAATATATTGGCATTCCAGAATTTTGCAAAAGGGATCTCGTGGCTATAATGATCCCACAAAAAGCAGACAACAGAAAACTAATACTCTGTTCAGCATACTTTGCAGGTGATGAAGCATTACCGCTTACAATCCTTGAAGAAGTAATAAACTTCTCAAAGCAGAATGATGCGAGACTCATTGTTGGGTGTGATGCAAACGCTCATCATACAATATGGGGCAGCACAGACTGTAATCAAAGAGGGGAAAATCTTTTAGATTTCATCATCACACATAATCTAAACATTGTGAACAAAGGTAATGAACCTACATTCACTACCAAAGCAAGGTCTGAGGTTTTAGATCTCACCCTCTGCTCACAAAATATCAGTAATGAAGTTATGGACTGGCACGTATCGTCAGAAGAATCAGCTTCTGACCATAGACATTTAATGTTCCACATTAAAAGCCTGACAAAAACAACAATTCAATATAGAAATAAAAAATCTACTGATTGGATTGGGTTCAAAGACGACCTTAAGGGTGGTACTAGCCCAATAGAGTCGACAAGAAATCTAAGAAGAATAGATTTAATTACGGATGAACTTACGGAAAACCTAATTTTGGCCTATGAACAGAACTGCCCTATTAAAACAAAAACTGGAAAAAGGGAAGTTCCCTGGTGGAACTCAAACCTATCCACCCTTAGGGCAAAAACTAGGAAACTGTTCAATAGAGCTAAACACTATAGCCTGTGGGAAGAGTACAGAAAATCTCTAACAGAATATCATAAGGCTATAAGGAAAGCCAAAACGGAATCTTGGAAAAAGTTCTGCAGTACCATAAATGGTACTAAAGAAACAGCAAGGATTAATAAAATCCTTGCCAGGAGGAAGGAACCTGATATAGGTCTCCTAACAAAAGAAGATGGTTATTATACTGCAACATGCAAGGAAACACTTGAGCTATTAGCTAAAACACATTTTCCTGGATGCGAAACGGTGAAG
Source organism: Molanna angustata (assembly GCA_963576475.1). Classification (NCBI taxonomy): domain Eukaryota; kingdom Metazoa; phylum Arthropoda; class Insecta; order Trichoptera; family Molannidae; genus Molanna; species Molanna angustata. The sequence continues at coordinate 827,853 of OY754986.1, forward strand.
GAAACCATCACTAAGCCTCCAGGATGCGATAAACCAAGTTTAAATGACTGGAGATTAGCATCAAAAATCTTCAGGCCTAATCAAATCAAATGGGCTATCAACTCTTTTGAGCCTTATAAAAGCAGTGGAAATGATAACATATTCCCTGCTCTCCTACAGAACGGTATAGGAAAAATCATGCCGACACTGCTGAAAATATTCAGATCCAGTCTTGCATGGGGCTATGTTCCACAAAGCTGGAGAACAGTCAAAGTAACCTATATACCAAAACCAGGTAAAGAAAGTTATAAGACTCCAAAAGCTTATAGACCAATTAGTCTATCTTCATTCATGCTAAAAACTATGGAAAAGATTTTACATAGATACATAGTGAGCAATATAATAACATTGCATCCTATTCATCCAAAGCAACATGCTTACCAAGAGGGCAAATCTACTGAAACAGCTCTCATTGAAATCGTAGGAAATATAAGAAAATCTCTAGATAGCGGAGAAATTACTCTGTGTGCGTTCCTTGACATAGAAGGAGCATTTGATGCAGTACCAATAAGCGTACTAATGAGTGGACTAAGACAGAAACATGTAGACAACACTATAATAAAATGGATTGACAACATGTTATCCAATAGATACATCATAACTAATCTGGTGGATGAGACTACTAAGGCTAAAACAAACAGGGGGTGTCCGCAGGGTGGAGTCTTATCACCACTCCTGTGGACGCTGGCTGTGGATGGCCTAGTAAGCACACTGAACGAATGTGGATATAATACACAAAGCTATGCGGATGATATAGTCATTACAATCAGAGGGAAAGAATGTGAAACAATCTCTGATCTGCTACAAAATGCACTAAAAATAGTTGAAAAATGGTGCAAAGATAATGGACTAACAGTTAATGCAAATAAAACAACTGTTGTACCTTTCACTAGGAAAAGAAAGTTGGATAAACTCTCACCTCCAATATTCTTTGGAAAAAAACTGGACTTTTCCAATGAAGTAAAATATCTAGGTATAACATTGGATAGTAAATTAACATGGACACAACATGTAGAAAAAGTTGCTCAAAAAGCAATCAAAGCATTATGGACATGCCATAGACTCATAGGGAATAATTGGGGACTAAAACCCCAACAAGCTCTGTGGTCATACACTACAATAATAAGACCCATAGTATCTTATGCTGTAACAGTTTGGAATGACAAACTACAACAAAGAGGCTGTGTAGATAAACTTAAACGTTTACAAAGATTAGCCTGCTTGCTCATTACGGGAGCCTTACACACAACTCCCACCGCTTCTCTAGAGGCCATGATTAGTCTACCACCTCTCCATTTATACCTTGAAAAAATGGCAAAGGAAGGTATTATAAGACTAACAAGTGGAAATAAACTAAACACAAATTTAGAAATCCAAGCAAATCTAAACAAAATAGAATCTCAAGACAAATTACTTGCATTCCCAACAGATAAAATATTAACTGTTTACAACTTTGAAAAACCATACAAAGTAGAAATACAAACTAAAACTACAATAGCAGATGTTTGGTATCAGGAATCCAATGGTGCACTTATATGGTACACTGACGGATCCAAGAAAAAGAATGGTATAGGATCGGGCATATATGGGCAAGTGCCCAGGGTGAAGATCCACAAGCACTTGGGACAGTATGCAACGATCTTCCAGGCAGAAATATGTGCCATAACACTCTGTGCCTATGAAATCCTAAGAAGGAATTATAAGAACCACAGAATATACTAATATACCTAACAAGTAAAATGTTATGGCACTGAAATAATATATTATAAACAATAAATTCATTGAACTGTAAACATAAGCGAATGAAATCACAATTTGAAATAATCTGCGAGTTAACAAATATTTTTAATAACGTATTTTAAGATATTTATAAAAAAAGATGACAAATGAACAGTACGTAAAAGTTTTACCCTAGATAAAAAAATGTACATAAAATATTTGTATGTTATGTACTTTTATTTGTCTCTATTTGTTGCTAAAAATAAGGAAATAGATATCATCTCCATCTCCATTATCACTTGAAATATTCTTTTTTCGTATTTATTGAGAATTTTTACCGAATAAACAATATAAAATGTAACTAATAACTAGGAAATACTGTAATTGGCGATATAAATAAGAAAATTATTTACTGTATACCTATAAATGTTTGTAAACAGCTGTTGTATTTCTTAATAAAACAAATAAATAAATAAATAAATACATTTACTCTGATAGTCAAGCTGCTCTTAAAGCTCTTGATTCCTACACAGTAACTTCATCAACAGTACTAGACTGCATTGAAGCGCTGAAGACTCTATCAGTAAACTATGGTAACAAAATCACATTAAGATGGGTACCTGGACACTCCAATTATAAAGGTAACGAGGAGGCTGATGCTCTGGCAAATAGGGGAGCGGACATAGCTACCTATGGGCCGGAGCCTCACTGTCTCCTAGCTAATAGTATTGTCAAATCAACACTTTACCAAAGAATGCTTAACAATGCCACTGAACTCTGGTTATCTACCCCAGGACAGAGACATTCAAAAGCACTCATTTCAGGATTCTCTTCAACACACTCTAAGCGGATCCTAACAATGAGCAGGAATAACCTTAGGATTCTTACTAGAATCTTAACTGGTCACTGTAGACTCAACAAACATCTATGCACGATGAATCTATCGGAAATGTACCTATGCAGGTTCTGCATGGATGAACATGAAACACCGATGCATCTACTTACAGAATGTGGCCCACTAATGCAAACAAGAGTAAAGAAAATAGGTTTGCATATTGCTGATCAAAAGCAAATCAGAGACACTGATCCACAAAGGATTTTACAGTTCTTCCAGGAGATAGGACTATGGAATGACATCTAGCAGGCAAAGTATCACAATGGACTTCTATTGAGTCGACGTGAGAGGGTCTCTGGATGGGTTATATAAAAAAAAAAAAAAAATTCGTACCAGGAATGCAGTTTTTCTGGTATATTACTACAGTATAAATATTATTTAGGATGGTTCAACCATGCAAACGAAATTCTGAAAGAAGGAAATGTATGAATATTGATGAGGCGATGTATGTGTTCCAGGATATAAAAATATAGTATTTGGTGCTCTCTGCTTACCCCGTTAGGGACATGCATGAGTTGATGTATGAAAATAACAGACTGACATGTTGAGATGAGGTATGAATGTTAGTTAATAAGGCGATTAATGCATGCCAGGATAGAAAAAAGTGGCGTTCATTTCTCTCTGCCTACCCCGATAGGGAAATGGCGTGATACTTTGTATTTATCAAAAATTAAATTCTTTAGTTAATGTGTTGAAATTTTCAGTAGTTAAATAAAAAAAAATGTATAAAAAAGACTTCATTATAACGATAATGACTTTTTCCAGACGAAATTATTAAAAAAAAACAGATAATGAATATTTTTCCCAAAAATCTCCGCAACGGGACCTTATACGAACATAATTTTTTTTTCCAGATGTAAAGGGCGTTTTGGTAAATATGATAGCATAGTTAACTCAATTTTGACAAAATAGGCAGTTAGTGACTTCTTCCAGTAAGCAGACAATATGATAACTATGACGATATGATATGAAAATTCGCGGTTTATACAAAGTTATTATATGTAATTTAATTTATTTATAATTTAAAAAAGTGCCACAAAGTATTAGCAACATCATTCATTCTATTTTTTTTTTTTCAATGAATATGTCCTTGTCAAACAAGTACATATACATCTTCCTACATTCCCTAAATTAAGCATAAATGCTTGAGCTATAGGTGAACAAAATCAGTCGAAGCAAGATTCGAACTCGCGACCACTGGATTACTAGACCAGCGCGTTAACAGCTCTGCCATCGACCCATCTACTATTTAATTACATGATATATCTTTCTTAATCTCTTCTAAAATATTTTTAAACTTAAAATTTTAATTTCTTCTGCATCTAAAATAAAAATGAAATTTAAATCGAAATATATACAAATTAAGCTTGAAACATTTCCAAATCCGAAACATCTAACGTTTCTTCTTTTTCTATTGGACACCTTGACAAGAAATCAGAGCATTTATTTTACAAAATTGACATACCCTGTTCCTTGATATTACTTTTAAGTAAGTATTTCTTAATGAAATTTAATATTGGTATCCAAATATTACTTTTTATTGTAATAACTTACGTGAATATTAATTTTTCTGATGACATTTAAATATATATATCAGCATAATCTCTAACTTCATTACCAAATTGTATAATTTTTTCTTGACAAAAGTATTTTTCTTAAACTTCCTTTGGAATAACTGATATAAACGCCCCTGAATCTAAGAGACACTTGACATTTTCGTTTTTTAACATCACGTCGATACAACAAGCACCGTCATTATTATACTATTTGTTTTGACCATTGACCTCATTTCTATTAAATTTGTTGTTATTTTTTGATATCGTGTTATTGTTACTACAAGTAGGCCACCATATTTATTTCTACCTGCATGCCAACCATGCTTTTAGCATGCGTACCAACCACTTTGACGTTATAGGTTGTATTGTTACTAACTTCAAGTTCATTTTGAAATGTTTCAAAAACTGATGCCAACTTAATACATATAAACAATTTTTCTTGTATCTTATACTTTCTCCTAAAATAAATATATATTTTAGCATAAAATCTAGGTAATTATTGAATATACAATTTACAAACAATTTTCTTAATCTAACTGTATCCTCTTTAATTTATTCATGTAAATCCTGCCTTGCAGAGTAAAATTGTCTTTTAAATTCAAATTCATTAGACTCATTAAATTTTTAATGTTTGCATTAAATTTTCCAAATTAAAATCAGTCACCTTCTACTAGGTACACATACATTTATTAATAATTAAAAAGTTTTTTCTGTCAAAGTATTGAGAAAAAGTGCCTTTTTTGAATCTCTGAAACACTATTTTCATCATATAAAACAGGGTTCTGAAGGAGCCTTACATTGAATATGTCCCACAAATCTGTACTATGACAGAATTTGAATGTCAGCCTGGATCCATCTGATCTGAGAAAGGCCAGACTCATCCCGACTAGTGCTACCAATTCTTGCATTCATTTACAAAACTGAGGTCAACTTTTGACTATATTAAACAACTTGGTGTATTAAAATAAAAATTATAAACAATAAAAAAACAGTACAAAAATGAACAATAAAATCAATATAATACAATACAATTAATAAAATACTGATCTTATGTATCTTCTGATTCTGCCACCTGCTTCCCAGGATCCTTTCGATAGCTTCTATCTTCCTTTAATTGATCCCGCAAACTGGCTGCACTCAACCTGCACCCTGGTACCGTACCAACTGGATGCAAACTGAATCCTGGTTTTCTCCTTGCCTGGATACTCCCCCGGTTTTCCACTCGTACCACTCTAGCACTTTTGTAGCAAATGGATCTAAGTAGTCGATCAACTGGTATAAAACTGGAATTTCCTCTGAACTGGAACTGTAATAAGGCTAGTACAACTGCGCCATGTAATATGGTAAGTCTGTCTATCCTTGTAGTTCCCTGAACCGACTGCGCCATGTAATATTCTCTCCTCGCAGAGAAATTATTTCTTTTTATGGCGGTGATAATATGTATGATGTCCAACCAATAATACTTGGTATTGATTTCCAGTCACTTTTTTTTATATAGATGTCTCTTAATATTTTTATCTCATACAGTTACTTTAATAAAATGAATATATTACACTGTATGTTTGTTTGTTAGGCTTGAATAAAAATAAAAATAAAAACCGAGGTTCAAACACAATATTAACACAATCTGTGAGCAGATTTTTTTGCGAAAAATAATGCCGATAAAACGTGGATGAATACCAATCACACCGTGTCCAAGTGATGGAATGACAACACAAAAGAGTCAATGAATCGTGTACCAATGGTAAAAGTGAAATGATAATTACATATTTGCCAAACTGGAACAGTGGAGAGTCCAAAGTCCAAATTTTTTGTTGGCATTTAAATCTAAAAAGACTTATCTAGAATGGTTTCAAAACATTTTGTTAAAAAATATTAATCTAAAAAGCATAATAATTATTGATAACGCGCCATATACCACACAATTCAAATTGATAAAGCTCCTACAACATCCACCAGAAAGGATGAATAGCAACAGAGGCATAATGTCCCTATTGCTGCTGGTATGCAGAAACCACAACTTTTGCGACTAGTGAAAGTACACAAGCCACCAAAACCACTATATCGCTGAAAAACCTTCACGACTTTCTCTACACAATTTATTTTTTATTTTTCTGTTAATGTGGAGTTAGTTAGTTAGTAAAGATGCATCTAAGTAATTCCTTAAGTCTTTAAAAACATGGTTTATTTATGTATACGAAAATGCAGCTTTTTGAGGTACGAGATTGTGAAAGTTATCAAGCGATATGTAATTGATGAAAAAGCTCGTTCAGCTGGTCATAGTATAATAAAAGACTTCCCCCATATTATTGTATCTATAACGCTATTGAATTGATATGGGCACAAATGAAAGGCTATGTCACAACACAACACTGCCATTTTCATCAAACATAATTCTTGAATTAATGTAAAATGCCATGAATAAAATATGTAAAGACGATTGGTGCAAAGTAGTAAGGAAAACCAAGGAAATAATTTTGGAGGACTGGAAGTATGAAGGATATATTGAAAATGTTATAGAAAATAATCAATATTATAATAATAAATTTACACTCAGGCAGCAGTGATGACGATTTCAGAACCTAAGTTACATTTTTATATGAATATCAAAGCAATCCAACAGTGAATAATGATAAATATATTACATATTATAAATAAGAATTAAAAAAAAAATGCTTATTAACAAAACCACTTTTTATAAGTAATAAATCGCATGAAAATAAAATTTATATTACGTGGTTGTCATACCTGTAAAAGCGACTTGTGTAAACATCATCAATCGTAATAAAAAAATTGCTATCCTAAAATTAAAACAAAATACCTCAGTAGTCTGGTATGTTTTCTTTTATTAAGATAAGAATAAAGTTGGGAAAGAATTAACTGGTTGACAACATCCCATAAATATTTAGTTTATGGTGAGATGCAAGGAAACAAGTAGAGGTGAAGTGGAGGGTTTATTATAGCACATTCGTAAGCTGGCCTAACTGTAACTACAGTCTTCATATTCCAGTCAATTGAAATTATGAACTATACAAATTGGTTTATCAATTTTCACCGGTCTTTTGTCACTATCCGACAGTAGATATGTGCTTGATTTGACTTTACTCTATAAAATTATTGATTCATATTTTGACATCCCTGATATTCTATGTTTAATATTATTTCATGCGGCAATACGATCTACTCGGTTACCGCACGCACTATTTTACTGTGACAATACCAAAACAAATGCATACATAAATTCCCTTATACCTAGACTGCATTGCATAGACTAGCACTAGGTAATAGGTATGCACATTTAGTGGACATATTTAACTCTGGTCTGTCTCAGTATGCCCCAAATTATAGAATAATTCTCAAGACCGTTCTCCAAATGTGTCATCTCAAGACCATCTTGAGATCATGCTCGAAAATCTGTATTAAAAGTAAAATATGACGCCGTCTCATTCGAGAAAGCGTACTCGAAAAAAATGTGAATGCAGCTCTATAAATAAATACTTTTTCTCACGAATGTCAATAATTTCAGCGTTGTTATGTTGGTAGCAATCGGTTGGAATAGCTATTTATAGATATTTTGACAATTCGTTGTCTTGGTAATCTTGGAAAGTGTAGAGAAATTTATACATCATAATATTATGATAAGTACTTGATTAAATAGTGAAAATGTCGACCATTTTATTCGAAAGAAGAAAATAAATACCTCTTCTTTTATCTGTCATATATGTAGAATATTACGGGAATGTGTGTAGGTACCTACAGTCATATTACGGGAATGTGTGTAGGTACCTACAGTCATATTACGGGAATGTGTGTAGGTACCTACAGTCATATTACGGGAATGTGTGTAGGTACCTACAGTCATATTACGGGAATGTGTGTAGGTACCTACAGTCATATTACGGGAATGTGTGTAGGTACCTACAGTCATATTACGGGAATGTGTGTAGGTACCTACAGTCATATTACGGGAATGTGTGTAGGTACCTACAGTCATATTACGGGAATGTGTGTAGGTACCTACAGTCATATTACGGGAATGTGTGTAGGTACCTACAGTCATATTACGGGAATGTGTGTAGGTACCTACAGTCATATTACGGGAATGTGTGTAGGTACCTACAGTCATATTACGGGAATGTGTGTAGGTACCTACAGTCATATTACGGGAATGTGTGTAGGTACCTACAGTCATATTACGGGAATGTGTGTAGGTACCTACAGTCATATTACGGGAATGTGTGTAGGTACCTACAGTCATATTACGGGAATGTGTGTAGGTACCTACAGTCAATAGTTCCAGGAAAAGCAGCCATTTCAAAATATGATACAACATGCATAGAATAACAACATGATATTTACTGGATGTACCGGAAATTTTATGAAATCTTACAAAATTTAATTCACATAGTTTATGAATGATTGTATATAAATTACCACCGGAAGGTTCTAAATAAGATTCTCGATCTATTTTAGTATCGCTAACAATGTAAATGTAAAAATAGTAATCAATGCGAAATTCGTCCGTGTCTATATGCGTCTCTTTTTCGTGTAAAGCGCTGTCTCCTTTTCTCTCGTTGAGACCGTTCTCAAGACAGCGGGATAGCTGTCTCGAAGCAATTTCAACTCTTCTATACATTTCGAGACCGGTCTTGAGATCAAGCTCAGTGACTTTTGTTTCTTTAATACCATTTTGGTTGAGAACGTGTTCTCAAGACCAGTCTCAAGCTGGAGAACGAATCTATAATTCGGGCCTATGTCTCTATGTTTTTTCTCATTTCTTTTTTATCACCTTTTTGTTGTCAACTCTAATTTCTGAAATTTATATACAATTATTGTTTTTTTATTATTATTAAAGTATAATATTAAAAATATAATTACCTTCTTCTCCCCATTCGACGTCCAACCCGTTGTAAGCGTTCTTTAGTTTGACTACAATACCCCTGAGGGTGAACTGCTGAGCTGTGATGAAGGACGCTGATGGTGTGGCTGATGAGAATGATACGGAGGGAAGGGACACGGAACCCGAAGATCCGCGCAGTTCGGGATTGGTGGCCATAGCTGCGGACCCTTCACCGGCCAAACCTGGGAGATATCTGCAATCGTACAAATTGGATATTAGTTCTAGGTAACTAAATACTAACTCCTAACCTCACTCGAGTATTTAGTATTCTGAAGTTAGCAATTGCATTGCAGAGACATCACTAACTAGATATTAAATACTACGTCAAACTTAAGGTCGATGGCGTAGCATTTCACATTATTGTGTATCAAGAAAAGAGACTGACAGCCCTATGACATTATTTTTCTGAAATTCCAGCGGTATCTTGTATAGATCGCTGAATATTCTGTGGGATTTGATTCAACCACAGAAGAGTAAATCTATAGAAGTAGCATATCTGTTAAACACATGTTAAAATCATCCAAACATTGAAGCCACTTGGGTTGAGGAATGGGGTGCAATGTGGGGGTAGGCACACCCTTAAAATGTTCAGGGCCGAAACACCTTCAATATTATTTGATCTCTAATAAACTTTTAATAATAAGTCAGATAATTTATTGTAAATAAAAAAAATCTTAAGGTCAAAATTCAGATAATAATTATAAAATAATTTCTCAATAGATGCCGTTACAAAAATGGCTTTTCCGTTACTTCATAGATGGAACGTTGCGCAAGCGCATAAAGTGATCACGTAAACCAGCCTATGACAGATCGTAAGCCCTGTAGGTGCCTCGAGTTCCTGGTTCTTCTACAATATCTCAACTTCGTCTCTATTGAGATGTTAAAAAAAGTTTGTCAATAAAAATAAAAAAAACAATTTTTATAAAATGTTGCACTTATGTAAGTATGTGAGAGACAACTAATGTAAGATATTTATATATATTTGATTATATACAAATTAATTTTGAAGATTTTTTCCCAGAAGTGTAATGTCATAAATATAAAGAAAAAAAATATAAGTATATTTCTCCCACTGCGGTCCTGATATTGAGCCACAAATGACCAACATGGACGACTGCTCATGTCTCCTTCTCGCAAATTGGTATTTTTAAGATGATCAGTGGGTACGCAGACGATATTGTTAAAATACTTCTATAGATTCCCTATTCTGTGGATTTGACAAAATTATCAAATACCTTCTATAGATTTCCTATTCTGTGGATTCGACAAAATTATCAAATACATATGTGACAGTCGCTAAAAACATCATTCATCGAAAACATCTCGTACTTTAGTATTAAACCACTTTTGTAAGGCCTTTTTTGACACTCACTCGTATACTAGCTAGGTAACCAGATATATATATATATATATATCTTCTTCTTCTTCTTCTTCAGCCAGTTTTCATCCATTCTTGGACATAGGCCTCCCCTTTGATCCTCCACAATTCCCTGTCTTGGGCACACTGCATCCATCTCCCTCCGGCACATTTCTTGATGTCATCAGACCACCTTGCCTGGGGTCTGCCAACACCTCTTCGGCTTGTTCTCGGTCGCCATTCTAAGATCTTTTTGGTCCATCGTGAATCCTGGCATCTGGCAATATGCCCAGCCCAGCTCCACTTAAGGGCAGCGACCCTTTATTTACAATATGTATATATATATATACATATTGTAAATAGATGATTATACTGTGATTATCAAGGGCGTTATTATTCATTCCTAAAGTACAAGATAGAACAGTAAAAGAAGACGACATATTGTGTGCAACCCTCAACAATAACAAATGCAATAATTGGAAATCAACAAAAGTTTATAAAAACAAATATATTTACTTGGCAAGATGTGTCCCGTTCCAGCATTTGTCGTCACCTTCACTTGCTATAAGATTGTCACAGAATATTGTTGATCTGGTCCAGATACGTTTTGTCTCCCTGACCCTCTGCTGTGCCTCCTTCACCATCTTCTCCAGGGACTGGTTTATCGTGGAGTCGCCAGAGTCTTCGGATGTTACGTCCAGTCCAGTAGAAGACGGCGAAATGTCCTCCGATATGTCCTCACCTAAAACACACACAAGATATTGAAGCATTATAAACATTGTACTTATTTTATTTTATGTAGCATCTCAAGCAACTAACAGGTGCTATGTCAAATAATTATTTAACACGCACCCAATAACAAGTTGCCACGTTCTGGAGACTTACGATATTTATAGTCTCACAGATCCAGACTGAATTAAAAACTGTCTCTCCACCGGGAATAGATCCCCGGGACCCTTGGATCAGCATAAAATCAGTACTTGTATAATTCTAATGATAAATTGGAAAAAGGTCCTGGGTTCCGTTCCCAGCGGGGTCACAGTTTAAATGTGTTTACAGTCGGGATCTATGAGATGACAAACATCGGACCAGGGGGGCAAGTCTGGTCCAACCGGCAAAATCAAAACCCTCACAATTACCCATATCATGGATGTAATTGTTATATGGAGTTCTATAATATCTTTAGATGGCATAGAACTCAAAATAGCGAATTTAAAAACTAATACAAAACCAAACAGAAGTCAAAATACCAATTGCAAGTAGATTGAGTTTATTATTAAACATGCACCCTATAACATGTTGCCACATTATGGAGACTTATGATTATCTAATGGATTTAGATAATCATAAGAATGTCTCCACCAGGAATGTAATCCAGGTCCTTCCTTACGCTCAGGAGTCAGATATCCAATCAACTGAGTCACGAAAGCCGACAATGGGTTGTAAGACAAAGATAAAATAACAAGTGTAATATTTACCTCCAATCTTCTTTTTCTTTCCACCTCCCTGCTTCTTTCTTCCCCTCTTCCTGCCCCCTCGTTCTCCATCCGAATCAAAGTTGTACGACTCAAACTGGATCTCCTTGGACTCTTTGGCCGGCTCAGGATCTGCTTCCCTTTTGATCCTCGAACCGGCGACCAGCCTTTCGTACACCATCCTCCTGTCCAGGTTCTTCCTATCCTGGATGCTGCTCAGATCCTCGGCTATGTCGTTCTTCTCCTCCATGTTCAGATTGATATTCCCATCGGACTTGCGATCCACTTTGTCGTTTTCTCCAAGCATATGCTTTCTGGAGTTCCCTCGGGACAGCAGGAAGGGATTCTTCTTCAGCAAGCTCTCTTCGGAAGTTTCAATTTCAAAATCGTCGCTGTTGTCCACGTCTCTCCTCCTCGCAGTGTAGTCTGAATATCCTGGCTGGTTGTTGTTGCTGGTGCTGATGCTCCTAGTCATCCGGGGATTGGAAAAGTACCTGGTGTCGACTGGTTTCTGTCCGAGCACCGGTTTCCCGCAGCCGGAGAAGACTGTTTCAGATAGTTCCTGTGACCGTTCTTGGAAGTTCATGATGGCCTCTGATATTTTGATGTCGATCGGTTCGACCACCATCGCAATATTGAACGGTCCGATGAGTCTGTCGGCGACTTTGTCCATAGCATCTGAAAAAAAAACACAATAGTTGAAATACAATCACAGAAAATTATGGCTGAACATGGTTAGGATAAATATTAGGTGACAGGACGACATTAAAGACAACACGGATCAGCTCCAGCAATTACCAAACTGGATAATAGTGGCTTGGGACAAATGGAATTGGAATTGGAAGCAAAAGTTCCATCTAAGGCCAACGAAGGCCATGGCTCGATTCGTCCTTCTCCTGACTAACAGTCATATCTGCAAAATGCAAATTGTTCAGGAGAGTGTTTTTAGTGTTTTGCGTGTGCATATTTTAATCTCTCCCAGCACATGGTGACACAGTGTAAATATATTTTAATATTTTATTTGTATTCTTCTATAAATGAATCATTCTTCCCGGTCCAGTGGAATAAGCTTCCATATAGGTTAAGATCGATAGACAGTGAAAGTGTGTTTAAAAAACAGATAAAAACTTATTTTTTCAAAAACTCGTATAGGATTAAGTGATTATTTCCTTGTTTATGATTATTTTTTCCAGGTATTATTGTTAAGCGCCCTTGAGGTGGATACACAAAAATGGCGCTTATATATATTAGAATCATATTTGCACATAGGTCTATTAGTGGTATTTTATTTTCAGTAATTGGTAGACAACAAATCACTAAGCTATTCCAAGTTAACGGGAGGTGATACAGTCGAGACCTTTAGTGAGAACATGCATACAACATACATATAAATACACATTGGCGGTCATAACTACATTTTGCAAAAAATGTCAGATACGACTGTTAGTCAGGAGAGGGACGAATTTGGGCTGTATTGAATCCTATTGAATAAGAAGAATTTTACCAGATGGGATTATTAGATGGGTCAGTGGCAAGCATGCTGGCTTAGTAATGTAGAGGTGGTACCCTGCACAAGCACTTATGTTAAATCAAGGGAATATTTATTTATTTTATTTGTCTCTTATTGGGAATGAAGAGAGAACTAAATACATATGTATATTTATAGCCTTTGTCTTATTCTTGCAAATAATCTGTGGCTTCGTATATTTTCCGAGTCAATGTTTAAACTAATATAATGCTCAAAAATTAAACAAATGATATACTGACCAACAAAAGCATCCCAATCGGCTGAGAGATCAGCGTGGAATGGCAAACAACCTCGGACAGCGTTGTAGCAAAGGTTAGGACAAGCTTTCTCCACAACTCCAGAACACGCACCGCAGAACTTGGGTCGTACCAAAACGGCTCCACAAGATGGTTGGACACGAAGCTGAAATTAACATATAAAATATTACTAATTACAAAAAAAATTATATCAGCAGCCTTACTGTAAATCTGATCTCAGTTTCAAAGTTTTCGCTAAGAATCTGCCTTTGTTACGGAGAATAATGCGGTTGGTAGGTATGTTTTAATAGTAATACTAAATTATTTAAATGTATGCAGGTGACAGATAGGTAAGTTGTAAAAGAAAATTGGAATCAGATTCAAGTGTTCAAAGTAATGATACACTCAAAGGCTATTCAATCACTCACTTACTTTTGATTGTGTTGAATTAGTGAAAAAAATGAAGGTATTGTAACGATGAATGATATATACATATATACAAAATATATTCATAAAGGCTTTGTCATTAAAACAATAAACAAAAGAGATCTTACATTGACCATATTTCTCGCAACGTCTGCTGCTGTTACGAGTGCTCTGGTGAATGTTCTTGTGGCAACAAATGCTCTTTTAACTTGCACGGCCATCTTCTTCGGTACATCTCCAAACGGCTGGAGCTCTCTCATGTGTTCGCTCACGCAAGATAGATATCTGCAATCACAAACATACAATTATTGCATGTGACCTGGTATAAGTTATCTAGAAATATTAGGGAAGCATGGAGGTCGAAAGGAATGTCCATCTATGTTCAGCACTGGACGAATAATAGCTGATATAAAGAAATTTAATTTAAAAATTGTTGGTTAGTCAAATCAATTAAATAAAATAAAAGATTCTCCACATATTCGCAAAAAACTTTCCTAAAAGAGTAGTGGATAAGGTATGGAATGAATAAGGTCAACTGAATACAAGGTAATCTCTTTATTTGTCATTGATGTTTCAAACGGCTAGAGATAAAAATGGATACTCAATTTTAAAAAAAATTGGTTCAATGTTTTTAACTTACTTGTCATCAAAGTGATACTGGGAATTGAGCACGGTGAACATCTTCTGATACAGAACTGCGAAGAAGCTGTCCATTGCTCTGGCCAAGTCCAGATCTCCCCTGGAGTGGTACCTCTCCAAGTCGGAGAACAGCTCGGCAAAGAGGTGAGCGTGGCGCTCGTAGATCAGCCCGTAGGTCCTAGTGAACATCTGATGAAAACCCAGCTTGGATTGCGTCAGCAGAGCCCGAAATACATCTGGAAACAAAGGAAATAATTAAAGTTGTTATTAGTCTTCTATATGTAAAGTGTAACAATTGGATCAGAGAGAGTACTAAAATTCTGTATACTAAAGGTAAACTACAGTACATGAGAGAGGACTTAAATTCTGTATACCAGAGGTAAAATGCAGATCATGAGTGAGAACTAAAACTCTGTATACCAGAGGAAAGTTACAGTCCACAAGAGAGGTCTAAAATTCTATAAACTAAATGTAAACTTCAGTAAATGAGAGAGAACTAAAATTATGTACAACCTGAGGTAAACTACAGTAAATGAGAGAGGACTAAAATTCTGAATACTAGAGGAAAACTACAGTAAATGAGAGAGGATTAAAATTATTAATACCAGAGGTAAACTACAGTAAATGAGAGAGGACTAAAATTATGAATACTAGAGGAAAACTACAGTAAATGAGAGAGGATTAAAATTATGAATACCAGAGGTAAACTACAGTAAATGAGAGAGGATTAAAATTATGAATACCAGAGGTAAACTACAGTAAATGAGAGAGGACTAAAATTATGAATACTAGAGGAAAACTACAGTAAATGAGAGAGGATTAAAATTATGAATACCAGAGGTAAACTACAGTAAATGAGAGAGGACTAAAATTATGAATGCCAGAGGTAAACTACAGTAAATGAGAGAGGACTAAAATTATGAATGCCAGAGGTAAACTACAGTAGATGAGAGAGGATTAAAATTATGAATACCAGAGGTAAACTACAGTAAATGAGAGAGGACTAAAATTATTAACACCAGAGATAAACTACAGTTAGAATAAAATCTGAATTATGAACGTCTGACAAAGCAATTATATAAGACTGTTAAAGAGTGGAACGATATGAAGGGGTTGTCGGAGAAAAATTTGGCACAATTGAATATATGGAATTCAGATTAATAGGAGATTATTTATGACACGATGCATGGATGTGAATGAGATAAAAATGAATTAAGAGATAGAATAGTCCGGTGTTTGGTTCTCTGTGCCTATCCTTAATAGGAAAACGGTGAGATTGGTGTATATATACTCATTCGATGAATTCTTTCTCCTGTCATTGACTGCTACATGTTTTCCAGAATTCTCTATAGGACTTTTACCGCTTTCCAAAAATTTTGTGTAATTTTGAAAGTAAAAGATGCCGCATTTTCGTTCTTTGATGATATTAGGGTAGGTAGTTTTATGGCAATATGCCGATCATTATTTCTTTTATAAATCTTTTGTCTTTTTTTGTAAAAAATTCGACCCCATTCTTTATTGCAAAATGGTACAATTTAGATTCGATATAAAAGATAAAAGGCCGCCAGAGCGGAATTAAAAATTCGACGTTCGGAATTCAATTATCTCACCCCATAGACTAGACGAGTACCAATCTGATGAATCCATGGTTTATGGGAGAGGTAGCGACCCGAAATAAATAAAGTTAGAAAACATTTTCGAATTTGCGCGTCAGTAAAATACGTTACAGATAAAAAATATATTATGTAGGCGCTATACAAAAATAAAACACATAATTGAAAAGTAATGACTTGATATATGATATATATAACATTACATTGCCTGGTTTCATTTGAAAGTAATACAAAAGCCATAAATAGTTTTGAGGAGAAATCTGAAGTTCCGTTTTCAAAAAATAATCGAAAAAAGTTTTGAAATTAAACACAATCGAATATACTATTTCGATCATAGATTTTCACATAATAGATGCATAGATGTCGTAGTTGGCAAATTTTGTATGAATCGAAGTGAGGCTTTTTTCCGGGAGATTTTTGACGTTTTGGTTCCAGACCACATCGTTTTTCTATAGAGAATAACGACTAATGTGAATTGTTTTCATATTTATTTGTCGAAAAAATACTTTGTTCATTAAGATTTAGAGAACAGTTATCTATCAAGTGTTGAAATGTATGGAAAGCTGCAATATGTTGCCAACCAAAACGTCATACGCACGATATACCATGACTCACTCCACCTAGTATATTATAACGAAAATCTATGATTTCGATATAAGCTATAGATATCGTAAAAAATCTTGAAAAATCACATGGGTGCGCACAACACAAATTTTGTTTTTATTTGGTTGACTGTTTTAATCACATGTTTGCGAAAAATTTACTATGGATATTCAAGTACCTACTTATCCTATTAAAGACTCTATGTCAGGCCAAATAGTCAATTATGAAAATCTTTTCCCCAGAACCCTCAAAAGACAAGTCTTTGAAATAAAAAAAGGTGTGTATAGTAGATTTCTTTGAAAAACTAGGACTTTTTTGACTTCGCCGGCAAAATAACGAATATTTTATTAAAAATAGACTTGTTTGATATCAAAATATGTCCGCGTAGACGCCATTTTGTCGTTTCAATTGTTGTTTTGCCGCCAAAAGTGTTGAATGTTCGTTAAATGGGGAAGGCGGGATATGACGGAGGAGTGTAACAGCACTACATTGGTCGCCACCCTGGTGCAAGTGACAGTCAGACATTGACGAGGGGGGCCCGGTGAGAAGACGAGGAGGAGGACACGTCCCCGCATCAGATGAGACCAGATCAATCAGCGGACAGAGTAGAATCCACCGACCGGAATATTGATCGCGTCTCAGTTTCACGCCCAACTTGTTGTACCTACCTATGTATCTATGCACTGACACATAAAAATAATAGATACGTTACTACATTTTAAATTCGGTAAACAATAATTAAAGCGCATACCTCACCTAATTCTTACCGCACTTTACCGCGTCTATAATCCGCATTCACCTGTTTCCGGTTTAGTAAGTCAAAGTTTCCGATTGGCTCTCTGATTGGTTCAGATCTCGTAGTATTAGGTAAGTCAAATGAGCTGTGAAATTTTATACTAATGCGAAAATTTAAAAAAAAAACATGAATTTAATTTATAAAGCAACTCGCTCACGCGAGTCGCTATTATTATTATCATAAAAAACTTAAACCTACCCTAAGAATGCAGAAAAGAAAAGCTGGGACTAGAAGCTACTCACTTTAGTTGTACTCAAAAGTGTTGTAGTGTTCGGACGTATGTGAAAACATGCAAAAGTTACAACAGAGGGGCAAGTCTGGTCAACCGGCAAAATCAAAAAACATCCATGTTTACCCATATCAAGGATATAATTATCATATGGAGTTATAGAACTCGGAGATAAGAAGAATCTGTGATGTGGAAGATGTTGTGCGATGGGGAAGAACACGAAGACGATTCTGGAGAGATCATGTGGGGAGAGCGGGTTCGGATCGAGTGGTGAGGATGGCAGCGGATGGGGAGATAACAAATGGCAGACCCCCTGGAAGACCACCCATACGATGGAAGGATAGCTGGACGTCCACTTCACAAGAGGAGGCTCCGAGAATAACAGGACACAGTCCTAACTAAAGCAGGAGAAGAAGCTAATATAATCTCATTCACAGTCATTATTTGGTGTGAGAGATAATTATAATGTGATTGCACTGGAGTAAAAGAGAAAATATGTCTGCAGTGTGTGTCTATTATTGTATCTCTTTCCTACTTAATGTATTCTGTCGTGTGTGTGCTCTTTCTTGGTGGTATTGAAGGAATTCTAAGGTAGAGGCGTTAACATTGTGGAAATTCATTTTAATAAATTATTAAAATAACAATATAACTTTGTTTATTTCCACTTATTTATTTTTATTCCACAACTAGTTTCAAGAACTACCGTTCTCTTCTTCAGGTGGGTTTAAACTAAAAAGTTTAAACTTAGTTTAAACCCACCTGAAGAAGAGAACGGTAGTTCTTGAAACTAGTTCTGGAATAAAAATAAATAAGTGGAAATAAACAAAGTTATATTGTTATTTTAATAATTTATTGAAGGAATTCATTAAACTGTACCATTTTTGTAGAGCGTTTTGCTCCCATATAACGTGTCTATATATAAAATGTCATTGTATAGACGAGTAATACAATTATGACACGAGACAATAGGGAGGGGAGGGGAAGCGAGGCGAATGTTGGAAAGAAAATGTAAGTTGTCAAACAAATACAAAAGTTCACCAGGTTCCTACACATCCGTCAGAGCCGAGTTGAATGAAAGCAAAAAGGATGATTGAATTGGCGGGCGGTAGGATGGTTTCAGAATTGATGTAAAATACACAAACATGTACATAGGCATACACATACATACCATCACGCCATGTCCCTTAAGCGAGAGAACCGAGCGCCATACTCCCCTATTTTTGCACACATTCTTAGCACCCTTTACATACATGTTCGTCGATTGCTCAAGCTTCTTATGTTTCCTTCTTTCAAAATCGAACGCCATTTTTTTTCTATCCTGGCACGCATCCCCTCGCCTCGTCCACATTCATGCATCGTCTTAACATGTTCGTCTGTTGTTCACGTTTCTAACATTTCCGTCTATCAGAATATCGATCACATGGTCGTGCATTGGGAAAAATAAATCTAAGAGTTCCTACGTTCCTAGTAATTCAGTTAGCCACAACCTACTGGTTTATCCTTATGGCACTCTATGGGGGATATGGTGTTATGGTATTGTATGAAACACAATAATACTTAACTAGACTGTTCTACCATATATTTCTGGTAAGTTTGGTACTTTTTTTTGTTGAGAAAAATAAAAGCGAAAGTATGTTAAGAACGATGGGACAAATAAATTGAATAAGCCGAAACTAGAATATGGCGTTATCCCGAGTCTGGAAAAGATACGGGAGGGAACCAAGATCAAAACGGGATTTGAAAAATCTGCAGGGGATAAAACAACAAGAGACATTAGAGAAAGCTTCGATAAGATAAAATATCGAATACCGACGTCATAAAACAAGAAAGGAACGATAAAAATACGGTTAGAAAAGAAGCGATATATTTATCTATGTACCTACTAATGAATATGATGTAGGCATGAAGAAATGATACTAGTGATGTGGAGAGAAAATCGAAAAAATCGATATCTTTCTTATCGTTTTTTTGCCTACCCCTCATACATCCTGCTATGGTATGCGCTATGAAGATTGCTTGAAGGGTTATTCCATCACTATATGTATGAGAGACACCACTCAAGAATGAGATGTAAACACAAATAGGTATGTCAGTTGAAACAACATCAAAGAGGAAGATGGGAAGGAATATGTGACAATAGACAGGAGGAATGCCAACATGACGGTGTCCGTGGAATGTAACACTTAACTTTACTGTATTGTGGAATGATGAGTGAGTTACAAAATACTCCCAAAATAGACAATACTCGATCACTTTTTCAAAATACTAGCTAAGATGTTGAAAGCTAGATAAACACATTGAAATTTATAGGGGAAAATATATGGTCAAGAGATAGCAACGTTTTCGACGAATAATTTTTATGGCTGATTTTTTGATATTTTCTTTCTTATTGAATATAGGTATGAAAAAGGTAAATCTAGCACCTGGGGCTTTATTCCCGTTCACGTGTAATATTTTGCGATAAGTTCCCCTAATCTTTACGTATCAAAGAATGTAAAGTGAAAGTTACGTAACAGGAGCTGGTACGTAACTACAATCTGTGAAACGAACGAATGTGTATATGCGTCGCTTTATGTCTGACATGTCTGTACACAAAACTCAACACCACCTCGATATGCCGCATAAAACATTGCGAATAAAATCATTTGTCGAATGTCATACGTATTTCGCTCCTATATGGGTGCCTAGACAACGTGGTGTCATTTAGGTCAAGAAAAGATAACCCAATGTATGGAAGTGACAGTTGCCAGTCACATGACAACTGTCACTTCTATACATTGAGTTATATTTTCTTGTTTCTTTTCTTGAGCTAAATGACACGTTGTCTAGGGGGGCAGAATACCGCGATACGAACGGCGAACGGAGGTTTTCTCGACATAATGCGCGGAAAACAGAATAACGATCCTGGGAGAGGTTGCGTTTACCAGTGCGCATTCTCTTTATAGGTGAAAATTGCAGATTTTATTTATTTATTTAATTAAAGGGGAAACATACAACAATTTGCAAAATACAAAAGACAACAGTGAATCTACATACATATTAATAAAGTAGAGCTCGTGTTAAATATTTGTCAAAATAGTTCCCCCATCATCATACATTATCATTTTTTTAAACAGTATTTCAATATAATTTGTATTTGTATGTTATTTGTACCTATAAAATCCGTCTGTTTGTGAAAATCACATTCACATTATTGTTATTTTCACTCTGTGGTTTTGAGGTTGCTAATCTCGAGGGCTCCTTCATTATTTGTCGCCCACTGAGCGTTCTGGAAGTAGCGTTAAAAACACACGGAGATGTTTATTTTTCACGGATATATTATGTTTATTTGTTCTTTTATACTTTCATTTGTTATTCTGATTATTAATTTTCTTTGAATGTATTTTTATTTTGTACAAGTTTTTCTTTATATTTCTTCTTGCTTTATTTTCATTGTTTATAAATTGGATATGTTTGTTTTTTATGTATTTTTGCACATTATGTAGGTACCTACTATATTTTGTATCTTTTGAATACTTCATGTAAATGGCAAACACCGTTAATAAAATATTATTGTGGAGGTAGAGATGCACAAGATGATCATAACATATGGAAGCAAGTCTCTATTCCTATATTATCTTCATTGTTTATAAATTGGATATGTTTGTTTTTTATGTATTTTTGCACATTATGTAGGTACCTACTATATTTTGTATCTTTTGAATACTTCATGTAAATGGCAAACACCGTTAATAAAATATTATTGTGGAGGTAGAGATGCACAAGATGATCATAACATATGGAAGCAAGTCTCTATTCCTATATTATCTTCATTGTTTATAAATTGGATATGTTTGTTTTTTATGTATTTTTGCACATTATGTAGGTACCTACTATATTTTGTATCTTTTGAATACTTCATGTAAATGGCAAACACCGTTAATAAAATATTATTGTGGAGGTAGAGATGCACAAGATGATCATAACATATGGAAGCAAGTCTCTATTCCTATATTATCTTCATTGTTTATAAATTGGATATGTTTGTTTTTTATGTATTTTTGCACATTATGTAGGTACCTACTATATTTTGTATCTTTTGAATACTTCATGTAAATGGCAAACACCGTTAATAAAATATTATTGTGGAGGTAGAGATGCACAAGATGATCATAACATATGGAAGCAAGTCTCTATTCCTATATTATCTTCATTGTTTATAAATTGGATATGTTTGTTTTTTATGTATTTTTGCACATTATGTAGGTACCTACTATATTTTGTATCTTTTGAATACTTCATGTAAATGGCAAACACCGTTAATAAAATATTATTGTGGAGGTAGAGATGCACAAGATGATCATAACATATGGAAGCAAGTCTCTATTCCTATATTATCTTCATTGTTTATAAATTGGATATGTTTGTTTTTTATGTATTTTTGCACATTATGTAGGTACCTACTATATTTTGTATCTTTTGAATACTTCATGTAAATGGCAAACACCGTTAATAAAATATTATTGTGGAGGTAGAGATGCACAAGATGATCATAACATTAAATTTGGAAGCAAGTCTCTATTCCTATATTATTTTCATTGTTTATAAATTGGATATGTTTGTTTTTTATGTATTTTTGCACATTATGTAGGTACCTACTATATTTTGTATCTTTTGAATACTTCATGTAAATGGCAAACACCGTTAATAAAATATTATTGTGGAGGTAGAGATGCACAAGATGATCATAACATATGGAAGCAAGTCTCTATTCCTATATTATTTTCATTGTTTATAAATTGGATATGTTTGTTTTTTATGTATTTTTGCACATTATGTAGGTACCTACTATATTTTGTATCTTTTGAATACTTCATGTAAATGGCAAACACCGTTAATAAAATATTATTGTGGAGGTAGAGATGCACAAGATGATCATAACATTAAATTTGGAAGCAAGTCTCTATTCCTATATTATTTTCATTGTTTATAAATTGGATATGTTTGTTTTTTATGTATTTTTGCACATTATGTAGGTACCTACTATATTTTGTATCTTTTGAATACTTCATGTAAATGGCAAACACCGTTAATAAAATATTATTGTGGAGGTAGAGATGCACAAGATGATCATAACATTAAATTTGGAAGCAAGTCTCTATTCCTATATTATTTTCATTGTTTATAAATTGGATATGTTTGTTTTTTATGTATTTTTGCACATTATGTAGGTACCTACTATATTTTGTATCTTTTGAATACTTCATGTAAATGGCAAACACCGTTAATAAAATATTATTGTGGAGGTAGAGATGCACAAGATGATCATAACATTAAATTTGGAAGCAAGTCTCTATTCCTATATTATTTTCATTGTTTATAAATTGGATATGTTTGTTTTTTATGTATTTTTGCACATTATGTAGGTACCTACTATATTTTGTATCTTTTGAATACTTCATGTAAATGGCAAACACCGTTAATAAAATATTATTGTGGAGGTAGAGATGCACAAGATGATCATAACATTAAATTTGGAAGCAAGTCTCTATTCCTATATTATTTTCATTGTTTATAAATTGGATATGTTTGTTTTTTATGTATTTTTGCACATTATGTAGGTACCTACTATATTTTGTATCTTTTGAATACTTCATGTAAATGGCAAACACCGTTAATAAAATATTATTGTGGAGGTAGAGATGCACAAGATGATCATAACATTAAATTTGGAAGCAAGTCTCTATTCCTATATTATTTTCATTGTTTATAAATTGGATATGTTTGTTTTTTATGTATTTTTGCACATTATGTAGGTACCTACTATATTTTGTATCTTTTGAATACTTCATGTAAATGGCAAACACCGTTAATAAAATATTATTGTGGAGGTAGAGATGCACAAGATGATCATAACATTAAATTTGGAAGCAAGTCTCTATTCCTATATTATTTTCATTGTTTATAAATTGGATATGTTTGTTTTTTATGTATTTTTGCACATTATGTAGGTACCTACTATATTTTGTATCTTTTGAATACTTCATGTAAATGGCAAACACCGTTAATAAAATATTATTGTGGAGGTAGAGATGCACAAGATGATCATAACATTAAATTTGGAAGCAAGTCTCTATTCCTATATTATTTTCATTGTTTATAAATTGGATATGTTTGTTTTTTATGTATTTTTGCACATTATGTAGGTACCTACTATATTTTGTATCTTTTGAATACTTCATGTAAATGGCAAACACCGTTAATAAAATATTATTGTGGAGGTAGAGATGCACAAGATGATCATAACATATGGAAGCAAGTCTCTATTCCTATATTATTTTCATTGTTTATAAATTGGATATGTTTGTTTTTTATGTATTTTTGCACATTATGTAGGTACCTACTATATTTTGTATCTTTTGAATACTTCATGTAAATGGCAAACACCGTTAATAAAATATTATTGTGGAGGTAGAGATGCACAAGATGATCATAACATATGGAAGCAAGTCTCTATTCCTATATTATCTTCATTGACTCCATATTGGGTATTGTTAACTACCTATGTAGGTATTTCCAACACCAACAAAAGCGATGTGGCCCTTCTACGAACAGATACGACGTTGTCATCGGCGTGGGTCGACACTTGACCGATTTTGAAACACCTACATACGTACACTCGTACAATATATAATATAAATATGTGTGTAATATAATTTTTTGTTTGTAATATACGCCTCTCCATACTCTCTCTGATATCAGCGCAATACCCACCAAAGCGTTTTGCCAAGTCATGGGAATGGAGACTTTCATATCGCGGTGTGGGTGTAAGTGTGAAGTTCAAAAGGCATTTATTTTGGTTGGGGTGGAGATGCATTGTATGTATACTGTCAAGCCGATAGCAAAGTTCATTTACCGATAATTCTAGTATAAACAATTTACGATAGGATAAGGAATGTTTTTTTTTTTTGCAAAATACATAATAAGCCAATTACAATGTTTCATTAAAAGTATATAAAGATTTTTACATTATTTTATTCAAGAAGAGAACATCAAAGTGTTTAAGGTCCAGAATGACTTGGTTTCACACTACATCCAAGAACTGTACCAAAATAATGTTCTATCAGGAAGATAGCTTACATCGAAATCATCTGGATCATAGAGTACCAACTCTTTAAAAGAACTGGAGAATCAATAAGGCGGCCTTCTATGATCGCAGTTTCAGTGTGAAAGGGACTTAATAGTGGAATGAATTGCCCCTGACATACGTGGAGCTTAACGCATTGACACTTTCGGTAGACTACTTAAGACTGCCTAGTTTCGTAGGATATCAGAAGAGAATGTAAGATAGAAAGAGATATTGTGAGTTGAATGAAGATAAATGAATTGCAATGGTAAATATTAAATAGGCACGGTGACAGAACGCAACCTTGCGTCACTCCTTCATAGATGGAAGACCAAACCAATCAGTTGGAACACAGTCAATTAAAGCTGGCTAATGTATACATAAACAATGTTTGTAAAATAAGCAAGGTATATAATGTAAGTAAGGCGGGTTACTAAAGACATGTAAAATAGAAAGAGATATTGTGAGTTGAATCAAGATAAATGCATTGCAATGGCAATATTAAATAGCCACAGTGACAGAACGCAACCTTGCGTCACTCCTTCATCGATGTAAGACTAAAACAATCAGTTGGAACACAGTCAAGTAAAGCAGGCTAATGTATACATAAAGTAAGGTAGGTATATTATAGTGTATGTATATAAATAAGATCCAGACATCCTGACTGTGTTACGTAGCAGATATTACCAATTAGATACGAAGCGCGTACCTTAAAACAACACGTGGTCCGTATACCTACCACGAGGATAATATTACAACCATTATACAACAATTGACAGATTGATGTCGTTTACAAGTTTAAGAATAAATCAATATTATAAATATTTTACTTTCCTTTACTCTTAAGAGTGATAGCAATTAAGTGGTTGGAAGAAATTGCGACTGAAAACATGATATATTAAAACTGCCAAATACACTATGAAGTCTCGTGTTAGTAAGGGTAACTATCGCGTGTTCAGCATGGAAAAGTGTTTATTCCTGATTCGAATGATTGGAAACACAAAATTTGTTGATTTTTTGCATTCGTGGCTCAATTGGCTAGGTATCTGATTGCTGATCCAAAAGTCCCGGGTTCGATTCCCGGTGGTTTTTAGTCTGGATCTGTGAGACGGTAAATATCGCAAGTCTCCAGAATGTGGCAACTTGTTACTGGGTGCGTGTTAAATATGTAAATACTTGACATAGTACCTGTTAATTCTTTGATTTTTTAATTTATGGCCACAATGCAATCTCTTCCAACCAATCCATGAAACGTAAGTCTCGAATACATTATTATCCCATATTTATTATAAACCTATTTAATTTATCAAAAAACTCTGTACTGAGGTGGGTTTGTTTCCTTAAATTTGTAACAAATCCAAGTTGCTTCTACATTTTTTTTTTCATTTTTTCTTCTTTGAATCTATAATTTGCTGTGTGGCACCGCTTAGAATAGTGGTTCGATTCTTTTCTATTTATCATAGTCTTCGTCACATCTCACATAGTTCAGCAATGATGTTCACCACACATTCTGAATGCAACAAGTGCCTTATTGGGTGAGACGTCTCGTCTCACCCAATAAGGCGTGTGAGAATACACGAATTACCTTTTATAACGTAAAGCACACCCGCACACCTATCCCCGGTTACCCCAAGGTTTGGGATATGCCGTGATGGTATGAATGAATAATTCAGTAAAATGAATCATTTCTGAGCCCCTGAAATATTAGGTAGGTAGGTATAAAACACAAAGCCACGTGTGCGCGTGTTGTATAACGAGCGACATCTGTGAATCGGAGACCACAACCGGAAGCACCAATGTATGCAAAATAAACTATTGGAATACAAATTAACATAACCTCACTTTAAATACTTTAACGATATCTCGGTTCATTTAGTACGAGGAAATTGTAAAACGCACATTGCTAATATTGCTTTTGCTTATTTATTTATTTGAAACTTTACGTGCATATAATCTGTACACTGACGGGCTTATTGCCAGACGGCAATTTCTTTCAACCAACCATATTTAAGGATAAATATATACAACACAGAATATGGCGAAGAATGGTAAAGGGGAGAGACCAGCGGAAGTCCAAGCGGGAGACCTTTGTCCAATGCTGGACTCAAGAAGAGGCTGAGTAAGTAAGTACCTATTACAGTGTGTAGGTACCTACTATGACATCATGATACATAAAAAGAAAATAAAGATTACAGAAGAAGAGAGTAAAAAAAGACACAAACAGATTTAATATAAGAACAGCGGGGCTTCTCATAAAATCCTAAAGAAATCGTTGAGGTTAAAATAAATACATTAATTCTATTAATTTATGCAAAAATAATGATAATTCCATATGTCACATTGATCTTAACAAATTTTTATTATTAAATATAGATAAAGATTACATTATGATCGAGTAGGTACTTATTTATGTATATATTTTCAAGATTGAGGCAAGATAAGAACGTACCTATTAAGATCG
This sequence comes from Molanna angustata, assembly GCA_963576475.1. Classification (NCBI taxonomy): domain Eukaryota; kingdom Metazoa; phylum Arthropoda; class Insecta; order Trichoptera; family Molannidae; genus Molanna; species Molanna angustata. Next base: position 855,430 of record OY754986.1, read on the forward strand.
CGTCACGAGTTGCCCCCCAGTTGATAGCAATGATAGGAAAATATAAGAATAAGGGGAGGAAGAAGATATCAGGTATTATCAGATTTGTATTTTTGCTTTAGCCATTTTTCGAATATTTTTAGAGAGATACACGACTATGTATTCCATAATCGTGCTGAATGTACTTCAAATGAAGAGCTGTAAAATTCAGTACTGTGAATAGGAATAGATAGTGTTGTACGTTCAGCAGATCGAAGTGGACACCCGTGTTTTGACGGATGAAGTGAATTTATCTTTAAGATGCTGAGGTAAGTCTGGATTAACAAGGACATTTCACTAATATAAATGAAAATATTTAGAATCGATTAAGGATAGTAAATAAATGGGTTGTTTCCATTTTAAATTAGGAAAAATGTGCCCTATTTGTATAGATAAACAGACGCAGCGTGAAGTCTCCAGTCTCCACTGCTACAGTAGGTAGGTACCTAGATGTAGCAAACATTGTATATAAGGGGTATTGGTCTCCGGAGACACGTTAAGACAGACGAGATCAAAACTGAAACGGGAACTATAACAGAAATATTTGACGGGAAAATTCTAGATCGGTAAACGAACAAATAAATAGGTGGATTAGAAAATATTTCAATAAATAGATTGGTAGATAAGTAAATGTACCAAATAATAGGTTAATCAGTAAATTCACGAATAAATATGTAAATCAGTACCAAAGAATATGTAGATAAGTTAAAATACCAATGAATAAGTAGATCAGTAAATTTACCAATGAATAGGTAGATCAGTAAATTTACCAAAGAATATGTGGATCATTTTTTTTTTTCAATATTTAAAACTGTCACTTCATGATAGAACTCCATAATCAACTAAAATTATGAAAAAATTATATTTAATTTTACGTTCTACTTATAAGTAGAACGTAAAATTAAATATAATTTTTTCATAATTTTAGTTGATATGTAGATCAGTTAAAATACCAATGAATAGGTAGATCAGTAAACGTACTAATGAATAGGTAGATCAGTAAATGTACCGATGAATATATAAATCAGTAAATGTATCAATGAATATGCAGATCAGTAAACATACCAATGAATAGGTAGATCAGTAAATTTGTCAATAATTAATTAGTCAATAGTTGAATATCATAATCCGTTAAAAAAAAACAATGAATATGTAAACGATGATAAAAAATCAAAAACAGTACAATGTAAATAGTAAAAATGCAGAATGTATATATAAATTTAATATCAGCTTTGTATATTTTTTTGTCATCACCCATTCATTATATGTGGCCAAACCAATCCCGTGTGATATTAATGAAACTCAAATTACTTTTTGTCATTTTAGATCGATGGAATACCACCAAGAATTGTCAGTCAAAAATTTGACAAAACCAAACAAATAGATCGTTATTTGTAGTTTTCATTACCGTTATCGTTCCTATGTTATCGTTACTGGGTTAAGGTTCGGCGCCGCTAGAGGCTGCAGCGCCGCGACGCTACCGTCGTCCGAACGTTCACCCCACTAGCTCTAGACACGTGGCGATGTAGACAAGTAGGAAGATGCGAAGGATGTGAACATAACACCCCTCCCCATCCCCCTTTCCCCGCCACAGCTCAAGAGTTTGACAACTCGCAAACTTGCGATTGATGTCGAATAAAGTTTCCGTGGATAATGACAGAATTATTTATAACTCTCGCTTGTGTGGAACGTGTGTTACCATGTAAGAAAAAATGAAAACGAAGATTGATCGCGAGAAAAAAAAAATCTCCAAACCATTACGTATTCGTATGGTGAGTCAGGCGCTCACAAGATTGCAAGGAGTTCCCTAAGCCATATTCTGGCTTCGGTCGTCAGGTTATTTATACCCTCCATTACTCCATCGAATCTGTGGGATGGACACATAGTCACAATGTGATCTATGGTTTGGACCAGATCGCCACACTCACAACTAGGCCCCCTCACCTATGTAGCCCCATTTGTGGCGCTCAGCTGCACTTCTGCTGCAACCTGTCATAATCCGGTTCAGTGTTGCCCACTCTTTGCGCTCTAATTCAAAACCGGCAACACTTTCCAAGACGAGATGTTTGTTTTTGATTTGCCCACTTCTCCATTGCTCAGCCTAGGCTTGTTCGACTCTGAAACCACTGTTCTCCAGAGCTTGGGCTCTAGTCCAGAAGGGTTTTCTCGATTAAAGTCTGGTAGCTGTAAACCATCACTAAACAAACATCAATAGGAATAAATTTCTTATGACCTTATGAGTTGATGTTTCCCCCTTTTAGAAATTAAAATAACCCGAATTAGTAGTTTTGTACTACTCACTACCCCAAGGGAATATATTATATAATGGGGAGTTATGAATTCGTAATTTTTGAGGTATATATTTATTGCAGATTATCAACTAGTATCATGCTGAGATTGTATTTTGAAAGTTCCGTGGAGTGATGTACCTATAGTTTTGCCTAGTATAATCTTTTATCCCTAGTATTCTTTTGAACAAATCGGGATCTGCAATAGTTTTCAGAGGAATGAAAACCCACCATTAAGATATTAGATTTTTACATTTTTTACAAGGAATACCCTTGCTACATAGGTTTATAACGTGGATTAACACCACGATATGGGTTACCATGGAACGGGACTTGCCCAACAGCTGTTGACTGTTCTTCCTCCACTACCACCCGTTCTGCTTATGTAGACTAATAACGGCCCCTTGCAAAACTCTGAAATAACACATAAAGAACACATAGGCAGAGTCCGGAGAACTCTAAAACCTTGCAGACACTGCACTTAAGGTGCCAAAGAGAGCTAATCATGTGGAAACAACTGCCTCACCGTTCACTGACAGTGAAGATAAGAGTGCAGCGAATTTAAGACAGAAAGTATTGAAAGCCCTAAAGATGACGTACAGATGTTGACTGTAAGAAAGTAGGTGTTGACACGATGTATTTAACAAAAGGAATAAATTCATACTATACAATATCGTGGAGCAAAACAAGGTCTGGCTGTCTAGTATATGTGTGTGTGTGTTATAGGTGATGTAGCACGTGCTATTATAGGTGGATGTGAGAGATGTGAGTTGAACAGGAAATGAATAGCATCTGTCTGCATCACATCTCAAGAAACAAGACGTTAGGGTCTACCAACACAACACTAACTAAATACCAACACAACACATACTAAATTGTGCACCGCATATTGTTATAGCCTTCTTGCAATAACAGGGGTGACAAAACTTTTTTTTATCAACATGGTTAAGTAGGCGGCACCAGCTATTACGATTTGGGTCCATTATAATCTTCCAAAGATGCGCACTACTCAGAAAAATATTAATTCGGATCTTAAAAAGACACGCGTTGTAAGAAGGTGGAAACATAGAATTCGTAGGATCGTTCCACAGCCGGGTTGCTGTGTTAATAAGAGTTCGAGAAGCGACTGGTTCGTGTATGTTGTACTGTGAACGGATATTGAGATTGAGTAAAACTGGTGAATATTGTGAATGGGTGGAAGAGGAACCAGATATGCAAGTTCTTCTGAGCATCAATAAAATTAGAAAACCGACTTTGCGTCTGTGGTCTAGTGACTGCAATCCATCAGTCAATGATGGGTCTTGTCAATCAGACGTAGGTACAGCACGCTTTTGTACAGCATCGAGTATATTCAGTAGGTATTGGGGGGCGCCACTCCAGATGTGACTGACTATCTTATAGAGAATAAAACGTCTTCTCTACGTGTATTAATAGTAAGATGGTGGTGGCAGAGCGGATAGCGCGCAGGGTTTGTAATCCAGTGGTCGCGAGTTCGAATCCTGCCACGAACTATTTCGTTCACCTATAGTACAAGCATCTGTGCTTATTTTAGGGAATTTATGAGGATGTTTATGTAACTGTTTACAAGGACATATTCATTCTTAAAAATGGTCTTTGAATTTCTGTTTTATTATATAGCTGAAATATTATTACCATACTTTCCTTCGTTGTGTGGCAACCCTGTCACCACTATCAGTATAGTATGGCAAATGTACTAATTTCTTGTGGTAAAATCATGGTTGTTGCAGTGAAATGGAATATTTACCTACCTTATACCTACATATACCTATACCTTCCTTCCGTACTTTTCAACATCAGGGAATGGTAAAGATTTAAAACCATAAGGTTCTAAAGTTTTTCGGTACATTGCCCACTTTATAAATCCTATTTACCTATAAACGCAACACAGCCACGGTCTCAAAGCTGAATTTTTAATTAGAGTTAGAGAGAGATTACAAGGGTGTGTTGTGGCTAACGTCATACTCCTCACTACCAAATCACTAAACATAGTATTCAAATTTTGTAAGAAAAATTTTCAGCATTTTCATGAAATGAGTTTGTTACATTATTTTTGATTTAAATATTTACAATGGAAACTTGATGATTCTTCAATGCCATTTTCTGAAAGTGATGTGCCTTTTTACCAATTTGAAAATAACTATCAAATTTTAAGTTTCCTGAGCTTGGGGTCACATTGAAATATATGGCAATAAAAAAAATGAGAAGCACTATTCAGACATCCATCAAAATCTAATGGGGTCTAAGGGTGTATTAGATATACAAATTTACAAAATTTGAAAAGAATCGAATGAGTAGGTACTTTAGTCTATAATCGAAAAAGTAAATTAAACACACCGTACACAGCACACACACATATACATGCTGATGAAACTAACAGAAAACAATGTCAGAATGACACTGGTTGATAATAAAAGAAAATACCTTAAAAATTTCGAATCCATAATTTCCCAATTTATCCCCTTGGGGTAGTGAGGAGTAACAAGGTGCGGTCTTGGCGGAGAATGTTGCTACTATCATTCTCTGATATTTCGGACCAATTGCCAGAAGGGCTCTCGATAATTTCGAGAAGCTCATCGTAATGAGAGGCGTGGAGGGCAGAAGATCCAGAGGTCGCTCACTGACCCTATGGAGTGACCTCTATATGATCTCCAATTATCCATGCCCTGATCTGCCAAAAATAACAATATATGTACCTTGTTATTTTCAACTCTATTCAGAATATATAGAAATTTTTACTTGGAATTTTATACTTAGAATTTAATCTCGTCACTAAATTTAGTGACGACATTGCTTCATACGATTCGTAAGGCAGTAGGTTCTATTCGATTTACCACATTGTTATTTGAACTCTTCACCCACCTATGCGATAACGATGCCATCGACTCACACTTTGAGAACCAATGCTTCAAACAAACACAAATAAAGTGAACCAATGCTAACTAATTAGACACCTCTGTATCCATCAACGATCAAATATATGGAAACATTGGAGAGGAAGGCACACATCTTCTTCCTATGTTAATGAGTTTGGCTTAAATCAAGGTATGTAATATATGTATCTACGTGTACATATTACTGCTGATGGAATCAGAACAATTTAGTCCTTATTCAAGGAAAAATATATTTGATAGTAAAATATTCATATTACTCACAACAGATGCAAGTATTGATGTTAACGTCACCCACAGAACCCGCATAACCTGGCAGAAATGGTGAACCTTGACAAGAGTATTATGTATAGCGATTGCAATCCAGCAGGATTTTTGTGGATTTTCATAAAAATTGCTGGATCCAGCATTTATTTATATACTAATAAAAACTAAAATATTGTCATAAATATAAGACACTTTAGTTGTATTCGTATATTTTATTCAATTGAAAAAAGTATAAGACCTTATTTGACCGTGTACAATTAATATACTTATTGATTTATTTTACAATTAGCGCAATATTCCTAATTGACTTTATTTCAATATTGGTAAATCTTCAAATGTCTTACTTGGACACTCGTATAACCTTTTTACTGAAAATGATGATTCTATGTTAGAGTCGTTATAGTTTGGATGGAAACTTATTTTTTTTAATAAAACAACGAAGTCCGTTGCGAAATTATTTGGAAAATTTTTTAATTGCGGATCCGCAGCGCTGGATCCAGCAAGCAGATCAATATGTTGGATCCAGCAAGCAGATAAATATGTTGGATCCAGCAAGCAGATAAATATGTTGGATCCAGCAAGCAGATAAATATGTTGGATCCAGCAAGCAGATAAATATGTTGGATCCAGCAAGCAGGTAAATATGTTGGATCCAGCAAGCAGATAAATATGTTGGATCCAGCTAGATTGCTGGATGCGGGATCCAGCATATTGCAATCCCTAATTTTGTGATAATCGTCTATTTATAAAAACATAATGAAACAATGTCTACAAAACTTCTTTAAGACCGGTAATGATTTATAGCGCCGAATCCTGGACTGTAAAGAAGGTACACAAACAAAAACTCCACACCAACGAGATAAGATGCTTAGGTAGTCCGGAGGAGTGAAAATCCGGATGATTTCAGTCACGGAAAAGGTAACGGAAACAAGATTGAGATGATATGGCCATGTGATAAAGAATAAAAATCATTTAGTGAATACTATAGGCACTAGGAATACAGGAAGGCAAGAGAGGTAGAGGTCGAGCCAGACTCACATGGTGGGGTGATATGGAAAAGGAATTGAGAAAGACACAACTAAAAGGCACATATACTGTGCAAAAAAGAGAGGCATGGAGGACAAAAAACATGGAGAGTCGACACCAAAACAAATATGGTAGAAATCTGAGGAAAGGAAGAACATATCCTTGTCAAGAACCAAATATGTCTCAACGGAGACGCAGATTAAAACGGGAAAATCAGACTTTATTGGGCGAGCATGGGGTGTTTTACGCGAAGAAAATAAATAAAAAAAATCTTACCGTCGAACTTCCTCGCTCTGTTCTGCATCATTTGCGCCACTCTGAGTGCCAATATTCTCGCTGAGCTCTCGAGGTCTCGCCGTGCTGTCGCTGCCAGGGAATTGCCGCCACAGCATGTTTGACCGCTTCCACAGACACCACCTGGAAATAAACACAAAAGGTTTAGGTACGAAAGAAAATCACATGTAAATCGAACAAATAAAGGCGTATGGCTTCTGTGCGGGGTTCGATCCCTAGCAGAGTAGAAATTTATTAAAATTCATCTATTGCTTCTTTGGGCTGGAAACACTGGTAAGATGGGAGATGTTGCTATTACAACAGTAAATTCGCCACATGCACAGGGTGCAAGGATATTTTACGAGCAATAAAAAGTTCAATGGCGGGTTAATTGCTGTAATGCAATATACTCAAAGAAGCGTAAAGATTTAAGGAAATTTTATACAATATAACATTCCTTAAAAAGGCATAAAAGTAGAAAAGTGCTGCAAAAATGAGATCACGAAGAAGAGTGTGTAACGGAACAATATATGATAGAATAAAAAATGAGGACACAAGGATAGAATGCAAGATAAATAAGGATATTATAAGTAAAATGAACGCCCTGAGGTAGTTTGGGGATATTGAAATACGATGAACGACTGATCAAAAAAATATACAAGGGTGTAAGAGATAGAGTAAATAGTAGGAGCCGCCCCAGAAAGGGATGACATGACCAAATAAATGATATATTGAAAGAAGGAAACATAAAAAGCTTGAATAATCGACTAACATGTATGAGACGATGCATAGATGTAAAGGAAGCCTGGAATGTGTGCAAAAATAGGAGTATGGCTTACGGTTCTCCCTGCCTATCCCGTAAGGGATATGGCATGAAAGTGATAGTATGCGTGTATGTATATTTGAACCTCAGAGCAAAAGGGTATTAAGTCCATATTTTGTTAAAAGTGGGGTTTTGACTTCTTTCAATAAAATTAAGAAAATAAAACCTCACTTATAACAAAAAGTGGACTTAATACCCTTTGTGAGGTTTTGACTTCTTTCAATAATATTTTGAAAGGAACTTTTAACAAAAAATGGACTTAATACCCTTTGGCTTGGAACCATATTATGGTTCCTGAGAAGCAGTGGCGGCTGGTGACCTTAAATCTTAGAAGGGCTCAAAATTATAATTATACCTAGATGAGAAATTAACTTACAACAGGAATCAGAAATCAGATATGTGACACAATATTATTTTCGTATATAAAAATTATCAGTGTTTTCCATAGGTAGTTCTTTTGTTTATCGGAAATTAAAACGTGAACCTGTTCATTTATGCTGTATTTGGTTGGGTTTTAAATAACGCTTGTAATAAAATGCATCGATAAATTATAAAATAATTTGTGACAACTAATGAATTTTGATCATACAAAATTTAAAAAAAACTTCTGGCAACGGCCGCAAGACTGCTTCGTGATTTTACACATTTTATATCATTTTTGTTTGTAATATTGTGGAATCAATTAATTAAATAATAATACTTATATATTTCGGATGATTTATAGTTTAAACTATGTAATATCAATTAATGATAGTCTCAAGGAATTGCAACTGATTACCTAACGTTCGACCATCGCAATGTAGGTACATACAACAAAATACGAATGAATGAAAATGTACTATAACCCTTCGCGGGCACTGCCCCGTTTTGCTCTAAATCGGCATACATTCAGCGTGTACGGCGAACTGCGGCGGCAGCGGACGGTCGCGTGAATTGTATGGGCTCTCTGGGCACAAGTCGACTGTGCCCGAGGAATGAAATATTTCATAGAATCTTGCTTGCTTTACAAAGCAGTTTAAATACTTTCGCTAAATATACTACAGGCGTATTATTAGAAAAATAATGTATTCTCAAGATATATTGACATACATATTTTGGATTTTTTTTTGTTTGGGAGGGCTGAGCCCGAGAGCCCTTTAGGAAGAGCCGCCACTGCTGAGAAGTAAAAGATAATACAACAATAAATACACTGTTCAAATCAATGAGAAAGAGAAGGAAGGAATTGAAGGATGTATAGAAGAATATCGTTCAATAATTATTTGATAAATGTAGCATTTACCTACTTGTATAAATTAAGACGAAATAGCATCGTGACTTCTTGATTCTGTCTTTGAAGGAAAATAGAAGAGGCATCAGCAGGTCCTAAAAAAGATAGACCGATGATGTTATCAAAACGGCGCGCGGGGAGAAAATGGATGCAGATGGCATCAAACAGACAAAGGTGGAAGGAAATGGAAGAGGCCTATCTCCAGCGATGGAGGGAAGAAGGCTCATAAAAATGTAAAAGAAGAACAACATGACTTAGGACACTGCAACGGTAATTAAATATGGTCTACTGCACCTCATCAAGAAAGTAAAAATTGAGGGTAGTCGCTGGGTGGGTAGGAGGCAGATATCTTGGCTGAGATACATCAGAGAATGAATCCGAGTTTATAGAGTGGAGAACATGTTCCACCTAGCTCAAAACAGAGATGTTTAATAAACCAGAGTAACAAGCCGACACCCAATTGCTAATTATATTCTCACTGTAAAATTTTAAACTGCTAGCCCTAGGGTAACAGGGTTTCCTAGTTGGGCAGGAGTAATGATTACTTGTTGTAATCATTGTAAAAATATGGTATGAAAAAAAGTCAAAAATTCTAGAGTTCTAATATAAATTTTTGAACTGAGAAGTTGCCATGAACTCACTCGAAATTGTCAGCTTTTGATAAAAAAAAATATGAAATTTTGCAAAGCTACATACAACAAGACTTTTATAATGTTTGAACTGTAAGTCTGTTGCTCGTCGTTATCGATCACCAATCGAATGCATGCCGAACGTTCTCGAAGCAATTTGATTACTTTACACGGCATGTTGTACCTACTGAATTCCACAATATAACAATAAAAAAAAATATCCAAGATGAGGGGTAATAAAATAAATGTCGTGCTGCGAAACAAGCAATGATGATGACGGTGACGATGATCACTTCGGCAACGCTCGGTAATCTCCACCCGATAAAATCTTACCGTTTATGTTTTTGGCCGTCGTTGTAATATTATGCACCGGTCAGAAATAATGCGAGTCGTAAAATAATTAACAATCGGCCGTTCCAGGGGTATTGCACTTCTCCACTGATGGTTTCGGAAAATATATTTTTTTATAATTTTATTTTTGTCAATGTTGACTGTAACGATATCGTAGAACTCCATTTTCTTTTTCTCCCTTGCTATATCCCAACTTTTTGTGCCGAATCTCTCTTTGGGGTCAGCTCTCCTCGTCCTTAAAGTATAGGTCCTTCTGTCCTGTATTATTATGTCACCTAGCCCATGTCTCTGCATTTGGTTTCGCTTTTGCACCCCATTAAATTTTGAAGGATATCTGATCAGTGCTTCTCAATTTTTTTACTGTCAAATAATTCAAAGTGACCCCAAGCTCACGAAACTTAAAATTTGATATGTTTATTTTCAAATTGCTTAAAAGGCACATCACTTTCATAAAATGTCATCGAAAATTATCAAGTTTTCGTAATAAAATATTTAAATAAAAAATATTTAACAAACTCATTACATGAAAATGCTAAAAATTATCCGTAAAAAATAATAATAATAATAATAATGAACACTTCCTTGCACCCTGGGCAAGTGGTGAGTTTATTTATAACTAACCAGTGTTTCCAGACCAGAGAAGCAATGTTTGAATAAATTTCTCCTCTGCTGGCAATCGAACCCAGTACGCCAGCACAGAAAGCGAATAGCTTACCAACTGTGCCAAGGCATTGTACACATTATTGCATATAAAATTAAATAAATAAATACAAATTATGGATGAATAAATTGATAAGGCCTGTCTATATTGCATGGAATGCACAAAACGGCACAGGGCAGCATTCAGTGCAGTGATAGCAGTTTCGAGTGAAAAGTCAGACATTGTCAAGTTTAAGTGTTACACGCCATATTATGTTGTACATATTGTTATCAGATGATGGTGAATATTATATTTAGTGTCCGACGAATTCGGCCAGAACTGGCCGAAGCCGAAGTTTTCTATCAGTTGCTAAAGATAGTAAAAACGGAATAGCTTATAAGAAACGTACGCGAATTAGTCTTCATTGAATTGTTTGAAGCGACAGGGTAGGCTCCAAGACTCTTTTTATTTCACAAAAATAAAAAAATACTTAAAATATAATATCCTTGTTTTGGGGTTGTAGAAGAGATTATGGATAACTCTATATTCTTCAGTATACATATATTATATATACACAATATACATAATTTACAATAACGCGACAATATATACAATGTCAACTATTTGATAGCCGTTAGAATATAGATGGACTTCTTTGGACCCATTGGACATGCGGACCTTGTAGCCACGAAGAGCAACTTTAGGGTTTTCAAGACTTTCTGTCTTAAATTCGGTGCACTATTATCTTCACTATCACTGAGCGTTGAGCCAGTTGTTTCCACATGATTAGCTCTCCTTGGCACATTAAGTGCAGTGTCTGCAAGGTTTTACAGTTCTCCGGACTCTTCGTATGTTCTTTATTTGTTCTTTCAGTTTTGCAAGGGGCCTTTATTAGTCCCCATAAGCAGAACGGGTGGTGGTGGAGGAAGAACAGAATAAAAATGGCTGTCGCCCAACATACCTTTTTTATATAGTCCCAGTCACTCATGCTGTCTTGCTTGCACTCACACTTTCACATATCTCACAAAAATTAAGATACAAAAGGAAACAATTCAATATAATTGCCCCATTGAAAGTCTGGACACTTGCGTATTTGTCTTTTTGGGTGCTCATAACTCGGGCGCACTCTATTGTAATCTTTATGAACGTACATTTTCATACAATAGTTTCAATGTTTGCATTTGACTCTTCATACATTGCCTCACCCTGGAGTGCGTTCACAATGAACGCCCTTAGTGACTTAGAAAAGTGCACTCTAAGCCGTTCAGAATGACCGGTAACAGAAGCTTTAAAGACACTGTCGCGTTCATATTGAACGTCGAGTATACGCTCCAAATGCTCTGTATAATCGTCAGGTGAAAAACGCTCTGACAGTTATAGTATCTATTGACTTCTACTTGTCTCTGTTGTGTTTATTATTTCAGTTGAGATTATATCTGATGACGATATGCATTTACAAAGAGGTTAATATAAGAAAAATATCATCCAAAAGTGTCGAATTAAAGGTCAGAGAGCATTATTTACCCCACTGTCCAATTGTTGTCTTTCTACGAAAATATAACCTAAAAAGACACTGTATGATGAATGGCATTTGACATTTAAAACGACCCAGGTTGCGTTCAAATTGAAACGCCGCTTGAAAGCGTTCAGTGAGATTGACGTGAATAGCGCCATAATCTGCAACTTCAGGTACATCCGACACTCCGACGTCGAGTGTTCTATCTGAACGCAGCCCTGGTCCTTAAACAGTCAAACCTGATGGAAGAGTTAGGTATAATAATAACTTCACAATTTGGATCAATATTTTGCAACAGTATTAAGTACTATAATTTTTCTTAAAAGTCAAGCTAGGGTAGGGCCGACCATTCGGCTTCGGCCAAAATCTGACCTTGAGTCGGACACTGATTGTATATATGTAAATAAATGTACAAGGATGGAGCGATGCAAGCGTGTGGATATGAAGGATCTTATAACAGGACTCTCGATGGCGCATTATACAAATAATAATGATATTCTTTGACAACCAAACTGATGGTTATTATCAAAGTTTGGATATCGGGTGACGACATTAACATTAATTTAATACATCCGCAAACAGTTATCGAAATCATCTTGTACATTCATATCACATCTTGGTAATGATGATCATTGCTAACAAAAAACGAGTGGAGGATTGTGGTCAGTAATAAACTCCTCGTCTTTCTTTTTTCTCTTTCATTTGTATATGTTTTCTTTCTTCTTAGTTAGAATTATTGGCAAACAACTTGAAATACCGATCACTTGGACTGCGCGTAGAAAAATAAGGCTTTTTGCTTAGTTGGTAGATGTGCAACCGTCCCCCACTCCGCCGAAAATTGTCAAAAGATAACTATACGATTATTCAGTTTAAATCCGAGTATTTTTTTACTCTGTAGATTATTGGGTTTAAATCCAAGAATTATTTTTAATCTGTTGATTATTGGTTTAAATCCAAGTATTCCTTTTCTCTGTGGATTATAGGGTTTATCAAAGTGTTTCTTTTACTCTGTGGATTATTGGGTTTAAACCCAAGTATTTATTTTAATCTGTGGATTATTGGTTTAAATCCAAGTATTCCTTTTCTCTGTGGATTATAGGGTTTATCAAAGTGTTTCTTTTACTCTATGGATTATTGGGTTTAAATCCAAGTATTAATTTTATTTTTTGATTATTGGTTTAATTCTAAGTATTCCTTTTCTCTGTGTTAAATCCAAGTATTAATTATAATCAGTGGATTATTTGTATGAATCCAAGTATTCCTTATCTCTGTGGATTATAGGGTTTATCAAAGTTTTTCTATTAATCTGGATTATTAGGTTCAAATCCAAGTATTCTTATTACTTTGTGGATTATAGGGTTTAAATCCATGTATTCCTTTTTTCTGTGGATTATTGAGTTTAAATCCAAGTAATCCTTTTTTCTCTGTGGATTATTGGGCTTAAATCCAAGTATTCCTTTTTATCTGTGGATTATTGGGCTTAAATCCAAGTATTTCTATGTCTGTGTTTTAGAGGGTTTATTAAAAGTTTTTCTTTTACTCTGTGGATTATTGGGTTTAAATCTAAGTATTTCTTTTTCTCTGCGGTTTGTAAATAGGTAGGTATATAACTTCAATAATTTCAATCGATTTGATCTCCAGCAGTCATTCACCCCCCTCCCCGTCCATCAATTTCTCCACCATAACTCACCCCATTTAGGTACAATTCTTCACTGCTCTAGGCTATGCGAGGGAGGGTGAAGTGCATTGTCTTCCAATATCATCCCCTATGTCATCTGTCACAACCCCTTGGACCACTCATGCCTCTTGACACTTTTCAACCATTTCATTCCATATTCGTACTTCAAAGTTCAATTATTGATTCATAATTTATGTATTTATTTAACGAATTTATGTTGGCACAGCAAAATGCTAAAGGCGGGTTTATTACTGTCTTATGCTGACTTAAAAGTAATTACTTTAACTACTTTGATAATTTAAATTGTGTTTTCAGTCTGGATCTGTGAGTCTCCAGAATGTGGCAACTTGTTATTTGGTGCGTGTTAAATAAGGCCATATAGACAATGTAAATTCATCACTTAGGCCATATGGACAGTGTAACTTCACCATTTAGGCCATATAGACGATGTTACTTCATCACTAAGGCCATATCAACGATGTAATTTCATCACTAAGGCCGTTAAGTAACTAATTGTACTTAAAAAGAAGACCTTGAAAAAAATTGTAAAAGAGTGAATGGGGATGGCAAGCGTGGTACTTTCAGCAGATCAAGGAGGCAGACCGAGATTTGATCGGGTTTATGTACAATTAAGTGCACAATAGTGGGTTTATAACCACAAGACAATCTCTTCCAACCAAACAGAGCGAGGTGAAGAATGAGGAACACAGATATGATCTGTGACGTAAGGGACATCGTTCTGGCGGGATTATCTCCTAACAAATTAATTTTGACTATCGACCACGAGGTAGACCACCTAAGAGATGGAGAGAGATAGCCGGAGCTTGGCGTCACAGAAGGGCTTGCGGGCATACATGTTTCCAAAACCAACAAGAATAAGAAGAAGAATAGACGTGTAATAAATGATCTAATCTATTTTACCGCTCGCAGATAAACGTTTCGCGACCCCTGAACGTTGATTATATCCCAGCCCCTCTCAGTAAATAAAAAAGGGCTGTGAGCGATAATTATAAATTGAGTCATAAATACATTCGGTGGTCCTGTCCCTGATATTATTTCGACAACAATAGGTATGTGTGGCAGCTAGTAGTCGCGGGCATCTAGCGGGACACGGTGTTATTGCAAATAAATAATTTATTTGCACGGCTCCAGGGATTAAATATTACGTCTCCCCCGGAATTCTCTTCGATTGGAGGACAAACACATTTAATTTGTTTGTCGTATACAGGTGTCGATAACCATACAATAATATATAACAGATTTTCTTTCAATTTGAGGCTGGCGGATATCACATACATATACCTATGAAGAAAGGGAGAGTGCGTAGTGCAAATAACCTATCTCAGGATTATGACCCAAAAGAAGTTGAAGAATTCACCACATTATACAACTTTCGATTTATTTCTCTTAACATATCGACAAAGTATCAAGCCAAGATACGCGACATTTGTATGCCAGGTCTATATTTTTCATGGTTTTTATTCAACTTTGAAGAAAAAAAAAAAACAAAAAAGCTTTGAGGCTTCGCAGCATATATGTTCAGTACATGGATTTACTCGGAATTTGGAGTAGAACATTTAGGGTATCTGTATGTGTCCCCGTTCCCCCTTATAACTTTTGATCCGCTTTATTCACATATTTTATCTTACTTTTATAGTGATTCATCAAGAAAAACATTTTTTTTTGATAAATTAATGTGTCTAACTACCTATATTTGCCGACCGCCATGGCACAGTTGGTAAGCCGTTCGGTTTCTGTGCGGGCGTCCTGGGTTCGATTCACAGCAGAGGAGAAATTTATTTAAATTTATTTCTCACGCAAATATTGCTTCTCTGGGCTGGAAACATTGGTTAGTTGAAAGAAATTGCCATAAGACCATACCACCCCAACTAGATAATTTAATTTTCTATAAAAAATATAAACACTATAGTAGTACCTACTACTCTAAATTTTATTAGCAATTATTATAAAAATTGAATTTAGTGACGACATCGTTTCATAAAATTTGTATGGCACTATACACTACATAATATCTACAAGGAATAGTTTGATAATAAATAATATTATGCTTCTCGGGCAACTAACAGGTACTATGTATGTCAAGTATTAGTTTAACACACACCCAATAACAAGCAAGTTGCCACATTCTGGAGACTTACGATATTAATCACCCGTCTCACAGATCCAGACTGAAAACACAATTAAAAACTGTGTCTCCACCGGGAATCGAACCCGGGACCTTTGGATCAGCAGTCAAATACCTAACCAACTGAACCACGAAGGCCGACAATCTCCAAACATACAAACATACCATCATTCTGTTTTCATATTCTGGGTAGCAAAAAAGTATTATTATTTCATTGTATACATATGTATTTTTATTGAACATGTTCTGTATTTGAATTTATTTTTATTTGTTATATAAAACAACTGCGTTTGATATAATTTGTTTGACATTGGTAGCTTAAAATTATACAATAAATAAATAATAAATTTGGATAATTTATATAGCGCCGTTTTTGTGAATATCTCACCTCAAGGGCGCTGAAAAAAATGATTACGTTGTATCCATTTCGGCTCTGGTAAGATTTGCGAAAAAGGTGCGTTTTGAGTTTTTTCCTGAACGAAGATATATTTTCGGTTTGTCTGAGGGTGTGTGGGAGCTTATTCCATGCATTTGGTCCTGCCACAGCAAATGCACGATCACCGAAATTAGTTGTATGCACCCTGTTTATTTCAACTAATTTCCCAACCATGGATGAAGAGGCAGAACGAAGTGATGATTGTCTGTCATTTATTGAAAGCGGAATGCACAGTTCGGAGAGGTAAGTAGGAGCCATACCACGAAGTGCTTTAAAGATTATGAGACAGAGCTTATATTCAATTCTATCGGGGACTTTAAGCCAATGTAGATTGCGAAGATGGTGAGAGATGTGAGAAAATTTGGAGGCTCCAGTGATGAGTCTGGCTGCAGCATTGAAAACTGACTGAATTTTATTAATTTCTTTCTTTGGTAAATTCGCATATATACCGTTACAATAATCCAAACGGGAGACAACAAAGGCGCTTACCAAAGATTTCATGGCTTCAATTGGGATACTCCTTCGGATTGACTTTAAACGTCTTAGTTGAAAGAAAGCAGAAGAAGTAACTGTGTTAATTTGGTTTGAAAAGCTTAGATTTGAATCTATTTTGACTCCAAGAAGTTTAACACAGGATTTAGGAAGAATATCTGAATTTTCGAAAGTTAGTGGGGAAGTGTCTATTAAATGGCTTCGTTTGCGTGTTGCTGTCCAGAGTAGTTCTGTCTTTGTTGGTTTGACGTGAAATATATTTTTTTGACGTGTGGTTTGACGTGAAATATATTTTTTTATTTAATTGAATGTATTTATAACACATATTATGTAGAAATTTTATCTTTCTACACTCCTTTTCTCCTCCGTGCGCGCAGTTTGCTTCAAAAGGGGTCCGAAGTTTTTCCATCACGTATAAATGTGTATTGACAAAGCATTATTTTGGACAATTTTGAAAAAATTCAAGTAGATATTTTGGACGATTGATTCGTTCTTAGCGCAACAATTTATTTAAGAACATATTTAATCTAGCTATCTCATACTTGTCAAATTTATAGTGTTATGATTCAGATGGGTCGATGGCAGAGCGGTTAGCGCGCTGGGCTAGTAATCCAGTGGTCGCGAGTTTGAATCCTGCCTCGACCGATTTCGTTCACCTATAGCACAAGCATTTATTTGGTTATTTTAGGGAACGTAGGAAGATGTATATGTACTTGTTTAACAAGGACATATTCATTTATTTATTAAAAAAAAAATGATTCTATAAATAAATTATAAAATTGTATCGTTTGCTTAAATAAAATATCGAATATTTATACAAGTGTGTTGTATGCCGGAGAAATTATTAATACATAATGCCAATATGTACAAATATAGTAAACATAAAGATGGCGGAAGACGGTGTGTTTCCTTCAAGGCATAACTTTTGGAAATTAATTAAAATCCTTTTTCGACAACTTCCGGATGTTTCTCTCCCCCGTCACCCCCAGCTGCAAGAAAGGTGGAAGGAAGTTCTAGGTACATATCTCTCGAGGGCGTGTGCAAACACAATGGATCAGCGCCCGTTCCTGATAAATTGTATTATAAATATTGAGCAGACTCCCAACTTGGACCCGTCAAACAACGAGATTACAAAGGAATTCCATCGAAAGCGTCTAATTTTATAATCTCGACTATTAGGGACGACACATTATACTATACATACATACCATCACGCCATGTCCCTCACGGGGTAGGCAGAGAGAACCGAACGACACATTTTTCTATCTTGACACACATTCATCGCCTCATCAACATTCATACATCGTCTTATACATGTTCATCTGTTGTTCACGCTTCTTACATTTCAATTTTTCAGAATATCGTTCACATGGTCGTGCCATACTTTTCTTGGGCGCCCCCGACCTCTTATTCCGTTCCTGTCAGCTTTGTATATTTTCTTCGTCAGGCGTTCTTCATTCATTCTCCCCAAGTGATCAAACCATCTCAATGTGTTAACTTTCATTCTGTTAATTACATCTTTCTTCATCTTACATTCTTAATTCTTTCATCGACATACATCGTTCTGTTATACATTAGATCCTGGCATTGAATACAAGTGCAGGATAGAAGCGGCCCGCAATATTCTTTTAATAAATGAGAAATCATCATTGAATTCAATCCGCATGAAATCAACAAAAGAAAAAAAACGAGTGGGTTGTGGCCAACGTTATAATCTTCACTACCAAGTCACTCCACAAAGTATTCACAATTTGTATGAAAATTTTCAGCATTTTCATGAAATAATTTTGTTGACTTATTTTTAATTTAAATATTTTATTATGGAAACTTGATATTGCCATTTTATGAAAGTGATGTGCCTTTTTGGCAATTTGAAAATAAATATATCATAAATATTTGGAGTATCCTGAACTTGAGGTCACGCAGAAATATTTGACAGTTAAAATAAATGAGAAGCACTTTTCAGATATCCATCAAAATCTAATGGGGTCTAAGCGAGTATTAGATATACATATTTGCAAAATTTGAAAAGAATCGAATGAGTACTTTAGTCTATAATCGATAAAGTAAAATAAACACGCCGTACATAGCACATAGTATACATTACATACACAGATACATTCTGATGAAACTTTCAGAATACAATCTTATCATTATATTTGTAAGTTGATCTGCAATAAAAAAATAACCCCAAAAATTGCGAATTCATAACTTTCCACTATATCCTCTGAGGGTAGTGAGGAGTATCTAATAATAATTTTGGACATTACCATCTCAGATATTTATATTTTTTTGCATACATATTCGTTCTCTTTTTTTGCAATTTACAGTATTTTTAAACATCCAGTTTTTTAATTTTATAATTATTATGAAAACTTAGTATGTGTGCCATATTCAAAATAAAACCATTAGACATAGAAGACTGAAACTTTCACAGTTTTATTCTACGGCTTTCATCGGAATGTTTTTGAAGATTTCCAAAATATTTCGATATTCATTAATATGGTCATGTTACTCGACTATTTCATTAATTATTAAGTAGACACCTAATAATGATAAACAACACCTCCAAGGCAATTTCTTCTAACCGACCAGTGTTTCCAAGTCAAAAAATCAAGATTTTATTTTGTATCGCTTCTCGGGCAACTAACAGGTACTACGAGTATGTCTACAATCATTAAAAAGCAACTATCATCATTATTATAGTAAATACATTCTGCACCAAATTGCATAATTTTTATTATGTCCAATACTGTATTGAATAAGACAACTCACCCTTTCCTCCTCTCCTACCATTCTCCATGCCCCACCCACGCTTCATAAAATACACATACACACACATACATACACATCACAATTCTACACAATACATACATACATACCATCACGCCATGTCCCTTACGGGGTAGGCAGAGAGAACCGAACGCCATATCTTTCTATCCTGGCACACATTCATCGCCTCGTCAAAATTCATGCATCGTCTCATACATGTTCGTCTATTGTACATGCTTCTCACATTTCCGTCTTTCAGAATATCGTTCACATGGTCGTGCCATCCCTTTCTTGGGCGGCCCCGGCCTCTCAATCCATTCCTATCCGCATTGTATATTTTCTTCGTCAGGCGTTCCTCATTCATTCTACCCATGTGGCCAAACCATCTCAGTGTGTTCACTTTCATTCTATTAATGATATCTTTCTTCATCTTACATTCTTTCCTTATGTTCTCATTTCTTACCCTGTCATACATCGTTCTATTGCAATTCTACACTTACACCACAATTTTGACTAATCTCAAATATTTATCTGGATATTAGACGAGAATGTATGATTGAAAGAAATATCGTAAGTAAGATGAAAATAAATGCCCTTAGGTGGTTCGGCCACATAGAAAGAATGAGTGATGACCGTTTGACAAAAAAAGTGTACAAGGCTGATAAAAGAGGAACGAAAAGTAGAGGTCGGCCAAGAAAAAGTTGGCACGATCACATAAATGGGATTTTGAAAGATGGTGATGTTAGAAGTAAGAATAATAGAAGAGCGTGTATGAGACGATGTATGGACGTGAATGAAGCGAGGAATGTGTGTCAAGAGAGAGGAGTCTGGCGTTCGGTTCTCTCTGCCTACCCCAAATAGGGAAATGGCGTGATGGTATGGTATGGTCAAATATTTATCTTCTTTTTTCGCTTGAATTATCTTTGTTACATTAATCTGTGAAACAATGTAATTGGCTTAGGTACTTTCTTTATTACTATTTTTTATTAATGTAAAATATGTAATAAAGTTTTTGTTTCCAAAAAATAAAATAAAATCAAGTTGCCAATTTTTTGAGTTGAGATTTTTTTGTTCCTACCTGAAAGTTTCCCTTTAAACAATAACAAAAGCGAATATTCTATAGTGGATAGAATAAGAAGAAGTAAACATTTAGTTAAAGAATCCTCTACAGGTGTGATAGAGTTAGGGTATACATAAAAAAAAATAATATAGGTATGTAAACACATGTCTTGTAGGAATGTTACTGGGCGGGTGCCCCAACAGCTGCTTACAACAACACTTTCATTGTTTATAGATTAATATAAGTTAGATTCTCAGTAAAGAAATAGTTTATTAGTAATTAAAGATTATTAAATTATTATTGGCTGTACGGCACCAACTTAGAATGGTGATTCCACTTTTTTCTATTATCATTGTTTTCGAATGTCCCATAGCCGGGTATTTGAAAATACATCAGGCAAAATAACTCACATATTACAGCAATGAGAAATAAATATTCCTTCTATATTTTTTTATTGAAAATACAAAATGAGTTAGATGACGCATTAACCGGATTTTTCCATAATTTTGTTGACTGTAGTACCTACTTCGAACAAAGAGCTGAGAAATTCTGTATTATGAATAGGGATGAATAGTGTTGTACGTTCAGCAGATCGGAGTGGAAGTCCATGATAAATAAGTGAATTTATTACATATATAAGTGAATTTGTTTTAAATGTACTGTGACAGGTTTGGATTAGAGAGAATACTGTGCAATAGTGACAGAATATGTTATGTTTATATTGGTGAATTTTGGGCCAACAAAGAAGATTGCGGTAATATGATATGTGATCATTTTTTTTCAACCCAAAGATGAATCTGATACAACATATATTCTGAAGACGTTTAAGTTTATTGTCTTATTGAACAAACCAAATTCCCGCAAAACCAGTATATAATGAATTAATTTAGGACCTGACGGTTTGCTGTCTAATGAATTGAAGGAACTAACCACTTTGCTACCGACCTATGTAAATGAATAATAAGATTTAAACAGGTGTAAAAATGTAGGTACTGTAAATATTAGTGAGATCATATTTTTGAATGATAATAACTACAATAAATAGATGAGTTTTTGTACAACCGTCTGTCTTGTGTATGTATGTATGTACGGTATTTACATGTCGGATATGTCATTCAACAAGTACAATGCTCCGGCGCAGCATTGGATTGTGTGTGTAAGGAAATGTATGAACGTATGTCTAGACACACAGACACTACAACAGCGTTTCTTAATCTATTATCCATTAATTATATTAAATTATCTAAAATAAGAATAAAAAACTCTATATTTTTATTTTTTATTGAAATATTTATTACAATTTCCAATAAAAAGTCAGAGATCATTATTTAAACCACAGCCTTAGATTATATGTATATGATACAGATACATAGTCAGCGCAATGAATGTATGCCAACTAAAACTACGCTGAAACAGACGAATTTCTAGTATACGTACACCTACCGATACGCACACCTACCGATTCGCACACCTACATAATACGTAGAACAACCGATCTACCGCCTCACAAACACTTGTAAAAAAAATTGGCATACATTTGAATTCGAAATTTGTACTACACGCGGCTTCTGTACATTATAATTCTATGACCACAGCCCAATTGTTGTCTTTCGATGAAAATATAACCTAAAAAGAGACATGTACATGGTACTAGGGTCTTTCTATCTTTACCACTTCTCCGTACATGCCCTTAACGCAGTAGCGGAATTGTTTATAGAAGCCGAAAATCTCGGCTTGCCTATGAATATTATGTTAAGAAATTCAAGACATAATATTTTTTTGTCTGTTTTATTGAAACGATACAAGATGTAGACAAGATGCTTGACAGGGCCACAAATGTAAATATTATTTTGGCATGTGATTTTAAAAGTTTTTCATGGCCACTCAAAAGAACAACGATGCTAAAAAACTACATTAAATTTTCGACATTTCCCAATTTTCTTTCAGGTTTTGCCTAGTCCAAAGGTTCTAGGCACGCCCCTGCCTTAACGGAGACCATCGGACAGGCAAATAAGTGTATTTATAATTTGTAATATTTGTCACGGAGTTGAAGTTAATAAATTTGAGAACCAATGTTACGTCGGAATCGAAAACACAACATGGATGTCAACCATAAAAGTCGATCGAGTTTATCTTACGAAAAAACTTAAGGTTAGGAGATTCATTCGTTCATTCATATCATCGCGGCATATCACATATTGTGGGGTAACCAGCGACAGGCGTGCGGGTATGCATTACATAACAAAAAGAAGAACGACATGTGCGTGTATACCCACACACAAGTCTCGCCTCACCTATAAAAGGCAACGTGCAGAATGTGTGGTGAACCTCATTGCTGAACTATGTGGATGTTATTTTGACTGTTGTATTTTTTTCTCAACGTGGCTACGTAGGGGACACCAACTATTAGGATTTGTGTCCATAAGTCTTCCGAAGAAGCGCACTACGTAACGTTGGGCAGGGTTTGCAATCTGCTCAGGAAAAGTAAAAGACTGCTGTCTGTGTCAGTAAAAGAGTTCGAGAAGCGACTGGTTCGTGTATGTTGAAGGTTTACTGTGAACGGGTGTTGAGATTGAGTAAAACGAGTGACGACTCTATTGTGAATGGGTGGAAGAGGAACCAGGGATGCAAGTTCTTCAGGGATGTTGAAATTTTGACTACCCGGCCTTGCAGGACACCCGAAATAGTTGATACTTAATAGAGTGTAGTGTAAAGTACTATTTGAAGCCGGTGCCTTGCAAAAATTCTCATTATTAGGATATTAAATTCTGAAATTTTAGATAAATTTAAATAAAAAAAAAAAAACTATCGAGACATAATGCGTGTAAAGCAAAATTTGTGATTAAAAAATGTAAAAAAATATCATATTATGATAAATCACCAAGTCATCCAAAATGATACGGTGCAAGTGCAAGAGACGTTCATTACCTGAAAATAAAAGAAAAGCAACATATTAGTTTCGTTTGGACCTTGATAATGTCAAGTAGCAACCGTTTTCAAAGCTCATCGGGTTTATTTACAATAATAATAGTTAATACAAAGTTAAGAAATTAATTAAATATCAAAAATAAATATAATTTGAAACTTCTCATCTAAAAAATGAAAATCGCTTGTTTTTGCGGTGTACAATCTACCTTCTTCAGAGCTTAAATTCAAAAGTTAATTATATACATATCGAATAGCCATGGCCGTAGCACGCAACCTTACCTCCCCATTTTTTTTCATATTAATAATAATAATAAAATTGGCTTATTTATATAGCGCCGTTTTTGTGAAACCACCTCAAGGACGCTTTACATGTAAACTTAAAATTAAACACAGAAACTCTTCTTAAATAAATGAGTTTTAAACTGTTTTTTAAAACTTATTTCACTCTTATGGTTGGTGGTAAATTAATTTTCAATGTCATGTAAAAAAATGTTTTTTTTATCGGAACGACGTATCCTTCCTCAGGATAATAATTGAATTCTGAAGAAGATATTTTAAAAAAAATATCGATTTTTTTTTTTAAATTTTGAATTGATAAATACATCAGTGACAGCTAGTTAATAAATAAAATTACAATTCGTCCAACCATGTTCTTAGAACGCAATCAAGTCTATCGTTATAAGTGATACATAAACATGTATGGACAATACTAGTTTAGGAACTATATTTAGGAATACGCCATAAACATTAAGAGGCGCTCAATATTAATGGTAATGAGATGCGTTCGTTATGTATGTGAGAGTAGATAATGATGGACGATAAATTTGAATTGAAAGGTGCCCATCATATCGTATACTATTAGAGTGCTAATGTGTTAGACACAATCAAACAGACGCCCAATATTATAAGTACAAAATGCCAAGTAATTTTAGTGCGAAATATGGCATACTTTTGAACTATGGCAGGCATATGTACATAAATTATGGTTATTTCAAAATTAATAGACTCGATTCTATGACCCATCTGTCAGAAATGAATATATGGCAGTTAAATCACTTACAATTCGCTAGCGAGGCGTAGTACCTAATGATTACCTCCATTTTGCTCTCGACTAGTAGGTAATAGAGAATCGTTACAATTTCGCAAATTTTAAATATATTTTTACATCAATTCATACTTACAATAGATAAAAAATATAAAGTGCATTCAGGGATTCACTTCACAAACGTAAATGTAAGTCGAATATATTTTTTAATTGCATATAAGTAGCAAACATTGGATTTTTTCCCTGTCGGGAGTCAAATGATATTATTTCTGGCGCAGTTCAGGGGTGACATATGTGCGAGACACCGTCACCTCATCTATAAGGACTGTTTCTTTCTTTGTTTACAAATAAACAAATTTCTCAATAGATGGCGTTAAAAAAAGTTTTCTTCGTTACTTCATAGATGGCAATAGTAATAATGTCCTATTTTCAGGTGAATTGTTACACATTATTCAAATATATAGAACTTTCAAAAATTACATTGATAAGGGAACTCAATAAAAAGGCATAATTGGTGAACGTTGCGCAAGCGCACAAAGTGATCACGTAAACCAGCCGATGACAGGTCGTAAGCCCTGTAGATGCCTGAGTTCCTGGTTCTTCTATAATATCCCAACTTCGTCTCTATTGAGATGTTATTGTCAATAAAAATAATAAATGTAAGTTCTGATAGCACATCCCATATTTTTTACAACTTAATCATAGTTCTTTTCTATGTCTACAAAACAACAGAAAAGCTTTTGGTTTATATTCAGTACCTTTTCTGTGACCATGCATATCTTTTGCCGCCCACAAACGCGCCTCGGGCTTCTCATTATATATTGGTCTCTGTAACCTTACGTACTTTTTGATTCAGAATCCTTGCATACATCATACAAACTGAACTTGGCAAGCTCATGGCTCTATTCTTCATAAATTCAAGGTGTCATAAGTGTAAGTACACAAAGTACTTTCCACGAGGAAGCCACAACTATTGATGAAACAATGGTGCAAGATAGAGGCATGGAGGACAAAAATAAGGAGAGCGGACCCCAAATCAAAAATGGTAGAAGGATGAGAAAAAGAAGAAGAAAACAAGAACACTAAATACAACCCACAAGTCGACACAACGTACTCGTTTTTCGAAGTTTCAAACTGGAACACGATAAGACTCGATAAACAGAAGGGACAGTGGCAGAGCGGCTAGTGCACTGGATTAACAAATAATTCAGCGGACGCGGGTTGGAATCCTATCTCGTCCGATTTCGTTCACCCATAATATGAAAGCTCAGTTAGTCGAATGCATGAGAAAGCTTTTGATTATACTCGTAATATTGATATAAATATTAGGAAAAAACTCGATTAAAAATCGTGTCCTGAGTGTTCTGATGTATGTATGTTAGCGAAACGTGGACTATCACCCGGAGAGCTGCTGGACGTCTGGCTGCCTTTGTAATGTGATGCTATAGGCGCATGGATAGGATCCATTGGTTAGATCACTTTCCAAACGAGGTGGTACTGAGCAGAGTCGGAGAATAGACAACTCCTAAAGAGGGTTGCCCAACGACGATCCAAATAGATAGGCCATAAAATTAGGCATCCGAGTCTATCTAAAACTATAGAAGTTGTCCTAGAGACGGTTATATGGGCCAGGTGGTCAGTGATGTGCGCTGTAGCAGTTACAACGAGTTGAAGAGGCTGTCAGATAACAAAGATATTACTTGGTGCAAACCAATTTTAGGATTGTAACCCAGAAGATGAGAAAATCTATGTTTTGGTAACAAAACTAAAAACACCAATAAAACTTTGCAAAAAAATATAGTAGA
Organism: Molanna angustata; assembly: GCA_963576475.1. Classification (NCBI taxonomy): domain Eukaryota; kingdom Metazoa; phylum Arthropoda; class Insecta; order Trichoptera; family Molannidae; genus Molanna; species Molanna angustata. The sequence goes on from OY754986.1 coordinate 881,799, forward strand.
GAAGTGGTGCTAGGTCTCAGTTGTCATAGAAGTGGCTCTGAGTTCAGGTTCGATATAAGTTATGTAAATACACAATAAATAATTACTTTAGTGCAAAACGAAAGGATGACATGTTTGTTTATAAAGTAATTAGCTGTTGACAGTTAAGTGGTTTGTTTTGAACTTGTGACGCTGTCTTTTGATTGGTAATTATGGTATTGATGATGAATAATAATTATTAGTCATGCAAAGAATTTGAGATATTGTAATTTCTCAGAATAAGTAAATAATAATATATGCAAAACGCATTGTTCTTTTAGCCTTATACTAATGGCTCAAGATAAAATAACACTTTCATATGATAAATAATGATACTTTAGGATAACGTGTGCACATACTAGTAGCTTAATTCTCCTTCTTATAACCCAAGGATACAAAGAATGATTCATGCGTAGCAGAATATATAATGTAGTACAAATATGCCATCAATAGAATAAAAGTTTGGCCACATGGGAAGAATTAATGAAGAACACTTGACCACGAATAAATAAAAAGCCGTCAGAAATTAAACGAAAGGTTGGGGTCGTCCAAGTAAATAATGGCACGACCATGTTAAAGATATCTCGAATGAGGCTAATGTATTGAAAAGCTTCAGAAAATATGCAACTAAGACTGGACTTTCCTGGTACTATATCTACCGAAACTGGGAATCATGTTCTATTTGTATTTCTCGACATGAGTGCCGCTTTTGATACGATTGATCACACTATTCTCACTGAAAGACTCAAATCAACTTATTACGGTTTTCAATCATACCTGTGTTAAACTTCTCTGAGTCAAATTAGACTCCAACTTAAGCTTTTCAAATCATATTAACAGTAAGGAATTACGCAGTCTCCTACCCCACTCCATAGGGAACGTTATAGAACTAGGTAGTTCTGTTCGTCCCCGAAGCGGCTGCTCGTCGGACAGAACAAGATATGAACAGTTACTTCTTCGGTTTTCTATTAACTAAGACGCTTATCGTCTATCCGAAGAAGTAGTCCCAGAATCAGAGTAACAGAAGTCATGAAATCTTTGAGTAATGAAGTCATGTCATGAAGTAAGTCATGAAATCCCAGAGTAACAGAAATCATGAAATCTTTGATAAGCACCTTTGTTGTTTCTCGTTTGGATCACTGTAACGGTATATAAGCAAACTTACAAAAAAGGAAAACAATAAAATTTAGTCAATTTTCAATGCTGCAGTCAGACAAATCACTGAAGTCTGCATTGGCTTAAAATCTCCGAAAGGATCGAATATGAGACTTGTCTCATGGTCTTCAAAGCACTTCATGGAATAGCTCTCACTTACCTTTTAAAGCTTTGCAATCCATTAATAAATCGAATTCAATAATCATCACTTCGTTCTGCATCTTCATACAAGGTCGGAAAGTTAGCAGAAATAAACGGAGAGTCCCACCACTAATTTTAGCGATCACACGGTTACTGTAGCAGGACTAAATGCATATAATAGGCTATAACACAACATCAGACAAACCGAAAATATATCTACCTTCTCAAAACGCACCTTTTTTGCAAAACCTACCAGAGCCAAAACTTAATCAATTTTCAGCGCACTTGCGGTGAGATAGATATTCACGAAAACGGGCGCTATATGAACTGTCCAAAAATATTTTTATTATTATTGAACTACAGACTGTGTACGAATCAATATTGATGAGGCGATGGATGTGTAGCAAGATGTGATGTTCGATTCTCCCTGCAACCTCCGTGAGGGACTTTCCTTGACAGTATGTACATATTTAAAATTGTATAATATTGTATTTCTCGGTGTCACGTTTCATTTGATAAATTAGATAATAATATTTCTATTTCCATCCATTTCAGATAAAATATTATGTACCCTTCCGGGATATAAATGACAGGCCAAAGACGTTAAGTCCTCCAACTCTGACGGGATCTTTATACAAAAAATAATATTATGACGAGGGACCAAAATATGACATCTGCCCAATTTCCAGTAAGTACCTTTTTTTATATTTTTACCAAGAATCGATATCGAGTGATAAAAATATCGTTCTATTTTCAGCGGATAGATGTCACCTTTTAATAATCGATTTTGAAAATAAAATGTCAAATAATAGGCATAAAGAAAATAGTTTTTCCCGATAGATGGATTGTTCGCAGCAATATCATAAAACTCTCAAATTATCACCATGTTTTTCACTATAACTGTAAGTTATATGTACATGACAATTTATTTACTAGCTGTGAGGCACCGGCTTAGAATAGTGCTTCTATTCTTTTAAATCGTTGTTTTCGAGTGTCCCGTAAGAGCCGGGTAATCGAAAATACAACAGGCAACAAAAAAATCTCACATAGTTTAGCAATGAGGTTCACCACCCATTCTGAATGTAGTGTCTTTTTTGGTGAAACGAGATAGATGTGTTGTTCTCCCTTTTATACTGCACACCCGCACACTTTTCACTGGTTACCCCACATTGTGAGATATTATGCCGTGATGGTATAAATATATTATGTGTAATAGAATATTAAAGTTTTAAAGTTGGTAGGTACTAACTTATGTTTAAAAACAATTGCAGCTGTGAGGCACCGGCTTAGAATAGTGCTTCCACTCTTTTCTATTACTGTTTTCGAGTGTCCCGTAAGAGCCGGGTAATCGAAAATACAACAGGCAACAATAACATCTCACATAGTTCAGCAATGAGGTTCACCATCACACATTCTGAATGTTGTGCCTTTTAGGTGAGACGAGACTGGTGTGTGGGTATACACATATGTGTTGTGCTTCCTTTTATAAGGCAATGCACACCCGCACACCTTTCGCTGGTTACCCCACATTGTGGGATATGCCGTGATGGTATGAATGAATGAATGAAGGAAAAACAATTGCAAGTGTTAAATATGTATATTACTTACTTTAAATTAAAATATTTAAAAGAACCTTTAAAAGGTTTACAACTTGATTTATATAATAGGTATAGCTACTGTAAATTTGTAATATAAACTGTTGGTTCTGTAAACGAATAAAATAAAATAAATAAAAATAAAATAAATCACATAAAAAAAAAACAATAATAATAATTTTGTTTACACTGACAGCGTTTACTATGTAGAATTCCATTTTTAAAATAAATTAAACACTTGTTTTTCTTTCTACATTTATTTTTAATCTCCAGAACGACCGTTTCGCCTGGTGAAGGCCTTTTCAAGGCCTTCACCAGTTGAAAAGGCCTTCACCAGGCGAAACGGTCGTTCTGGAGAGTAAAAATAAATGTAGAAAGAAAAACAAGTGTTTAATTTATTTTAAAAATAATAATAATACTTTATATAGCGCCGTTTAGTGATTTCAAGATCATTTTAAGGGCGCTGACAGTTAAGTTATGTGCCGCACTATGAAACAAAACTGTTTTCAGTCCTTTCAATACTCTTGATAATGATTTAAGGGACCATATAAACATAAACACCTAAATTTCAAATCAAATCCCTCAAATATGATAAACATTGTGTTTCTAGATAAAATAGTATAAGTCTTGTCGACATTTGTCTAGTGAATGTTCGTCACACAATTTTAAAATTCAGCCTAAATTCCCATAAATAAATTATTAAAAATATCCTTTTTTACAGCATTTTTGTTAAATTACTCCATAACCACGTGTCGTAGAGAAATAAATCTTTTATACTCTTAAAGAGTGAATACAATGAAAGAGAATGGACCTATAAAGTTTTTTCATTTCAACTAAGGTTTGTTCTTAAAATGCAAAAATCAACAAATTCGGGGATTCCGGTATCTTAAATCACGTATAAACCTTTTTTAACGCACGCGATATTTACCTACCCTTACTAACGCGTAACTTCATAATGCATTGGGCGGTTTTAATATATCATGTTTTCAGTCACTAAGTTTAGCGTTATATGTCCAATTTGGAATCGGATGCATTCGTATATTGAATAAGCCATTCTTTGCCTTAAGCCTACCTACTACTGTGTAAACATCATACGTCGCGTTGTGTCAATTATTATTTAGTTATATTTTGCGTGCATATTTAAGAAATTGTTATTGTAATACTTATTTATCATATTATGTGAATTCAGTCCAATTTAAAAAGACTTGTTATTTAAATATATCACAATAAATTCTAATTATTTTTATTATATTCTCGTAGTATTTTTTAAGTTTTATGCTTCACCATTTTCAATGTGTCAGCTATAGGACTAATTTTAACTTATTTTTTTGCAAACTGAAAGCGTCCTTGAGGTGACCACGGTTGTCACTAAACGGCGCTTTATAAATTGTCCTGTTTTTTATTATAGGGAGAGTAAAAAACTTTTTGTCATTTTATGTAGTACTAAGACAACTAACATGGTCGGTATAGCTAGCCGTTTGCCACACATCACAATGGACGCATTGTAAAGTGCGATCATTATATTATACAAAAACTAGGGTATTGTGTTTGTTTTTCCTTTTGTGTTGAAAGGTCTTGTGTGGTTTTGTGACCTTTGGTGCTAACAATGTGAATTTCATACAAAAATGTCACCAAAAACCTTTCAAGTAGGTAGGTAATTATATTATTTACTATGGGTACATTCAAACTAGGTATGTAACGAAATCGATAGTAAAAGATCCACGATTTGCACTATGCGTTATTCTTCTTCTTCATTAAAGCGCAAAATAGTGACTGAAAACATGATGTATTAAAACCTTGTTTTCAATTATTATCGGAAACCCAAAATTTGTTGTTATTTTTTGCATTTTAAGAACAAACCTGACTTGAGATAAAATTAAACTATATCGGTAATTCACTTTGAGTTTATGCACTCTTTAAGAGATTTTATGCTATAGTAGGCTATATAGTGCATTTTGAATGTCTTTGAAATAAACAGATAAAAAAGCAGGGATATCTCTCCGAAAATACCTGATCCCTCTCCTTTTCCTTCCTGCCCTTTGCTACGTAATATTTACTAAAGAAGGAATATTAAAATTTATCCCTTAACAACTGAACTCGATTTTCTCTTCTTGTTCCTTCCCAACCCTTTTTTCTTGCTATGTTTTTTTATTTATCTTGGTTTTATATATATTTTCTTTGTTCTTTTTTAGCTTTCATTTTTTGTTGATGTACGTATATAATTTTTGTCACTCTGTAATCTGGTTGGTTGGAAGAAATTGCCTAATGGCAATAAGCCCGCCAGTGAACAATTATATTTGTTTATATTAAGTACAAAAAGTTAAATAAATAAATAAATAAACAGTTTGTTTTTATATCTTTATTCTATTGCAGGATTTTTTTTTATTTGAATTTTTTTAACCATAGAACAAGTGATGCGATTTAAGTACTTGGGTGTCGAATTGTCCAGCAGACTTCTTTGACGAAGTAAGAGAGCAAGCGAATAAGACCGCAAACGATGAGTTATGTAGAAGAAGAAGATAATTCTCGACATCTTCTATGATCCAGCATTCTTGTATTATTTCTGCATTCCATTTCCTTTCTTGCATCGTTTTATTATACCAAACACTTAGCAAGAAATATAAAACAAACAGCAAATGAAAGAAGCAGCAATAAAACCTTACATTGGGGGATGTAACAATAGTTAGTTACTAATTATATGGTATGCCGGTATATTTCTCTTTGAAGAAGTTAACAATTACATCAGTTAACAGCGATCTTCCGGCAGACGACATAGAACCAGCCAGAGGTATTTCCCAGCGATATTGTAATGTTATATTGAAGGGCTCGAAGTGCTGGAAAGTGTATACAGAGATAAGGATAATTTGTCTGAATTTCCTAGTAAAGAGAGAGATGGATATAGTGATACTAGATTCCCAAACATATTTACTGCCTCTTCCATTCATAAAAATCTTTGTTTGACATTCATTTCTTTCTACTTTTGGTGTGGAAGGGATCCATGGTACAAAAAGTAATAGTACAACTTTTGATTTTAGCGATAGAGACGGAGTCAAGGTTGAAAAACACCAAAAATATAGGTACTGGTTGAATAGGCCATTACCAGGCGAAACGATCGACCTGCATAGATGAATACATTTTCGTAGAAAATTTTTTTACTCTCGAAAGAAATGATTCAGTTCACAAATGTCGCTGTACTCACTATAAAAAAAAAACATTAAATAAAAGTAAACAATGAAATAATTTACGAAAAAAATATTTGCCAGCCCCAAACGGAAAATATTTTGATGTAATTGTAAGTACATATATATTCAATAAATGTTAATTAACTCAAATGTGTTCACAGATTCAATTCACAGATGGCGCTGTGCTCTAAGAAAACATTGAAATAATTCAAAGCAAATAATAAAATGAAAAATATGATACTTAAATAAAAAAATCGATGCCGAGAGGAGTGTTTGTCGTTCGATTATCTTTGCCCACCCAATTGATCAATAAATGATAAAAATAAGATTCAGTTCACAGATGTCGCTGTGCAACCTGTCTTGGACACTTGGTACACAGCTGAATATGTACATAGGTAAGTACATACATAGATGTATGCAGTAACCAGTTTTCCAGAATGTTCCATCAACCTCCTGAATACCACACTACGGCACACCACTGCATCGAATATACATACATACACACCGTAGAAATGAAGGATTCGCATACTCTGTATAACTGTTGCCGTTTGCGCTGAGGTATGCGCACTGCACATTTAAATTATTATACACAATACGCAATAAAAAACATTAAAGCGCATGCGCATACCATCATGCCAGTGCCCCGTGGATGCGAAAACGATTCGATATTTGTAACCCCACACACCAGTCTGGACTCACCTAAAAAGTCAATACATTTAGAATTTGTGGTGAACCTCATTGCTGAACTATGCGAGATGTTATTGTTGCCTGTTGTGTTTTCAATTACCCACCTGAGGTAGGTACCTACCTACACCCGACAACAGTGATAATAGATAATAGAAAGGAAGCACTATTCTATGCAGAGTATTCCTCACAGAGTTTTTCTTATATCAATTTATACACATTAAACAAAATGTCCTGTCCTGTGAAAGAAAATAAATCTTTATGGAATGTTTATCAAAATGTTAATTTGACAGAATACCAAAACATTAAAGGAATTTGATAGAGACAACAAAGCGGCTTACTATGATCGTGGTTTCAGTGTAAACGGACCTATTAAGTAGGATAAATTGCCTTCAGAAGTGCGTTTAAATCAGAATTCAAGGCCTTCAGTAAATTACTAGTTAGCAAAGAAGCAAAAGCGCCCTTGGAATGGTATTTTGCCATAAAATTTACCATACCATACCATACCATCACGTCATTTCCCTATTTGGGGTAGGTAGAGAGAACCGAACGCCAGACTCCTCTCTCTTGACACACATTCCTCGCTTCATTCACGTCCATACATCGTCTCATACACGCTCTTCTATTATTCTTACTTTTAACATCACCATCTTTCAAAATCCCATTTATGTGATCGTGCCAACTCTTTCTTGGCCGACCTCTACTTTTCGTTCCTCTTTTATCAGCCTTGTACACTTTTTTTGTCAGACGGTCATCACTCATTCTTTCTATGTGGCCGAACCACCTAAGGGGATTTATTGTCATCTTACTTACGATATTTCTTTCAATCATACATTCTCGTCTAATATCCTCATTTCTTATTCTATCATACATCGTTTTACCACACATTCGTCTTAGTGAACTCATTTCAACCATAAAATTTGTTTAGATACTAATTGATTATTATTATAAAAATTTGATAACTATTTTATTATGATGATAAAAAAAATATTAGGTACTTATGAAAATTTGATTATTATTAATAAAAAAATATTATTATATAACCCCCAAGTTCTTCTATATCTAATATCAGTGACATTAACATTACCTGTATAATTAAGATATTATTAATTAATTTTATACCTTAATTTATGTCGAAGCGCCCTTGGAGTGTTCTTGTATCATTCAATGGCGCTTGTAAATGATGGGGTATTATTTATATTTATTTGAAAAATAAAAATTGTGCAAGCGATTTGACTGCATAAAACATTTTACGACAAAATTTCTATTTACGTTTTATCTATCGTATTAAATTTCATGATTGCTCGTAAAACTCGATGAAAACGAGTTTAAAAATGCGTTTATAACTTAATAAAAAAATAATCTAAATTCATACGATCGGTCACAGTAAAAAACGAGTGGGTTGTGGCCAACACTGAACTCTTCTCTATATTTATTTTATGAAGTGCATTAAATGTCTATTGCAGGTAATAGACATTTAATGCATTTAAAAAAACAATTTAGTAGAAACGCGAGGGCATTTTGAATGTTTTAACAGATGAAATTAAAGAGAAAAAAATCAAGTCTATGGAAAACTAATCAGCTCCAAGTAAACAAATTTGAAGTAGATCGAAATTACAGTCTGGACTTTAAAATCATAAAACTCACAAGTACACACTCTCTTCAGGATATTCATTGAAAAATTTAATATGTAAAAACATTTTTAATTTTTTTAAATCATAATTCTACACTTTTCACTCCATAATACGCCATAAACACAAAAACAACGAAACTCAAAATATACACTCTCTACGTGATACCTGTTGAGAAATTGATTTTAAAAAAATACACTCAAAAACTGTGATATCACAACGAACACTCTCCACTATTCCATAGTAGTGGAGAATAAAAAAAAATGCAAAAATGGGACGGGATTATTGAAAAGTAGGTACGACAAAATAACTCTCTAGAAAGAGATAAAAGAGGTGTAATAAACTAAAGACGCAGATAAACAAATAAATAGTCATATAAATCTGACATTATGGTCGCTACCTTCCGGGAATCGGCCAGTAGTTGACAACAAAGAGGAAAACATTAAAACGTATGATGTCTACATCGAAGTTGTCCCTATTTGTATCGCCCACGACTGTACCCGCTAGTACCTGAACCAACAATACAGCGTTCACAATAACGGAGGAATTTCTATTGTCTCTTACTGGAGTACAGGCGGAGGCGACATTGTTAGAAACGAGCCACAAAATAAAAATGTCCATCTCTTTGTTTGGCGTTAAAATGTGTTATTAAAAGTAGGCGAGGTACCTTTTTGCACGGTGCGCATGTTTTAGCGACGAATTTTATTTTTACAATGATTTTTTTTTTTCACCAACACATAAAGGGCGGGTATTTTTACGGATTATAATGCATCTAATCCAGAAGTATGGAGTATTGTGAAGTTATGATTTATTTATTTATTTATTTAATCTTCATGTGCTTCTCGAATTCTTTTACTAATACAACGGCTCGACTGTGGAACGACCTACAAACTGAGATTACAAACCCTCCCTAACGCAGGGTTGCCAGATGGTATCCTAAAAGAGGACATGTCCTCCTTTTCGATAAATTGTCCTCCCTTACCTACCGTATGTCCTCCATTTGCGTTGATTCTTATCCAATATAATTTTAAAAACATTTCTTCTAAAGATTTTTATACATATTTCATAAAAGAGCACCAAGAACTTATTAAGTACAAAAAAATGTGTTTTGGTGAAACATGATGTTTAAAATTAAGCGAATTCATTGTTAATAGTTTAAGTAGTGACTAAACTATATTATGTAAGTTTTATAGCAACTGCATTGAGGATATAAAAATAATGAATAAATAAAGTAATCGAATATTTTTATTATTGCATATGCGCAAACATTGGATTTTTTTCCCTGTCGGGAGTCAAAGATATTTTTTAACAGATTTTTAATTATCTCAATAGAGACGAAGTTGGAATATTTATTGTAGGAGAACCGGGAAATCAAGGCACCTACAGGGCTTACGACCTGTCATCGGCTGGTTTACGTGATCACTTTATGCGCTTGCGCAACGTTCACCAATTATGCCTTTTTTAATGAGATCCCTATCAATTCAATTTGTATCAATTCAATATATAGAACTTTCAAAATAGAATTGATAGGGATCTCATTAAAAAAGGCATAATTGGTGAACGTTGCGCAAGCGCATAAAGTGATCACGTAAACCAGCCGATGACAGGTCGTAAGCCCTGTAGGTGCCTTGATTTCCCGGTTCTCCTACAATAAATATTCCAACTTCGTCTCTATTGAGATAATTAAAAATCTGTTAAAAAATAAATAAAGTAATTATCAGACGATGAAAATTCTTCCATATGCGTCTGTAGGTATGGCGTTTTTTTGTCATTGTCCTCCTTTTTAAGGAAAATCCTCCTTATTTGTGCTATTTGTCCTCCTTTTTCAAATTTCTATCTGGCAACCCTACCCTAACGCCACGTAGTGCGCTTCTTTGGAAGAGAATAATGGAGTTGAGCGTTGACCACAGCTCACTAATATATATTACAGTTTACATAACATTCGGGTTGCTTTTGTATGCGAGCGCGTGATAATACATTTTTGATCTTTCGAAAAAAATATTTTTTGAAAAGGAGAAATACAAATAGATAGGTATGTATATGGACACAATGGGGCGATCTGTCGCGACTATTTGAGCGAAACCGGAGATAATTCGTTCGCCAAAAGGTGAAGCATTAGGACAAGATTAGAAGATCAGAGATAACTATTATATGTATGTATGTATGTATCTGTATCGTGTGTACTTGAAAATCTTTATCATTGGAATTATTTGAGCGTTAGCAATACACAAATTTACGAGTGTGCATTATAAAGTACCTACTTACATACATAATATTACATCAGATAAGCTAAGTATACACTTATATAATGTTTTATTTGCGATCAATGAAACAACCTACACGTATTGTTAAAATCTCAATACAAGCAACGACATTAAAGACATTCTAACAGGGCTTATGATCTGTCATCGGCCGGCTTTAGTGATCACTTTAAGCGCTTGCGCAACATTCGCTTTTTTTTTTAAAGGTTGAATATGTCCTTGAAACAAGTACATATACATTCTCATACATTCCCTAAATTAAGCGTAAATGCTTCTGCTATAGGTGAACGAAATCGGTCGTGGCAGGATTCGAACTCGTGACCGCTGAATTACTAACCCAGCGAGTTAATCGCTCTGCCACCACCCATCTTAAAATTTAAATAAAAGTCGTTATAGTCATCAATGTTAACTTCGGCCATATTCTGAGAGGTGAAAATATACCGTCCTTCAGCTTGTCATGAAGGGGAAGATCGAGGGTCGTAGAGGGGTAAGAAGAAGGCAACTTTCCTGGCTTCGAAACATCCAAGAATAGACCGGTATGAGAACTGTGGAGGAGCTGTTTAGCACTGCCTATAACTGGGAGGGTTTCTCTATGGTGGTCGTCAACGTCACCACCTGACATGACACGAGAATAGGTAGAAGATAGTGAATTACCTTGTATCAGCTGATAATTTGGAAATTGTAGGTACATATTTATTCAAACCGAGTAATTCCTTTCACATTGGTGTATTACATCGTCATACATCGTCTTATGACAAGACGATGTATGCGTGTCAAGATAGATAAGTGGCGTTCGGTTCTCTCTGCCTACCCCGTGAGGGACATGATGGCATGTATGTATGTATAAATGCATTCACTAGAGAAATTTTGAAAATACTTATCGTATTATTTATAGAAACACACTGTTTAACATATTTAAGACATTTGATATCAAATTGGGGTGTTTAGATTTATAATACGGAATGTATCGTATAACGGAAATAAATGTTTGAAAATTATGCAAAAACACAATATATAATGATAATTGGAGGTTAATTAAACAAACCAGTATCGTCAGTTTAGACTTTCGGTCAATATGAATTTGAAATTCAACACAGATAATATACCAACTCAATCTGGGCGGAAGAATTTTAATTAAATAATATTAACAATTAATATTCACATAAATACAGTAGTTATTTTTTACTAAATATGCTTATTTGAATTTTTAATGTTTATTACATTTGAAAATGCAAAAATGGGAATACTAAGAAAAGTACGTACCTAATAGAACGATATATGATACAATAAAAAAATTAGGACATAAGGAGAGAATGAAAGATAAAGAAGGATATTATAAGTGAAAGTGAATTCCTTGAGGTGGTTTGGATATATTGAAAGAATGAATGATGAACTACTTGCCAAAAAAAATATACACGGGTGTAAGAGATGGAGTGAATAGCAGGGGGCGCCCCAGAAAGTGATGACATGACCATGTATGAGACGATGCAAGGATGTAAAGGAAGCTAGGAATGTGTGCAAAAATAGGGGAGTATGGCGCTCGATTCTCTCTGCTTACCCCGTAAAGGATATGGCGTGATGGTATGACTAATAACACAATAATAATAATATGTTCTTCTTGTTGTACCTTCAGCCATCTCTCCACTGTACCAAATGTACTTGGGACTTCACGCTGTTCTGGTTCATACCTTCATTTGGTCCATGTTTCTATTGCAAACAAATATAGATACCAACTTACATACCATCACGCCATTGTAGGCAGAGAGAACCGAACGCTACTTATTTCTATCTTGACACACAATCATCGCCTCGTCGACATTCATGCTTCTGACATTTGCGTCTTTCAAAATACCGTTCACATGGACGTGCCATCTCTTCCTTGGGCAGCCCCGACCTCTCATTTCGTTCCTGTCCTCAATGAATATTTTCTTAGTCAGGCGTTCCTCATTCATTCTCCCCGTGTGGCCAAACCATCTCAATGTGTTCACTTTCACTTTCATTGTTCACTTTCATTATATTAATGACATCTTTCTTTATCTTACATTCATAGATAAATACTTACATACATAATAATGTGTTCACTTTCACTTTCATTGTTCACTTTCATTATATTAATGACATCTTTCTTTATCTTACATTCATAGATAAATACTTACATACATAATATTCTGAATATCTGAATAAGAAATAGTTTCAGTTTATCAGGGGATGACTTTTTTCTTTTATATAATATATACATATGTATATTTGTATATTTAAAGATGGCGGACAACACATCCTGTCCATACAAATTCACAACAATTAAGCTGGCCAAGCACTAAACCAACAATAATCCTTCGAAACTCGTAAATGAATACAAAGAAAAAAAACACCTCAAATACAAATAGATACATCAAAGATTGACGCAGACATAATATACATAGACTTGACAAAGCCAAAGTGGCACTTAGGAAAAAGATTCTTCTTCGAATATAATTTTATTTTGTTTATTTATTTACCTTTTATTACATCATATTTATAATGACAACAATAAGTAAATTACTGCTGCTAGGAAATCCTATTCTAGGGATAGCAGT